>JASEVX010000014.1:17873009-18473009 GCA_031761405.1 Serripes groenlandicus
TCCCCTCAACCTACCATGAGTAAACATTCCTGCGGGTCGGGGGGCGTAGGGAACGTGGTCACAGTAAGAATTATCAAATGTATGCATGTGGGCCTTATTGGTATATACTGGTCTGAAGGATGGTTCATTGTGTAGAAACAGTTTGAAGATATTTTAAGATAACAGGAGAAATATTTATTTACCTGCTATTTCAGACTTCAGTCCACTTTAATCGTGAATATAGATCGATCACCATTTAAAGACACGATATAAAATCCAGTCGTACAAATGGCGGATTTTAGCAAGGGGAAGTAACGGATATTTGAGGTTTCGTCTAACAACAGTTCGTCTAACTTATATAATATAGTAAAATGGGATAGATATTTCGCCTTATTACCATACTTAGACTAAAGAGTAAATAGGATAGATGTTTCGTCAAACTACCATTTAACGTCTAACTTATCTAATATAGTAAAATGGGATAGATATTTCGCCTAATTACCATTCGTCTAACAACCAGTTCGTCTAACTTATTTAATAGAGTAAATCGAGTAGAGGTTTCGTCTAATTACCAGTTCATCTAACTTATTCTATAGAATAAATTGGGTAGAGGTTCTACTTATTACCATTTCGTCTAACTTATTCTATAGAGTAAATTTGTAAATTATTTGTGCTCCCCTCTGTTTTTTCAAAATGGAAAGAATTTCTTGATTGTCCAGGGATAAGTTAAATACGTTTCATAACAAGCTAAACAGTATGCACATTATACAAAGTAAACGTACACAATGTAAAGTTTTAATTCATGAAGTTGTATACATAATTTAGAAATTTAAGTTAGACATAAGGATCTTAAATGTTTCTTTTAAATATATGGAAAACGAGTTGCTTAAAAGCGGGTAGCTCAAAAACATGTTGAGAACATCCCTGCAATGAAAAATACGGAAATACGGCTGTCGTGCATCATCAACATTTTCCCTTGTTAACACTCTACAGGCTATACTTTGAATCGGATCTTCATGAAAGTTTATCAGAACATTCATCTCCATCAAATCTTCTACAAGAACTAGGCCACTAGGTCAAATTTAAGGAAAATCTTGTTAACACTCTAGAGGCCACATTTTCAACCTAAGCATATTGAAACTTTATCAGAATGTTTGTCTTGATGATATAAGTCAAGTTCGAACATGAGTCATGTCTGGTTAAAAAGTAGGTCAATAGGTCAAATTGAAGAAAACACTTGTTAACACTCAATTTTTGCTTTAGTAGTTAGAACTAGTTAAACTATGGGCCATATTGGGTCAGAAACTAGGTCACTAGGCCAAATTGAAGGAATATCTTGTTAACACTGTAGAAGCCGCATGTTTTACTAAGGCAGCTTGAAATTTGATCAGAGCGTTTATCTAAATGATATCTAGGCCGAGTTCGAATATAAGTCAAGCCGGGTCAAAAACTAGGTCACTAGGCCAAATTGAATAGAAATCTTGTTAACACTTTGGAGGCCTTATTTTCAACTTGAGCATGTTGAAACTTTATCAGAATATTTGTCTTGATGATATGTAGGTCAAGATCGAACATGGGTCATGATGTGTCAAAAATAAGGTCACTAGTTCAAATTGAAGAAAGAGATTGTAAACACTCTAGAGGCCACAACTTTTGATTCAGCAGTTTGAAATGTTTGTATTAATGATATCATGGTCAAGTTCGATTATGGGTCACATTGGGTCAGAAACTAGGTCACTAGGCCAAATTGAATGAAAATCTCGTTAACTCTGTAGAAGCATCTTTTTTGGCTACAGCAGCTTGACATTTTGTCAAAAATCTATTTAAATGATATCTAGGTCAAGTTCGAATATGGGTCATGCCGGGTTAAAAAGTAGGTCAATAGGTCAAATTGAAGGAAAATCGTGTTAACACTCTTGATACTGCATTTTTAGCTTGAGCATGTTGAAACTTTATCAGAATGTTTTTCTTGATGATATATGTGTAAAGTTCTAACATGGGTCATGTTGGGTCATAAAGTAGGTCACTAAGTCAAATTGAAGGAAAATCTTGTTAACACTCTAGAGCCAACATCCCCGGCATTATAGAACTTTCAGTACTTTGATTCAGACTTCCATCCAATTTAATCGTAAAATGAAAATGAACACACGAGGCAACAAGAGTGCCAGTGCCGCCACAATATACGCCGCCACAAAATATAAAGATCAAGATTGGTCCTTTTAATTATTGCTTTTAACATGTCTGTATACAAAAACTCAAAATGAAGTCTGTGAGACCAGTTAGCTTAGCTGGAAGAGACAGGGACCTGAGATCATGTTTGCCTGGGTAGTAGTTTCGATCCCTGCAGGGGCAGCCGGGTGTTTCCTTGAGCAAAACAGTTTATCCACACTTGTTCAGAGTTGAAAGTCTTACTCGGCTTACTAGCCTAGCTGACTTTGGTATTAACTAAAGAAAATAGAATACATATAAACAGAGATAGAACCCTATAGATGCTTCCGATATGCACTTCTACCGGTTTGGAAACTTGAGTTGCGTTCTCAAGTGAATATGCTAAAGAGACCAAGTTTCGAAAGGCAAAACTATTGCAAACATTGCTGAACCGAAAAATCCCTGCTTCATGCACATCTACCCATTATAGTAATGATATTGACCAAGTTTTGAACAGATTCAGTCAGAAACGTAGGAAGAGTTGCGTTCACAAGCCGCAATATCAATCAGCTACAGAGACTAAGTTACAAGGGACATAATTCTTGCAATAATCAATGAACCGGCAAATCGCCGCTTCGTGCACATCTACCAATTATAGTCATGACATTGACCAAGTTTTGAAAAGATTCGGTCAGAAACATAGGAAGAGTTGCGTTCACAAGGCTGCAATATCAATCAGCTACAGAGACTAAGTTTCAAAGGACAAAAATCTTGCAAAAATCAATGAAATGGAAAATCGCCGCTTCATGCACATCTACTAATTATAGCATTCCAGGGTCATCCCACTTAAGACCAACGGAACATATATATTTATTATTTACCATATATGTTCAACTATAGCAAATAACTTTTTTAAATGAAACATATTCTCAAGCTTCAGCAAGCCAATGTTACATACGCGGCTTCAATAAGGTTAACATAGCTCCCATTTCAATTTGGCATAGTGACCAAGTTTTTGTCCAGGCATGACCCATATTCAAAGTTAGCCTAAATATTATCAATACAAACATTTTGACAACGTTTCAGGCTGCTGAAGCTTAATATGCGATGCCTAGAGTGTTAATAAGATATTTCTCAAATACGGCCTAGTGTTTAACCGGACATGACCTATATTCAAACTTAGCGTATACAAATATTATTTTTCATTTTTTTGGGGGGGGGGGGGCGGTACGCCGCTTTCGACATAATTTCAGTTATATCACGGAGACAGTTCACTTATTCATGATCCCTTGGTAAAACAAGAGGCCCATGAGGGCCTATGCTCTACTGGCATTGATCTGGCTTGTTTCAAAAGGAACCAATATGTCATCAATATTCAAATACCATCTAAGTTTGGTGAAGATCAGATAGTAAATGGAAGCTCTATTGTGTTCACAAGCTGTATTATAGAAATTTTGACAATTTCAAGGGCCATAATCCAGCCATGCATGGGTAGATCTGGCCGTCTTTTAGAAATGAACCAAACTCTCATGGATATCTAACTACTGTATAAGTTTGATTGAGATGCAATTAAAAAAAGAGACTGTATCGTGTTAACAAGCTCTATTATAGCAATTTTGACAATTCCAAGGGTTATAATCCAGTCATGCATGGGCGGATCTGGTTTTGGAAAGGAACTAAGTTCTCATGGATATCTAATCATTGTATAAGTTTGATTGAGATACAATAAAAAACAAGAGCAACTTGTACGGCACAGACGCTCGACTGATAGGGAGAAAAAAAAAATGAGCTAAACAAAAAACCTTAACCGGACGACCACGCCATCGCCGCCGCCGACGCCGACGACGACGCCAGGGTCATGACAATAGCTCTCGTTTTTTTTCAAAAGTTGAGCTAATAAAAAACCTCAACCGGATGACAACACCTTCAGTGTAGATTTTCTAAGTCCAAAAGGGGGGATAATTTGGTCAATATTAAGTTCAGGGTTATGGAACTTGTTGTATCAAGTTATGTTAAGACATTGAATAAGTTTGGGAAGTTTCAAAGCTATAGGTTAAATTGTGTTTCAGTTATCACCATTTTTCTCCCTTCAAAGTAGGTTTTCTAAATCGAAATGGGGAGATAATTTTGTCAATACTATTTACAGAGTTATGAAACTTGTTATATAAGGTCAACTTAAGACACTCAGCAAGTTTGTGAAGTTTCAAGCACAAAAAAAGAAAAGTTTTTAAGATATGAAAAATCATGAGTAAAAAATTGTCAAAAACCTGAGGTAAACAAACAAGAGGGCCAAGATGGCCCTGAATCGATCATCTAATTGATAGTAAATAAGTAGCAAATATTTAACTGCAAATATCTGGAACATTTTATCAGGGAGTGCAAATGAAACTGAAAGGAGTGGACACTTCTCAAGAAACAGCTTATCAGTAAAGGCCATTTATATCTTGAAATAATTATAAAGTTTTTGTCATTTTGCACCTTTCCAGATGCCGCCTTGCTGCCGTGTTTTTCAACGAAATCAATATGGCTTCAACAGTTTTTTTAGAGGGTCACTTAAGGAACATTTCTACCAAATTATCTTGCAATCGCACAAGTAGATTATGGAGGAAAAGGATTTTAAAATTAGGGTATTTTCTCACTTTCTGATGCCGCAGCAACCAAAGTTCTCAATGGAATTTAAATCTTTGAACAATTTTGAAAGAGGACCACCAAAGGAACATTCTTGTGATGTTTTGTGGAAATTGGTCTATTGGAATGGTAGGAGTTGATTGTCATTTGTAGCTAAAAGTTCAATTTACCCTTTTTGTGGTGACGCCTGGTTGATATGATTGTGTAACCAATCAAAACGGCTTAAACAAATTAAATAGAGGATCATTACAGTAAGATTCGTATTATATTTTCTTAAAATCAGACAAACACTTTAATAAAAATGGAATTTTCAAATGTTGTCATTTTGCCCCTTTTCTGATGCCGCCTGACTGCCATGTTTTTCGACCAATCAGTATGGCTTGAACAAATTTTTATAGACGGTCACCAAGGAACATTTCTACCAAATTATATTTGAATCTGACAGGCAGATTCGGAGGAGAAGATTTTTAAAGTTTGGACATTTTGTCCCCTTTCTGATGCCGCAGCAACCAAAGTTCTCATTGGAATTTTAATCTTTGAACAATTTTGAAAGAGGACCACCAAAGGAACATTCCTGTGATGTTTTGTGGTAATTGGTCTATTGGAATGGTAGGAGATGGTTGTCATTTGTAGCTAAAAGTTCAATTTACCCCTTTTGTGATGACGCCTAGTTGCTATGATTGTGCAACCAATCAACACTGCTTAAACTAGAAATACCACTGAAGGTGATAAATACCCCCAAAACAGCACCTTGACTCAAAATATGGCTTCCGACTGACCAACAAAAGGGCCATAACTCTGTAAAGTAACATGCAATTGTAAAATCTTTATGATATGCACATCTCCTCTTGGTATAGAAGCTTCATGTAAAATGTTATTGAATTCCACCCAGTGGTTTGTAAGAAAAAGGCCGGACAAAATATGATCAACAACTTAATAAGTACAAGAGGGCCATGATGGCCCTGGAATCGCTCACCTGATTTTTTTTTCACTTTAGCTATATAAGCCCCGCCATCTGGCGGGCATAGTTTCCAACCAATCAACTTGGCTTTAAGGAATCTGATAGAGGGTCACCCTAGGAACATTTCTACAAAATTATTTGAAAATCGGCCTGACACTTTTGAAGGAGAAGATTTTTTAAGTTTTCACTATAGCAATAAAAGGCAAAATAGCCCCGCCCCCTGGCGGCCATGTTTTTGACCAATCAACATGGCTTGAAGGAATCTGATAGAGGGTCATCCAAGGAACATTTCTACAAAATTATTTGAAAATCGGCCCGACACTTTTGGAGGAGAAGATTTTTTAAGTTTGCACTATAGCTATATAAGGCAAAAAAGCCCCGCCCCCCCCCCCCCCCCCTGTCGGCCATGATTTTCGACCAATCAACATGGCTTGAAGGAATCTGATAGAGGGTCACCCAAGGAACATTTCTACAAATTTATTTGAAAATCGGCCTGACACTTTTGGAGAAGAAGATTTTTTAAGTTTGCACTATAGCTATATAAGGCAAAAAAGCCCCGCCCCCCCCTGTCGGCCATGATTTTCGACCAATCAACATGGCTTGAAGGAATCTGATAGAGGGTCACCCAAGGAACATTTCTACAAATTTATTTGAAAATCGGCCTGACACTTTTGGAGAAGAAGATTTTTTAAGTTTGCACTATAGCCATATAAGGAAAAATAGCTCCGCCCCCCCTGGCGGCCATGTTTTTCGACCAATCAAAATGGCTTGAAAGAATCTGATAGAGGGTCACCCGAGGAACATTTCTACAAAATTATTTGAAAATCGGCCTGACACTTTCGGAGGAGAAGATTTTTTAAGTTTGCACTATAGCCATATAAGGAAAAATAGCCCCGCCCCCCCTGGCGGCCATGTTTTTAGACCAATCAACATGGCTTGAAGGAATCTGATAGAGGGTCACCCGAGGAACATTTCTACAAAATTATTTGAAAATCGGCCTGACACTTTCGGAGGAGAAGATTTTTTAAGAGTTTTGAAGTTTTTTCATTTCGTTGCCATGGAAACCAGAATTATGCATGGATCCCGAAAATTTTAAGGAATTCTGGTGAGGACATTGAGAGGATGCTTTCTGTGAAGTTTCATCCCAGTTGACCCACCGGTTACAGAGGAGAAAATGTTGACGGACGACGGACAACGGACACCGGACATAGGGCGATCACAATAACTCACCTTGAGCACTTCGTGCACAGGTGAGCTAAAAACAATAAGACCCCCAGGGCAGGGGTCATTTTTGACCCCAGGGCTATAATTTGAACAATCTTGGTAGAGGTCCACTAGATGATGCTACATACCAAATATCTTTTAGACAAGAAGATTTTTAAAGTTTTGTCTCTATATGAGTCTATGTAAAACAATAGACCCCCAGGGGAGGGGTCATTTTGAGCCCTGGGCTATAATTTGAACAATCTTGGTAGAGGTCCACTAGATGATGCTACATACCCAATATCAAAGGCCTGGGCCCCTATACTTTTAGACAAGAGGGCCATGATGGCCCTTGAATCGCTCACCTGATTTTTTTGATTTTTTTTTTCACTTTAGCTATATAAGCCTCGCCCCCTGGCAGCCAGTTTCCGACCAATCAACTTGGCTTGAAGGAATCTGATAGAGGGTCACCCTAGGAACATTTCTACAAAATGATTTGAAAGTCGGCCAGATACTTTTGGAGGAGAAGATTTTTAAGTTTTCACTATAGCCATATAATGCAAAATAGCCCTGCCTACTGGCGGCCATGTTTTTTTACCAATCAACATGGCTTGAAGGAATCTGAAAGTGGGTCATCCAAGGAACATTTCTACAAAATTATTTGAAAATCGGGCCGACACTTTTGGAGAAGAAGATTTTTTAAGTTTGCACTATAGCCATATAAGGCAAAATAGCCCCGCCCCCCCCCCATGGCGGCCATGTTTTTCAACCAATCAACATGGCTTGAAGGAATCTGATAGAGGGTCACTTAAGAAACATTTCTACAAAATTATTTGAAAATCTGCCAACCAATTTGGGAGAAGAAGAATTTTGAAGTTTTTTCGGTTTCGTTGCCATGGAAACCAGAATTTTGCATGGATCCCAAAAATTTGAAGGAATTCTGGTGAGGTCAATGAGAGGATGCTTTCTGTGAAGTTTCATCCCAATTGACCCACTGGTTACTGAGGAGAAGATGTTGAAGATTTTTTAAGTTTTCACTTTGGCCATATAGGGCAAAATAGCCCCGCCCCCTGGTGGCCATGTTTTTTGACCAATCAACATGGCTTGAAGGAATCTGATAGAGGATTACCTAAGGAACATTTCTACAAAATTATTTGAAAATAGGCCTGACACTTTTGGAGAAGAAGATTTTTTAAGTTTGCACTATAGCCATGTAAGGCAAAATAGCCCCGCCCCCCCTGGCGGCCATGTTTTTCGACCAATCAACATGGCTTGAAGGAATCTGATAGAGGGTTACCCAAGGAACATTTCTACAAAATTATTTGAAAATCGGCCTTACACTTTCGGAGGAGAAGATTTTTTAAGTTTTCACTATAGCCATATAAGGCAAAATAGCCCCGCCCCCCCTGGCGGCCATGTTTTTCGACCAATCAACACGGCTTGAAGGAATCTGATAGAGGGTCATCCAAGGAACATTTCTACAAAATTATTTGAAAATCTGCCAACCAATTTGGGAGAAGAAGAATTTTGAAGTTTTTTCGGTTTCGTTGCCATGGAAACCAGAATTTTGCATGGATCCCAAAAATTTGAAGGAATTCTGGTGAGGTCAATGAGAGGATGCTTTCTGTGAAGTTTCATCCAAATTCACCCACTAGTTACTGAGGAGAAGAAGTTGACGCACGACGCACGACGGACGACGGACGACGGACGCCGGACAAAAGGCGATCACAATAACTCACCTTGAGCAAAACTCAGGTGAGCTAAAAAGGGCCATAACTCTGTAAAACAAGAAAAAGTAACAAAGGGCAATAACTCTGTAATTATGTAAAGTAGAGTTATGTTTCTTGTACACTGCACTTCCTCTGATTATGCTCTACCATTATATGTAGTTTTATTAGATTCCATCTATTAGTTATTAAGTAATTCTACGGACAAGAAAAAGTAACAAAGGGCAATAACTCTGTATTTAGATAAAACAGAGTTATGGTTCCTGTACACCGCACTTCCTCTCAATCTGTTGTATCATCCTATGAAGTTTTATTAAATTCCAACAATTTGTTTTAAAGTTATGCTTTGGACAAGACTCTACGAATAAGAAAAAGTAACAAAGGGCAATAACTCTGTAATTATGTAAATTAGAGTTATGGTTCTTGTACACTGCACTTCCTCTTATTATGCTCTACCATTGTATGCAGTTTTATTAGATTCCATCGGTTAGTTATTAAGTAATTCTCCGGATAAGAAAAAGTAACAAAGAGCAATAAATAGATTAAATAGAGTTATGGTTCCTGTACACTGCACTTCATCTCAATCTGTTGTATCATCCTATGAAGTTTTAATAAATTCCAAGAATTAGTTTTAAAGTTATGCTCTGGACAAGACTCTACGAATAAGAAAAAGTAACAAAGGGCAATAACTCTGTAATAATGTAAATTAGAGTTATGGTTTTTGTACACTGCACTTCCTCTGAATATGCTCTACCATTGTATGCAGTTTTATTAGATTCCATATGTTAGTTATTAAGTAATTCTCCGGACAAGAAGAAGTAACAAAGGGCAATAACTCTGTATTTAGATAAAATAGAGTTATGGTTCCTGTACACCGCACTTCCTCTCAATGTGTTGTATCATCCTATGACGTTTCGTTCAAATCCTATGTTGCATTGTTAAGATATGATCCGGACAAAATATGGCTTCCGACCGACCGACCGACACAGTGACTCCTATATACCCCCCCAAAACTTTGTTTTTTGGGGGTATAATAAATTAAATAGAGGATCATTACAGCAAGATTCGTATTATATTTTCTTAAAATCAGACAAGCATTTGCATAACAAGAGGCCCAAGAGGGCCAGTATCGCTCCACGGCCATAAGGCAAAAATAAAATCTCCAAACAGCCCTACCCCCTGGTGGCTATGTTTTTTACCAACCACCATGGCTTAAAGGAATCTTGTAGAGTGTCACCCAAGGAATGTTTCTGCAAAATTATTTGAAAATCGGCCTGATACTTTCGGAGGAGAGGATATTTTAAGTTTTCACTATAGCCATATAAGGCAAAATAGCCCCACCCCCTGGCAGCCATATTTTTCAACCAATCAACATGGCTTGAAGGAATCTGATAGAGGGTAAGCCTAGGAACATTTCTACAAAATTATTTGAATATCAGCCAAACACTTTCGGAGGAGAAGATTTTTTAAGTTTTCACTATGGTCATATAAGGCAAAATAGCCCTTTTCAACCAATCAACATGGCTTGAAGGAATCTGATAGAGGGTCACCCAATGAACATTTCTACAAAATTATTTGAAAATCGGATGAACACTTTCGGAGAAGAAGATTTTTTAAGTTTTCACTATAGCTATATAAGGCAAAATAGCTGACACTTTTGGAGAAGAAGATTTTTTAAGTTTTCTCTTAAGCCATATAGGCAAAATAGCCCTGCCCTGTTACGGCCATGTTTTTTTACCAATCAACATGGCTTGAAGGAATCTGATAGAGGGTCACCCATGGAACATTTCTACAAAATTATTTGAAAATCTGTTGAACACTTTTGGAGAACAAGATTTTTTAAGTTTTCACTATTGCAATATAAGGCAAAATAGCCCCGCCCCCCTGGCGGCCATGTTTTTCAACCAATCAACATTTCTTGAAGGAATCTAATAAAGAGTCACCCAAGGAACATTTCTACAAAATTATTTGAAAATCGGCCTGACACTATTGGAGAAGAAGATTTTTTAAGTTCTCACAATTTTTTTCTTTCGGTTGCCATGGAAACCAGAATTTCGATTTGATCAAAAAAGTTTGAAGGAATTTAGTAGAGGACATTAAGAGGATGCTTCCCATTTAGTTTCAACCAAATTGGCCAAGTGGTTAGGGAGAAGAAGTCGTTTAAAGGAAAAAGTTAAGGCACGCACGCACGGACGCACGACGGACAATTCGCCATGACATAAGCTCGACTGGCTGACTTTCAGCCAGTCGAGCTAAAAATGGAATTTTCAAATTTTGTCATTTTTCCCCTTTTTTGATGCCGCCTGACTGCCATGTTTTTCGACCAATCAGTATGGCTTGAACAATTTTTATAGAGGGTCACCCAATGAACATGTCTACCAAATTATATTTGAATCTGACAGGCAGATTCGGAGGAGAAGATTTTTAAAGTTTGGACCTTTTGCCCCCTTTCTGATGCCGCAGCAACCAAAGTTCTCAATGGAATTTAAATCTTTGAACAACTTTGAAAGAGGCCAACCAGAGGAACAGTCCTGTGATGTTTCACGGAAATTGTCCTTGGAGTTTGGGAGGAGATGATGTTTAAAGCTAAAAGTTAACGCCGGCCGGACGACGGACAAAAAAGTGAATAGCTCACCTTGAGCCTTCGGCTCAGGTGATCTAAAAACCTTAACCTTACGTTTTGAAGTTTTAAGTGAAACAAATAAAGATTTCCAGCTATATACTTTTATTACTTAACATACTATAATTATGTTTATGAAGTTTAGTGACTTTAACAGTAGTAGTTTGTTAGAAAACAGAAAAAAAGCTGAGCTGAACAAACAAGAGGGCCAAGATGGCCCTAAATCGATCACCTAATTGATAGTAAATTAGTAGCAAATATTTAACTGCAAATATCTGGGAAAATGTTATCAGGGAGTGTAAATGAAACTGCAAAGGAGTGGACACTTCTCAAGAAACAGCTTATCAGTAAAGGCCATTTATATCTTGAAATCTAACAAGAACTTTAATAAGAATGGAATTATAAAGTTTTTGTCATTTTGCACCTTTCCTGATGCCGCTTTGCTGCCCTGTTTTTCAACGAAATCAAAATGGCTTCAACAGTTTATTAAGAGGGTCACTTAAGGAACATTTTTACCAAATTATCTTGCAATCGCACAAGTAGATTATGGAGGAAAAGGATTTTTAAATTTGGGTATTTTTCTCACTTTCTGATGCCTCAGCAACCAAAGTTATCAATGGAATTTAAATCTTTGAACAATTTTGAAAGAGGACCACCAAAGGAACATTCTTGATTCGTATTATATTTTCTTAAAATCAGACAAACACTTTCATAAAAATGGAATTTTCAAATTTTGTCATTTTGCCCCTTTTCTGATGCCGCCTGACTGCCATGTTTTTCGACCAATCAGTATGGCTTGAACAATTTTTATAAAGGGTCACCCAAGGAACATTTCTACCAAATTATATTTGAATCTGACAGGCAGATTCGGAGGAGAAGATTTTTAAAGTTTGGACATTTTGTCCCCTTTCTGTTGCCGCAGCAACCAAAGTTCTCATTGGAATTTTAATCTTTGAACAATTTTGAAAGAGGACCACCAAAGGAACATTCCTGTGATGTTTTGTGGAAATTGGTCAATTGGAATGGTAGGAGTTGGTTGTCATTTGTAGCTAAAAGTTCAATTTACCCCTTTTGAGATGACGCCTGGTTGCTATGATTGTGTAACCAATCAAAATGGCTTAAACAAATTAAATAGAGGATCATTACAGTAAGATTCGTATTATATTTTCTTAAAATCAGACAAGCACTTTCATAAAAATGGAATTTTCAAATTTTGTCATTTTGCCCCTTTTTTGATGCCGCCTGACTGCCATGTTTTTCGCCCAATCAGTATGGCTTGAACAATTTTTATAGAGGGTCACCCAAGGAACATTTCTACCAAATTATATTTGAATCTGACAGGCAGATTCGGAGAAGAAGATTTTTAAAGTTTGGATATTTTGTCCCCTTTCTGATGCCGCAGCAACCAAAGTTCTCAATGGAATTTAAATCTTTGAACAACTTTGAAAGAGGCCAACCAGAGGAACAGTCCTGTGATGTTTCACGGAAATTGTCCTTGGAGTTTGGGAGGAGATGATGTTTTAAGCTAAAAGTTAACGCCGGACGACGGACAAAAAGTGATCAGAATAGCTCACCTTGAGCCTTCGGCTCAGGTGATCTAAAAACCTTAACTGGACGACCACGCCAGGGTCATGACAATAGCTCTCATTTTTTTCAAAAGTCAAGCTAATAACGACTGTATCGTGTTAACAAGGTCTATTATAGCAATTATGACAATTTCAAGGGCCATAATCCAGTCATGCATGGGCAATTCTGGCTGGTTTTCGAAAGGAACCGAGCTCTCATGGATATCTAACTACAGTATAAGTTTGGTTGAGATACAATCAAAAGTGAAGACTGTATCGTGTTTACAAGCTCTTTTATAGCAATTTTGACCATTTCAAAGGCCATAATCCAGTCACGCATGGGCGGATCAGTGGCTGGTTTTCGAAAGGAACCGAGCTCTCATGGATATCTAACTACTGTATAAGTTAGGTTGAGATACAATCAAAAGTGAAGACTATCATGTTAACAAGCTCTTTTATAGCAATTGTGACCATTTCAAGGGCCATAATCCAGTCATGCATGGGCGGATCTGGCTGGTTTTCGAAAGGAACTGCATCGTGTTAACAAGAAATTGTTTACGGACGGACGACGGACGAATCGCCACGACATAAGCCCTTCTGGCCTTTGGTCAGTAGAGCTAAAAAACCAGTACGAGGCTAGAAAATGTGCCTTGCACAAGGGCATTCCACATTGACCATCGTGCTGCGACCTGGTATCGAACCAGGGACACCAGGGCAGATTCACAAATATTATCAAGATAAATATTCTAACAAAGTTTCATCATGCTCAAATTTAAAATGCTGCTTTCAGATTGTTAACAAGAGTTTTCTTTGATTTGATCTAGTGACCTTGTTTTTTAACTGACATAAGCCATATTTTAACTTGGCCTAGATATCACCAAAACATTGGCTTCAAGCTGCTAAATTCACGAAAGGCTCTGATTAATTTTAAACACTGCTTTTCTCAAATTGCTGCTAGGTCGAAAGTTGATATTCACACAAAATACATTGATAACGATTTTCTCCGGTATGAAGTTGAACCAATCTGTTCTTGATTGAACATCACCTTGATAAGGCTTTTATCCCATATTTTATTCTACGTGCATGCATATTCACAAACATCACATGTAAAGTGCCTTTCTCCTGTATGTATTAGTATGTCTGGTTTAACCCCCGTTCTCATTGCATGCACATTCATAAACATCACATTGATAAGGCTTTTATCCCATATGTTTTCTTATGTGCCTTATTAAATTACCTTTCGTCGTGCATGCATATTCACACACATCACATGTATATTGCCTTTCTCCTGTATGTATTAATTTATGTCTTGTTAAACTCCGGTTCTCTTTGCATGCATATTCACAAACATCACATTGGTAGGGCTTTTCTCCTGTATGTATTCTTTGGTGTTCGATTAAATGAGATTTCTGGCTGCATGTATATTCACAAACATCACATTTAAAGGGCTTTTCTCCAATATGTATTCTTTTGTGTTTGATTAAACTAACCTTCTGTTTGCATGCATATTCACAAACATCACATTTATAAGGCTTTTCTCCAGTATGTATTCGCTTGTGTCTGCTTAAACTCCAGTTCTCTTTGAAAGTAGATTCACATACATTACATTGATAGGGTCTTTCTCCTGTATGTATTCTTTGGTGTCTATTTAAATCAATTTTCTGTGTGCATGTATATTCACAAACATCACAATGATAGGGCTTTTCTCCTGTATGTATTCTTCTGTGTGACATTAAGTTACCTTTCCATTTGCATGCATATTCACATACACTACATTGATAGGGCTTTTCGCTTGTATGTTTACATTGATAGGGTCTTTCTCCTGTATGTATTCTTTGGTGTCTGATTAAATCATTTTGACGAGTGCATGTATATTCACAAAAATGACATTGATAGGGCTTTTCTCCAGTATGTATTCTTTGATGTTCTATTAAACTACCCTTTTGTTTGCATGCATATTCACAAAAATCACATTGATAGGGCTTTTCTCCAGTATGTATTCTTTGATGTACTATTAAACTACCCTTCTGTTTGCATGCATATTCACAAACATCACATTGATAGGGCTTCTCTCCTGTATGTATTCTCTGGTGACTGATTAAAGCGCCTTTCCGCCTGCTTGTATATTCACAAAACTCACATTGGAAAGGGCTTTTTCCAGTATGCATTCTATGTGTGTATTTAAATTCCCTTTCTGTTTGTTTTCATCTTTACAAACATCATATTGATAATGGCTTTTTCCAGTATGCATTCTATGTGTGTATTTAAATCCCCTTTCTGTTTGTTTTCATCTTTACAAACATCTTATTCATAAGGTTTATTCTCACTGCCTATTAAGTTGGAAAATAGGTTTATTGGATCATTGCGTTATATAACATTGATATGCCTTTTCTCTAGTATGTATACATGTGTTCTTTAGTCAGACAGCTCATTGATAATATTTCTTTGCAGTTTGTGATATATCTTGTTCTGAAAAAAAACAAAAACAAGACAGGTGATGAATTGAGATAAGGATTTCAATAAATTTATTTAGGTTTTTACTGAGATCTTTCATATTTTGCCACATTGTTTTCAAAGACGTCTGCTGCAGATATTTTGAATGTGGGAAATATCAGGTAGACTGGCCTCGATCTCTAGTCACACAGGTCTAACAATATTGACTAATTATTAAACATTTACTTGGTGGAATACTAGAAAGGCGACACCTTAAAGGTTTCACGGGATAGAATGATTGGAGAGGAGCAGAATTGCATCCAAACTACCAACCGACCACACACAATGCTAAATATATTATGTTGAATCATGATCCAAAACGTAACAATTGATGACACTCTAGTATTTTGCAACACCAACATTATCTCCGTAAGTCTAAAAGATAAATAGAACATTATTATTGGGTTTTGGCGCCAAAGTGACTAACGTTATGACGTCAAACCACTGACGTGACGTCACTTTTCTAGTATTTGGTCATGTTATATTCACGAACATAGAAAAATAATTTAGTCAAGAACACCTATTAAAAGCTTTCTCCAAGAATCCAAATTAAATGTTTGAAAAATCTTAAAACACCGTTGTTTGCACTGATTCCCGGACAAGTTTAAGGTTGAATTTCAGGTTTCTAGCTGATTGAGTTATTTGCTGGTGCGAGATCTACAGAAATATGTTGTGAAAATGTCGACTTTTCGGGTTTTAACCTTAACAAATTCCGAAACTAGATTTTCCCCCAGATATAACAAACATGACCAGACATAGATCACATTGACCTCTATAAGTATACGGAATTTCAGAGAAATTCTTCAAACCGTTTTCTTTGTCCTCAAATTGCTCAATTTTCGTACAAATTGTGACACAATAGCAGTGTAGACATTCGTTCCATAGAACAAAATGGAATAATTCTGCTCCACTACTCATTCTATACTAGAAAGGCGACACCTAAAGGGTTTAGCGAGATAGAATGAGTGGAGAGGAGCAGAATTGCATTCAAACTACCAACCGACCACACACAATGCTGAATATATTACTAGAAAGGCGACACCTTAAGGGTTTCGTCGGGTAGAATGAGTGGAGAGGAGCAGAATTGCATCCAAACTACAAACCGACCACACACAATGCTGAATATATTACTTCGATTCTAACATGATCCAAAACGTAACAATTAATGACACTCAAGTATTTTGCAACAACAAAATTATCTCCGTAAGTCTAAAAGATAAATAGAACATTATTATCGGGTTTTGGCGCCAAGGTGACTAACGTTATGACGTCAAACCGCTGACGTGACGTCATTTTCCTAGTATTCGATCACAGAAATTTGTTAAGTCAAAAACCCCTATTAAAAGCTTTCTCCAAGAATCCAAACTAAATGTATGAAAAAACTAAAAACACCGTTGTTTGCACTGGATCTCGGACAAGTTTTAGGTTGAATTTCAGGTTTCTAGCTGATTCCATTATTTGCTGGTGCGAGATCTACAGAAATATGTTGTGAAAATGTCGATTTTTCGGGTTTTATAACCTAAAAAATGTCTGACACTAGATTTTTCCCAGATATCATGAACACGCCCAGATCGCATTGAGTTCTATAAGTGAAATTCTTCGAGCCGTTTTCTTTGTCCTTAAATCGCTGAATTTTCGTACACATTGTGACACAATAGCCGTTTAGACATTCGTTCTGTAGAACAGAATAGAATAATTCTGCTCCACTACACTCTTTCTATATTTATATAGTTGTCTGCTTTAATCCTTTCGTACATACATCAAATCTGTAGCAGACAACTTTGAAAATATCTATGAAAAAAGGCTAAAAAAAGCCGGAATCATTCAAATGCCTTCGGCAAAAATAATATCACTATAGCAATATACGGCAAAACTGCCCATCCCATGGGGGCCCTGTTTGGCTTTCAACCAATCAACATGGCATGAAAGATTATTATAGAGGAACACCTAAGAAGGAGAATTTTATTTCAAGTTTTCACTAAAGCCAAATGAGGCTTACAGCAAGCTCCCTGTGTCCAATAAACATGGTTCGGCTCACATAAATAGAGGATATTACATGAGTGGTCATTCAATACGACATTTTATTAAACGAGTTTTTAGCAATTTTAAAAAACGAGTTTAATAAAATTGTGTATTGAATCACCACGAATGTTATATTCTATTTATATCATGAATTCCAATTCAAACGACTATTAGCACAAACTATATATAACGTCGCTATATAGCACGGCAATTTTCAATGCTTTTCATTATGACGTTACGAAGCATTGTTATTACACTAGTTATATACCGAAAATTCTAACACTTGGCAATTTCTCTTCTATACTTCTATTTACACATGAAATAAAGACTGATCAATAATACTACATTAAATTGTAAGTAATTGCAATAACTATGATTGTGTTTAAATTTCATGAAGATTAAATATCAACAAGAGGCCCATGAGGGCCTATGCTCTACTGGTATGGTTCTTTGGTCATTTTCAATCCAGAGCATGTATATATGGTGAAGATCGGATAGTAAATGCAGGCTCTTTTGTGTTCAAAAGCTGTATTATAGCAATTTTTACAATTTCATGGGCCATAATCCAGTCTTGGCGGATCTGGCTGGTTTTCAAAAGGAACCAAGCTCTCATCAATATTTAACTACTATCTAAGTTTAATGAAGATCAGATAGTAAATAGAGCCTCTATTGTGTTCACATGCTCAATTATAGCAATTTGAACGATTTCAAGGGCCATAATCCAGTCTTGCATGGGCGGATCTGGCTAGTTTACGAAAGGAACCGAGCTCTCATGGATATCTAACTACTGTATTAGTTTGGTTGAGATACAATCAAAAGTGAATACTGTATCGTGTTAACAAGCTCTTTTATAGCAATTTTGACCATTTCAAGGGCCATAATCCAGTCATGCATGGGCGGATCTGGTTGATTTTCGAAAGGAACCGAGCTCTCATGGATATCTAACTACAATATAAGTTTGGTTCAGATACAATCAAAAGTGAAGACTGTATCGTGTTAACAAGCTCTTTTATAGCAATTTTGACCATTTCAAGGGCCATAATCCAGTCATGCATGGGCGAATCTGGCTGGTTTTCGAAAGGAACCGAGCTCTCATGGATATCTAACTACAATATAAGTTTGGTTGAGATACAATCAAAAGTGAAGACTGTATCGTGTTAACAAGAAATTGTTTACGGACGCACGCACGGACGACGGACAAATCACCACGACATAAGCCCTTCTGGCCTTTGGCCAGTAGAGCTAAAAATGAATTCTAGTGACCTCTTATGACATTAAGTTTTGAAATTAATAGAGATTTGTTTGACACAATTGTTCTGATAAACTTTCATGACCTTGACCTTGGTAATTTTTATTGCAACAAATGTTTTGATCAACTTTTCATGACTTTTAGTGTTCACAAGGTTGTTCGAATGTTTGACCTAGTGACTTAACGGTTGACCTAACCCATTACCAGTTTTGAACTTGACCAAGATGTAATCTAGCTAATAACTTTTCATGAAGATCAAGTAAAAAATGTGATTTCTAGAGTGTTCACAAGGTTATTCTAACATTTGATCTAGTGACCTAGTTTTAGACCCTTCAATACCTATTTGTGAACTTGACCTAGATTTGATGAAGAAACATCTATTGGTTAAATTTCATGAATATTGAAAGAAGAAAGAGACTTCTAGAGTGTTCAGAAGATTATTCCAACATTTGACCTAGTGGCCTAGTTCATGAAACCGGTTACCTCATGACCCTGTTTAAAACTTGACCGAGGTTTGATGGAGACAATGGTTGTGACTAAATTTCATATAGATTGAATTCTAGAGTGTTCTCAAGGTTATTATAACAATTGACCTTGTGACATAGTTTTGAACTTGACCAAAATTTGATGGAGATAAATGTTCTGAACTAGAATGGAGTGCTCCCCGGAGCACGTGTGTCAACTGCCGGGGCCTTGTCAGAAAATTTTATTTTTTTGACAGAAAAGGGGCAATAACTCTGATATAATACTATTTGGATTATCCCCCTTGTGCGAACCCATCACACACATTGTTATTAACATTTGTTAGAAGTTTCAATGTAATCTTTTGAGTAGAAAAAATGTTATTTGAAAACGTGATGAAAAAATGTGACGGACAGACAGACAGACGCCGGACGAAAAAAAAAAGTAATCCCTAAGTGCCTACCATGCTGCGCAGGTGGCACAACAATTAGTCTTCTGCAGTCAAAGTTAACCAAGGTTAAGTGTTGGCAAACTATGACCTTGGTAATTTTGATGTTGACTGATCGAAACAAATGTTTGATACACTTTCATGAAGATTAAATGAACAAGAGGACCATGATGGCCCTTGATCGCTCACCCGATTCATTTTTTTCTCAGCCATATAAGCCCCGCCCCCTGGCGGCCATAGTTTTCGACAAATCAACATGGCTTGAAGGAATCTGATAGAGGGTCATCCAAGGAACATTTCTACAAAATAATTTGAAAATCTGCCAACCAGGAAGAATTTTGAATTTTGTTTACGTTTCAGAAATCTGCATGGATCCCAAAAATTTGAAGGAATTCTGGTCAGGTCATTGAGAGGATGCTTTCTGACAAGTTTCATCCCAATTGACCCACTGGTTACTGAGAAGAAGAAGTTAACGGACGACGGACATCGGACGACGGCCAAAGGCGATCCCAATTACTCACCTGGAGCACTTCGTGCTCAGGTGATCTAAAAATGTAGGCCTTACAGTCAAAGTTAACCAAGGTTAAGTTTTGAGGTTAAGTAACCTAACCAATGTCAAGTTCTGCCAAATTATGACCTTGAACTTGAACATTTCGACATTGAATGATGTCCCATGACCAAACAATACATCTGACAAAGTTTCAGAAAAATGTCCAGAAGGGGTTGTTGAGATATTATCAAGGTTAAGTTTTGAGGTTAAGTTACCTGGCCGAAGTCAAGTTCTGCCAAATTATGATCTTGATCTTGACAATTTTGACGTTGAATGATGTATCATGACCAAACAATACATCTGACAAAGTTTCAGAAAAAATTCCAGCCGGGGTTGCTGAGATATAGTCATTTGTAAAAGTGGCCGCCGCTGTCACCGGAAAAGTGACTGCTATGTCTCACACCACTATCGTGGGCGAGAAAAAAAAAAATCAAGTATTAATCTCCAACAACGTGCATGTGCATTTAAATGTTTCGCTTATCAGTGATATGATAATGCATTTCAGAAACGTTTTCATTTTGTGATATGCATTATGTATATCAGAAACGTTTTCAGTTTGGAAATACAACATGAACATGTCTGTTTACAGGAAATGTTTGCTAATGAAATAAACGTACACAGCCACCTATTTGAAACACCATGTGCATAGCTTTTTCTCAATTATAAAAGGATGAAGCTCTTACCCCCATCTACAAAATATCAAGCCAACAATTTCCCCCCTCTTGAACTTACTTTATCAAACTATTGGAAAAGAAGGAATGTTATTGTATAACTGGTTTTATGTTAATTGTATTTGTTATATCCCCTTTTTGTATGTAAAATTGTAAATACATGGGTGAATAAAAGTTAAGTCCGTAACTTGTACATGTGTGTGGCGAGTGACATGTAGTCTTTTTTCCTTTCTGAATGTGGTAATCTAAAATTTAATCATCTATGGTGTAGAACTATGGGGTTTGTAATTTAATCGGCTTTATTTGACAACAGTTTTCATTCTATTATCATCATAATCGCCCCCCCCCCCAAAACCAACAAAAAAACATGTAAATGTTATTCAAATGTGGTGAATTGTTAGTAATTTATTATGAGCTATTTCTCCCTTTACCATAATGTGTTCTAATAGTCGTCTTCTGCAGAGACGTCAGAAACCGTCTATATGACTGTATGGGGAAGTGTTTTAAATACATTGAGGTCAACTTTTATCTGTGAATTAACAACTTAATAAACTAGATGCCCAAAGGCAACATGGGATTCCTATGAGGCATGGTCTGTGACCTCATGGTGAATATGTGTGCCCAGTAACTTGGGATTATATTATGCATGGTAGAGATACGGGCCAGAAAAGGTAGTTCTATCAAACAGTACTCATTTTGACCTTTGACCTCTAAGTGTGATCTTGACATTTTAGGTACAGGTCTGGGTCTTAAGCGCGATACACCGCCTCAGCCTCATCATGTTGAACGTTTGTGTCAAGTTTATTGGAAATCCTATGATGCATGGTTAACATGGAGAAGGTCTCGGACAGACAGATTTACGCATGCATATATACCAAACTGTCATTGTGAGAGCTATGTCGAGGAACAATCATGTGAAGTTTGGTAAGTTCAATAGTTTAGGAGGAGATGTCATTTGAAGCTAAAAACTCATTCAACCCTTTTCTGATGACACATAGCATATCTATTTTAACAACATTAATATGTAAAGGGTCAGTTAAGGAACATTTCTGCTAAATTATCATGACATCTAACAAGACTTTTAATAAGAATGGAATTATGAAGATTTGTCATTTTGCCCTTTTCCTGATGCCACCTTGCTGCCCTTGTTTTTTTTTAACGAAATTAATATGGCTTGAACAGTTTGTGTACAGGGTCACTCTAAAAACATTTCTACCAAATCATCTTGGAATCGGAAAAGCAAATTATAGAGGAAAAGTATTTTAAAGTTTGGACATGTTGGGTTTTTTCTCACTTTCTAATGCCGCAGCAACCAAAGTTCTACACAGAATGCAAGTCTTTGAACAATTTTGAAAAAACACAACAAAGAACATTCCTGTGAATTTAAGTTGAAATTAGTCCAGTGGAAGTTGTCCTTTGTAGCTGAATGGTAAGTGTTGTCATTTGTAGCTAAAAGTTCAATTTACCCCTTTTGTGATGACGCCTGGTTGCTATGATTTTATAACCAATCAATTATGACTCTTTTTCGACTTATAAAGTACTTTGCATAATATCAACAACCTTGTGACCACTCTACACTGGATCATAACCAAACTTGCCATACATTAAAGTATATGTCATGTAATAATTATAACAAGAGGGCCAAGATGGCCCTAAATCGATCACCTGAATGATAGTAAATTAGAAGCAAATATTTAACTGCAAATATCTGTGAAAATTTAATCAGGAGTTCAAGTAAAACTGCAAGGAGTGGACACTCAGTAAAAGAAATAGTTTATCAGTAAAAGCCATTTGTATCTTGAAATCTAACAAGATCTTTAATAAGAATGGAATTATAAAGTTTTGTCATTTTGCACCTTTCCTGATGCGGCTTTGCTGCCCTGTTTGTCAACGAAATCAATATGGCTTGAACAGTTTTTGTAGAGAGTCACTCAAAGAACATTTCTGCCAAATTATCTTGGAATCTGTCAAATGGATTATGGAGATGGAGGTTTTTAAAGTTTGGGTATTTTTCTCAATTTCTGATGCCGCAGCAACAAAAGTTCTACATAGAATGTAAGTCTTTGAACAATTTTGAAAGATGACCATCAAAGAAACATTCCTGTGAAGTAACGTTGAAATTGGTCGAGTGGAATGGTAGGAGTTGTCATTTGAAGCTAAAAGTTCAATTTACCCCTTTTGTGATGACGCGAGGTTGCTATGATTTTGTAATCAATCAATACGGCTTGTAAAATTCAAGTAGAGGATCACTTAAGTAAGA
Organism: Serripes groenlandicus; assembly: GCA_031761405.1. NCBI lineage: Eukaryota > Metazoa > Mollusca > Bivalvia > Cardiida > Cardiidae > Serripes > Serripes groenlandicus. The sequence goes on from JASEVX010000014.1 coordinate 17,895,996, forward strand.
TTCCTATTCAATTTTCTTGATATCAGACAAGGACTTAAAAAAAATGGAATTTCCAAATTTTGTCATTTTGCCCCTTTTCCGATGCCTCCTGACTGCCATATTTTTCAACCAAACAGTATGCCTTGAACAATCTTTGTAGAGGGTCACCCAAGGAACATTTCTGTGAAGTTTGGATGAAATTGGTCCTGTGGTTTAGGACGAGATGATGTTTAAAGCTAAAAGTTAACGAGATGATTTTGCACCTTTTCTGATGCTTCCTGACTGCCATGTTTTTCAACCAAACAGTATGCCTTGAACAATCTTTGTAGAGGGTCGCCCAAGGAACATTTCTACCAAACTATATTGGAATCTTTGAACAATTTTGAAAGAGGGCCACCAAAGGAACATTCCTGTGAAGTTTGGATGCAATTGGTTCTGTGGTTCAGGAGGAGATGATGTTTAAAGCTAAAAGTTAACGACGACGGATGACGGACGACAGACAAAAAGTGATCAGAATAGCTCACCTTGAGCCTTTGGCTCTAGGTGATCTAAAAATAGTTTACTGAGGGGATGCATCCGTTTTCGGTGCCCTTGTTTTACTCAGAATTTTGGTTAAGTTTTATGTACCAATTTACTTTTTGTCAAAACCATTACAGATATTGTTGCGAAATTTACGACACTTATTCACCAACATTATCTCCAGCAACAGACAAGAGTACATAACTATGTCAAGGTTTTTATAAGATTTATGGCCATTTTTCGCGTTAGAATTTTGGTTAAGTTTTTCGTACCATAGGCATACCACATTTTTAGCTTGACTTTTCGAAGAAAAGGCTAGCTATACTACTCGCCTCGGCTTCGGCGTCACACCTTGGTTAAGATTTTTGTACCAATTCCCTTTTTAACTCGACTTTTCGAAGAAAAGGCTAGCTATACTACTGGCCTCGGCATCGATGTCGGCGTTGGTGTCACACCTTGGTTAAGGTTTTTGTACCAATTCCATTTTTTGTCAAAACCATTACACTTTTTCACTATCATTACCTATAGCAACAGACAAGAGTACATAACTCTGTCAAGGTTTTTGTACTCTTGTCTGTTGCTGGAGATAATAATGGTGAAATTGTAAATTGGTACAAAAAAATTAACTGAAATTCTAGAACATCTAGTAATGTACTCTTGTCTGTTGATAGAAGTAATGTTGGTGAATAAGTGTTGTAAGTTTCGAAGCAATATCTGTAATGGTTTTGTAAAAGAGTACATTGATATGGATTGATTGATTGATTGATGTTTAACGCCATTTTTAACAATTTCTTAGTTATATAACGGCGGCCAGTTCACCTTCTCATACATTTCCTGGTTTTCTCACACCAGTACTCCACACAACAATCTTCCCAAGCAACTGGCTGCTTTTCCACATAGACTTAACCCATTGGTGGAAAAAGAATGAAATAGCCCCGCCCCCTGGCGTCCATGTTTTTCGACCAATCAACTTGGCTTCAAGGAATCTGATAGAGGTTCACCCAAGGAACATTTCTACAGAATATTTGAAAATCAGCCTGACACTTTCGGAGGAGAAGACTAAGTTTTCACTATAGCCATATAAGGCAAAATAGCCCTGCCCTCTGGCGGCCATGATTTTCGACCAATCAACATGGCTTGAAGGAATCTTATAGAGGGTCTCCCAAGGAACATTTCTACAACAAAAAATGAAAATTGGCCGAACACTTTCGGAGAAGAAGTTTTCACTTTAGCCATATAAGGCAAAATAGCCATATCCCCTGGCGTCCATGTTTTTCAACCAATCAACTTGGCTTGAAGGAATCTGATAGAGGGTCACCCAAGGAACATTTCTACAAAATTATTTGAAAAGCGGCCTGTCACTTTCGGAGAAGAAGATTTTTTAAGTTTTCCTTTTTTTTCTTTCGTTGCCATGGAAACAAGATTTTTGCATGGATAAAAAAAAATGGAAGGAATTTAAGATAGGACATTGAGAGGATGCTTCCTATGAAGTTTCATCTGAATTAACCGAGTGGTTAGGGAGGAGAAGTCGTTTGAAGCAAAAAGTTAACGCACGCACGAACGACGGACAATTCGCCATGACATAAACTCGACTGGCTTTCAGCCAGTGGAGCTAAAATTCATATTACCCAGTATGGCCCAGTATTGACCAGCCCGCGGTAAACCCGGGTAATTCCAGGCAGTCAATACTTTGCCAACCATGTATTGAATTTCTGGCACATATGGAATAGGTGGAACCAGTACATAAAACCCTATTATTACATGGCTGCCAGAACATTCGACCCCATGCTCAATCAACCAGGGCTTTCCATAGTATTTCAACTAGGAGGGAATTTTAAGAAAGTAGGCGGCTACTGCCGAGCGAAGGGAGGCGATTTTTTTTATTAGGAGAGGGTCTTTGGGTCGCCTAGGCCCCCAGAAGCTGACGAAAAAATGGTGCAAAATCCTGCATTTTGAGCATTTTCAAGCACTGTTTTAACACTTCAATAAGTGATTTTTTTTTTCTGAAATGTTCTGTTTTTCTGAATTATTTGGTACAATTTGTTTTTTGAAATATTGAATTATATTTTGACTAATTATGCCAGAAGCTCTTGGGTTAATAAAGCAAAATCCTGCATTCTAGCATTCTTCTGGAACCTAATTCCATCTTTCAATTTACCATTTTTTGTCTAACCTTCAATTCAGTGTGATGATGATCATGGGACAGAACTGGATAATTATTTCACTTTCAGGCTCATTGCGTTGACCTGCATTATAAATTGGCTATGGTTTCAGAAGAAAATGAAGCATTTCCACTATGTGACAGGTGATATACCTGGACAGTTAAAATTTTTAAAAGATTCAAGTAGGCTCGTATATTTAAGAAGCGGGGGATTATCTTTTTCTAGCCAAAAAAAAGTTTTGAGTGCTACTGTAAAATATGGCCTTTACATTTTCGCTGCTGACAACGTGTCCAAAGTTCGGCTGCAGAATTGCACAAATCACAGAGGCCTCATGTTTTTGGCTGTCTGCGTGCATCGATGTACTGGTCCGAAAATAGGAAGTCCCGTATATCAATGCATTTTATTTTTGTATGTTGGGTGCAGAAATTGTAGCTGTTTTTCTGCATCGAAAACTGCTCAGCCAGACAATTTGACAGGCAACCAGGTACAGTACTTATTGAGGAGTTGGACATTTGTTTTTAATCGACAGAATTTTGATTATTATTTTCCGTTTTAATGCTTGTCGACGTGTAATCTTTCCGAAAGAAGAAAAGCGATTGTCGAGACTGTTTTCGTTCCGACATTTTGAAAGGGTTTAATCCGGGTTCTTAAAAGACGCCTTACGATTGGCTGATATTAAATGAGCCAGCCAATGAAATCGAATTTTACATTTTTCAATGTCACATTAGACGCTTTACATGTAGTACACTATAATGTATTATAACTGCTATAAAGCGCGTACGTGACTTGACAAAACGCCTTTTGATTATTATGAAGCAAAATGCGTCTACTGCACATTGGCTTCGAGGAGATTAGCTCCAGCGATGTCATATTTTTGGGAAACAAATATCGGCCCTTTTGTCCCGGAAATCTCGACGCTTGTCTGTACATACAGTATTTAAAAAAAAAATTGTCAATGAAGTAGCCGGCACTTTTAGCCACAGTAACCGGCGGATTTCCGCCGTCTACCGGCTACTTTGGAAAGCCCTGATCAACCCCAGTTTCCTAAGTACAATCGACCCCAATTTTAGTCAACCCCATTATCGGTTTTAATAGGTGTGAAATGATGATGGTTCTTTTATTGTATAATCACTACATTTTGATAATGTTTATTGTAATAAAGTATGTTAACATTGTAATAAAAATGTAATTTAACATTGTAATAAAAATGTATGTTAACATTGTATCAAAAATGTACGTTAATATTTTGATAAAAATGTTGTATAATAATTGTGCTTTTGTATGTTGTAAATTGTATATATATATATATATATATGTATGTGTATTTTAACAATTCTGAACAGAGTTTCACGAAATTATCAACAAGTTTAATGAATTCGTGGTAGGCAGTTATACATGTTTAGTCTATATTTACACTATATATATGGCTAAAAGTACGTGCTGGCCCCCTTTGGTTCATCGGATGTTGATACTTTTACTGATTGCCTCATTTAATTCCTTCCTGCATTAGATCTTATTCTGCCAACATTAGTAAGCTAAAAGAAGAAATACTTACCCGCTACTTCAGACAGCAATGCACTTAAATCGTGAATAAGAAATACCTTTAAAAACACGAGGCATACATCTTGTCGTACAAATGGCGGCGTTTTAACAAGGGGAAGTAACTAATCCCTACTTGGGTGATGGGGGATTCGTCTAACTACCAGTTCGTCTAACAATATACAGTATTAATGTTATACATGTATATATAGAGAGAGCGAGAGAGTAAATGAGGGTAAATGTTTTGTCAAACTGATCGATTATATACAATGATGTATAGAGAATAACTAACTGCATGTTTTTGATATAGAATTTATGTCACAAGGGGAAAAAGGGGTAATTTGGTTAAAATCACGAAACCGTAGGTTGAGTGATTTTACACCAAATTACCCCTTTGTTCCCGAGTGACATAAATTTGATATCAAAAACATGCAGTTAGTTATTCTATTTATTATATATCTGGAATAAATCTCCTCTTTATTTTAAAGAAACATATAAAAAAAATGACTTGGCCTTAGGCGTATGAATGTTACGTAACCAAATACTGCTGCTTCTATTTGGCGCCAAATGACTAGCGTTATGACGTCAAAACCGCTGACGTGACGTCATTTTCCTAGTATTCGGTCTCAGTTTTTTTTAAATTCCTAGTATTAAACCCACTTTAAATTCCAAAGATGTTCCAAATCTAAAAAATGTAGTTCCGGCAAAAATGATATCATCACTAGTGATGATATAAAAAAACTAAAAGTGTTATCGTCACAGTGTTAGTTATCATTTTTTTTAAAAATTGATATTGATTTTATGTCACTTAAATTTCAATGCAAAATTTGGATAGGTATGTAATAAATAGAGAATAACTAACTGCATGTTTTTGATATCGAATTTATGTCACAAGGAAAAAAAGGGGTAATTTGGTTAAAATCACGAAACCGTAGGTTGAGTGATTTTACACCAAATTACCCCTTTGTTCCCGAATGACATAAATTCGATATCAAAAACATGCAGTTAGTTATTCTATTTATTATATATCTGGAATAAATCTCCCCTTTATTTTAAAGAAACATATAAAAAAAAATGACTTGGCCTTAGGCGTATGAATATTACGTAACCAAATACTGCTGCTTCTATTTGGCGCCAAATGACTAGCGTTATGACGTCAAAACCGCTGACGTGACGTCATTTTCCTAGTATTCGGTCTCAGTTTTTTTAAAAACCCACTTTAAATTCCAAAGATTTTCAAATCTAAAAAAATGTAGTTCCGGCAAAAATGATATCATCACTAGTGATGATATACAAAAACTAAAAGTGTTATCGTCACAGTGTTAGTTATCATTTTTTTAAAAATTGATATTGATTTTATGTCACTTAAATTTCAATGCAAAATTTGGATAGGTATGTAATAAATAAAAATATCGATTTAAAGCTTAGTCAGTTAAAGACAGAATTAAAAGTAATTAAAATATATAAGGAAATTTTAATAGTTTAATATATGGATATATGTTACGGTGTTACTTTATTGTTTACAATAAATGTTCATTACATTTCTTTTAAATTATTACAAATTTTGTTCTTTCCCCGAAATGTTTACAGAAGTCGTTTTTAAAGGCTTGTCCTTTTGCTTTCATATTTAATTTCAGTACTATTTTATGATATACTAAATATTTTTAACATGTTGAACAAAACATAACAACATGAATCAGGGACTACTGAAGCCCTTTCAAAAGTCTGTTACGTTTTTGTTTTTCTTTTCTGTAAGATTTTATTTTCAGGATCGTTTGACGGCGCCGAATGAAAAACTGCTTTAAATGTCGCATCTTAAATAACATTATATCAAAATGAGGAATATTGTCTAAGCTTTCAAATGATATAGAAAATGTTTAAATCGATTAAGTATAAGAATAAAGAGTCTTCAAAAAAGATGAAAGTTTCATTTTTTTTTAAATATGTGAATAACAGTCGTGTCCTAAATGTTTTTTCGTCAAAATGAAACATATTGTCTACGCTTTTAAACGATATATAAAATGTTTGAATCGATTGAGTTTTTTTGTGAGAAGTGGAAAACAAAAGTTTAGTAATATTGCAGAAAGAACTCAGCCTAGACTAGATCAGTACCTTAGATCTGCCGATATGATATCGCCTGTTCAAATCGTTATAGCAAGAACAACTGAAACAGAGTTGCGTAGAAATACCGGCGGAATGGACATATGGAAATACCGGAATGGACATATGGAAATAAAATCGACATTAACATGGGAATACGGCTACAGAGGAAATAACCATGTGAAATGAAACTATTATGTTGATTCCGGAAATATGGATAAACCATTGTTTACACTTTTGCGATGTTTTCATTTTTTTTACTTTACCGCAATTTCAACAAAGATACTCAATGTTCCATGTATATTTTGGATCAGTCTGTGGATCCAACTCGTTATATTCGATTGCAAGAAAACCTAAAAGAATCTGATAGAGATTAATCAAGGAACATTTCTACAAAACTATTTGGGAAAGGACAGACACTTTTGGAGAAGCAGGTTTTTAAAGTCTTCACTAAGTTTTCAATCAGGCAAAAAAGCACCGCACCCCGGTGGCCATGTTTTTACAACAAATCAACATGGTTTGTAGGAATTTGATAGAGAGTCATATTTCGGAGAGGACATTGAGAGGATGATAACCTGTGACGTTTCATGCCGATTCGCAAAGCAATTACAGATAAGAAAACGTTTGAAGAAAAACGTTGACGTACTCTCAGACACACACGCAGGCACGATGGACAACTCGCCATGACATAAGATCGACTGTATTTAAGCCAGTGGAGCTTATAATCATATCCACCCATCGCAGAATTTCCAGTCGTTTTTAGCAATTAAATTCAATGGGTTGTGATGGTGTATCTGTCGCAGACTTATTGAGTGAAACTCTGTTATGATCATAGACAAGCTGGACTACGTAGCAATTGTATAGAGCAATTTAAAAGCAGCATGTAGATCATGTACGAATTAATGCATTTGTTGTGTATGTACATGTATACCAGGGACTTTATTCAGATTGTCCTAACACACCGATCACTCTAGTATACATATTAGCCGTATCAACCAATAACATTACAGATTTTACGAATCGTTCGGAGTGTTACGACAAACTGAACACTCACCTGAGTAACAGTAATTGCTTTCATTTAATGCGTACCGCCTATGTGATGTAGTGGTTGAGAGTCCGCCTGGTAGGCTGGAGGTCGGTGGTTCGATTCCCGGCCGGATCATACCAAAGACTAAATGGTAGTTATGGCTGCTCGCCTTGGCACTCATGGTTGCGGGGTTAGCATTTCAACTGACTGGCTGGTGTCAGGACAAATGGACAAGTAGTACTGGTAACTGACCCAAGAAACGCCGTGCAATAACTGAACAGAAAAAATGTTGCAAGCGGCGTAAAACACCAAACAATCATTTAATGCGTGTACTGTCTTTTGACAATTGTGTAGTTTCATAAGTCTTTCTGTTGCACACATACTTATTTTCGGATGTCGATATACATAACAGAAAATCTAGAGGAAAAGTGGGTAAGAGATCTCGAGTAAGATAGTCGCCGTGATATAATTGAAATAATGTTGAAAGTGGCATACAACAAAGCAGTGGATGTATTTGAAAAAAAAAAAATCCAAATGCCACATGGAACAAATAAAGAAATCCTTTTCAATTTTGCAAATAGTTAGGGGCAAAAGAAGACAAAGCTTAGCTTGAGCAATGTCTACTTCTGCCACAGTGATTTCAATAATCGTGTGTCGACCTAAAATGAGTCTGTCTGTCGGAAAAAGCTAATGCTACTTTTAACACTTTAATTTATCCTTTAAATAGTGTATCGAACATTATTCTATCCCCTATCATGAGTGCTAAGAAGGTAATGTACATGTATTACCTCCATGTTTACTGATTCTTTGATATTACAATGCTAGGGAGCAGACAAAATGCTACTTTCAACATTTTAATTCATCCTTAAAACAGTGTATCAGTCATTATGCCATGACAAGAAGGGAATATACATGTATTACTCATTGTTAACGAATCTTTGATATTACACGTCTAGGGATCAGACAAAATGCTACTTTCAACATTTTAATTTATCCTTAAAGCAGTGTATCAGTCATTATGCCATGACAAGAAGGGAATATACATGTATTACTCATTGTTAACGAATCTTTGATATCACACGTCTAGGGATCAGACAAAATGCTACTTTCAACATTTTAATTTATCCTTAAAGCAGTGTATCAGTCATTATGCCATGACAAGAAGGGAATATACATGTATTACTCATTGTTAACGAATCTTTGATATTACACGGCTAGGGATCAGACAAAATGCTACTGTCAACATTTTAATTTATCCTTAAAGCAGTGTATCAGTCATTATGCCATGACAGGAAGGGAATATACATGTACTACACTCTTTAAACGAATCTTTGATATTACAATGCTAGGGATCAGATAAAATGCTACTTTTAACATTTTAATTTATCCTTAAAACAGTGTATCAGTCATTATGCCATGATAAGAAGGGAATATACATGTACTACTCATTTTAAACGAATCTTTGATATTAAACTGCTAGGATCAGACAAAATGCTACTTTCAACATTTTAATTCATCCTTAAAACAGTGTATTATGCCAACGTAACGAATCTTTGATATAAAACTGCTAGGGATCAGTCATTGCTTTTTGTTTTCCATTACGTTTGACGCCATTTTCATCCTTTTCATTCAATTATATAACTGTGAGAGTTCTCTTATTCAGGATCCCTGGGAAAACCGACCCGTTCTAATCAATGAGAAGTGATTTGCCTAAGGACGATCCACCGTGACCGCCTCAAGCAAAGATCAAAGTCGGGTCACCGGTTCCAAATCCCCATCTCTAACCACTTAGCTAAGGCACTCTAAACCCAGATTCCCCCAACCCCATTCACGAGGAGGATGCTTTAAACATTACTTCACTGAGTGGGTAAACCTCTCCTCGTATGTCGAGGTCATAGGACATTGACATTATGAACTTGAAATCAAAAGGATCATTTATGATCATGCCAAATGTCCCTGCCAAGTTTCAGTTATGTATGTGCAAGCAATATCTAGTTATCATTTCGACACGCTTTAGTCTAGTGACAGTTCGAACGACATGTGCCAAGCAATTCTGCCCTCTTCCTCAAGCAATAATGGTTTCCGAAATCATCTACTGCAGATATGTGCGCAAAAAATTACCGGCGAGTGGGGATGGATAAAGAAAGAGCAGATACTATTTATTTTTAAAAATTAACACAATTTTATTTTCAGTTATAAATAACTAGGGGTAATTCAACAATTTAAACATGAGGTCTATGTAGGTTCTACATCGCAAACCTGAGTATCATTACACTTACATGTAAGTTCAAGGAAGTATGTCGAAAGATCAGGTTCATGATGACATATTATGAAAACTACATGATTAACATCTGGGACACACACATTTTATTATTGTTGCTAAAAATCCACAACTTTATGTCATGCTAATGGTAAATAAATCGACACTGCCCCCTGGTGGCCATGTTTTTCAACACATTTCAATAACTTAAGCAATATATGTAGAGGGTCTACCAAGAAACATTCACGCTAAATTATTTCCAAATCGGACCATTTCTTATTCACAAAAAAACATATTGATAAGGCTTTTCTACAGTATCAATTCTCTTATGTTTGATTAAATTACTGTCATCTATACATGCATATTTACTAAAAATAACATTGATAGGGCTTATCTCCTGTATGTATTCGTTGGTGTTCGATTAAATTACCTTTGTATTCGGATGTATTGAGAATGTATAATCCAGTGCCTGATTTAACTACCTTTCTGTTTGCATGTGTATTCACAAGCAATAAATGATTAAGGATTTTCTGCAGTATTTGGTGTTTTATTAAACTACCTTTCCCTGTGCATGCATATTCACAAGCATCACATTGATAAGGCTTTTATCCAGTATGTTTTTTCTTGTGTTTGATTAAACAACTGACATCTATGCCTGCATATTCACAAACATAACATTGATAGGGCTCTTCTCCAGTGTGTATTATTTGGTGTATGATTAAACTTTCTTTATGTTTGCATGCATATTCACAAACATCACATTGATAGGGCTCTTCTCCAGTGTGTATTCTTTGGTGTATGATTAAACTTTCTTTATGTTTGCATGCATATTCACAAACATCACATTGATAAGGCTTATCTCCAGTATGTTTTCATTGGTGTCTGATTAAATCACCTTTCTGTTTGCATGAATATTCACAAACATTGCACTTATAAGCTGTTACTCCAAGAAGTATTCTTTGGGTTTTTATTAAACTACATGTATCTTTGCTTGCATACTTACACACGTCACTTTAAGGCTTTTATCCAGTATGTGTTTTTCTTGTGTTTGATTAAACAACTGACATCTATGCCTGCATATTCACAAACATTGACATTGATAGGGCTTTTCTCCTGTATGTATTATTTGGTGGCTGATTAAAAGACCCTTCTGTTTGCATGTATACTCACAAGCATCACATTGATAAGGCTTTTATCCAGTATGTTTTTTCTTGTGTTTGATTAAACAACTGACATCTATGCCTGCATATTCACAAACATCACATTGATAGGGCTTTTCTCCTGTATGTATTATTCGGTGTCGGATTAAAAGACCCTTCTGTTTGCATGCATATTCACAAACATCACATTGATAAGGCTCTTCTCCAGTGTGTATTCTTTGGTGTATGATTAAACTTTCTTTACGTTTGCATGCATATTCACAAACATCACATTGATAAGGCTTTCCAGCAGTATGTGTTCGTTGATGTCTGATTAAACCATCTTTCCGTTTGCATGAATATTCACAAACATCACATTGATAAGGCTTTTCTCCAGTATGTATTCTCTTGTGTTTGATTAATCTACTGACATCAATGCATGCATATTCACAAACATCGCATTGATAAGGCTTTTCCCCAGTATGTATTCTCTTGTGTTTGTTTAAACTCCCTTTATCTATGCATGTATATTCACAAAAATCACATTGATAGGGCTTTTCTCCTGTATGTATTCTTCGATGTCTCATTAAGCAGCCTTTCTGTTTGAATGCATATTCACAAACGTCACATTGATAAGGCTTTTCTGCAGTATGGATTTTCTTGTGTCTGATTAAACTCCCTTTCCGTTTGCATGCATATTCACAAAACTTACATTGGTAAGGACTTTTCACAGAATGCATTCTCTCTTTTGTATTTAAATCAAGTTTCATTTTTAATTCTTATCTTTACAGACATCACTATGACAAAGTTAATCTGTACTTTTATATTGGGAAAAACATATGTTTGGGCTTTAGTTGTTATATAATAAGATCTCTTTGATATGCACTTTCTTTCGTATATTTTCTTTAATCTGTGATTAAATTAGTTTTGTCTGAACTTAACATCCCTCCAAAATTGGACTCATAAGGTCTGTCTGTAGTTTGTTTAATCCCCCGTCAGACATCACATTGATAATGTTTCTCATCAGTATCCATTCTCTTGTACTGAAAAGACATCAAGACAGGTGATATATTGATACAAACTTTGAAAGCATATGTATACATGTACCGTTAGAACAAACCATTTCCAAGAAGGACTATATGTAGCTACACATTTGATATTTGCTTTGGTCTTCTTGTTCAACGGTAACCCTCCTAGTATGCATACTTAAACTTTGGCTTGCCATAAATTGTTACGGGTTTCGTCTCATCCATTAAACAAGATGTCTGTTTATTCATCCTATCCATCTGCGATAAAGAGATCCCAGCTTACACAAGACCCTACTTGCAGTACATGATTAAAAAAAAATGTACCAATAGACAACATTACCCAAGATAGCTGCGCAGAAGAAACTGCATGGGCCGCATGTGGAGCCTGCCTACAATTATCAGGTCTCACAAGAAATAGTCTGCATTTGATCAATAATCTGCTTCAAATTATAAGACAAAAGCTGATCGAAATCAACAATGCATTGTATACAATATACACAAATCGCAACGTATTCGGTGCCGTATAATCATTCAAGTGTAGCTCGCTTACCAAATTTGATAGCTAATTGAATCAAATATTTAACCTATATATATCTCTATGTAAAACAGATGACCCGCAGGGCGGGTCCAGTTTTGACCGCAGGAGTAAACTTTTAATTATCTTAGTAGATGGCAACTAGATCATAATGCTTCACACCAAATATCTAAGCTCTAGGCCTTTCGGTTTCAGGCAAGAAGATTTTTATAGTTTTTTCCTATATATGTATCTCTTTGTAATACAGGTTATTCCGAGGTGGGCCCAATTTTAAACCCAGGAGCATAATTTGAACAATCTTTGTAAAGGACTTCTAGACAATGCTAGACACCATCTATCTAAGCTCTAAGCTTTATTTAAATTTCAGACAAGAAGATTTTCAAAGTTGTTTCCTATATCTAGTCCTTGTAAAACAGTTGACCCCTGGGCGGGGCCAATGTTTATCCCAGGGGCATATTTTGACCAATCTTTGAAGAGGACCAGCCGACAATGCTACACATTAAATATCGAAGCTCTAAGCTTTTCAGTTTCAGACAAGAAGATTTTCAAAGTTTTCCCTATAGATATGTCTCTATGTAAAACAAGTGACACTAGGACGGGCCTATTTTGACCCAAGGGGCATCTTTGTAGAGGATTACTAGACTTTACAACACACAAAATATCTAAGCTCTATGCCTTTCAGTTTCAGACAAGAAGATTTTCAAAGATTTTCCCTATATTTCTCTATGTAAAACAGGTGACCCTTGAGGCAGGGTCAATTTTGACACAAAGGGCATAATTTGAACAATCTGTGTAGAGGACTACAAGACATTGCTACTTGTTGTACATCAATTTCAAATATTGAAGCTCTAGGCCGTAAGGTTTCAGACAAGATTTAGAAGATTTAAAAGAAGAGTTTTGAAGTTTTCAACTTATACAATGTATACATGTAAGGAAAACAAGCCCCACCCCACAGCTTGGAATAATTTCAAAATCTTGGTGGAGGGTCACCCAAGGAACATTTGTACCAAATTGTCTTTAAATTCGGCCAGTTCTTTTCGACAAGAACGTTTTTAAACTTTTGGAAATTTCCCTCTTTTCTGAAGCGAAGCAACCAAAATTTTACTTGGAATTAAATTCTTTGAACAACTTTAAAACAGGACCACGTAAGGAACATTTCTTGAAGACATTTTGAAATCCGTCCATTGATTTAGTAGGAGACGCCATTTTTAGGAAATTGTACAGACGACATGCTTAGGTGAGCTAAAACTGCATGTGTGACTTTGGAAATCTGTGTGTTTTTCACGCACATATGACAGCGATTTTTTCCTTCTAAAAATGGTACCGTTAAACGGACCCATTAAAAATTACAAACGGTTCTTCACAATTTTCTGACAGGGTCCATCTAGCATAATTTTAACTTTTTACCTTGATTTTCTGACAAAAAAATATAAAATTCTCGACCCGTCACAGTTGTCTACATTTTTAAAGCGTTTAACTAACCAGGATGATCAAAGTACTTCGGACCTATGATCAAAGTACTTCGGACCTATAAATAAAAACTATCATATTTTTAAGAGCGTCTAGTTGATACTGATTTATTAATGTCGCAAAACAGTAAATACTAGCAAAAAAGACTCCCATCAAAGGCTGAAAAGGGCTATAAAACAATTGTTTTTTTATTTGGAATGGCAACATGTGGACATTCACAAAGAAACTGTACAGAACCTTCCCCAGGGCCAAGCATGGAAATTGATTCTTGGTGTGAAATGTTTGAACTTTAGATATCCGTCTGTGTGTCAATGCCAATGATATTATGTATATTTCGTTATATGCAAATCAGCATGTCAATAAATATTATGTTAGTTAAATCAAACTTTATTTGGTTTATTTGGAAATAAACTTACTACATACAATCATTTAGCTAGTATTGTAAGCCTTATTTAAACAGACAACAACTTATTCAGTAGCATAGCTGTAATGTTGAAATTCACAATTGTATAAAAGAACAAGAGCGACAAATGTCACAAAATACGCCCGTCCAGTTTTTTTTTAAACCAAGTATAGTGATAATTGGTTATACATCAGCCAAACTTAGAGAGCGGACACTGTTAGTACAGTTTTGGCCATTTCGAGGGACATAATTGTGTAGTGACTAAGATAACGTTGTAAGTTATAAAACCTGACCAAGATATTCTGCCCATCAACATATTGTCTAAATTTGGTGATGATCGGATAAAGGCTTCACAAGTTATTTAGCTGACAAGACCAATTTTAGGTAATTTATATAATTAAAGGGCAATAACTCTCTATCGACTGGAGCAATATGGCTAGTTATCGAACTTGTACAAGATATTACGCCTGTACACATTCTGACTAAATTTGGTGATGATTGGATAAAGGCTTCTATTTTAGTTATTGAGCTGACAATACCAATTTTAGATAATTTCTATAATTAAAGAGCGATAACTCTCAATTGACTAAAGCGATATGGCTAGTTATCAAATTTGTCCGAGACATTATAAACTTACCAAATTTGGTGATGATTGGACAAAGGCTTCTAAAGTTATCGAGCTGACAATACTAATTTTAGGTAATTTCTTTAATTAAAGGGCAATAACTCTTGATTGACTACAGCGATATGGCTAGTTATCAAACCTGTCCTAGATATTATGCCAATACACATTCTGACCAAAGTTGGTGATGATTGGACAAACTCTTCTAAAGTTATTGAGCTGAAAAGACCAATTTTAGGTAATTTCTATAATTAAAGGGCGATAACTCTTGATTGACTAAAGCGAAATGGCTAGTTATCGAACTTGTTTGAGATATTATGTCAATACACATTCTGACTAAATTTGGTGATGATTAGACAAAGGCTTCTAAAGTTATTGAGCTGACAAGACCAATTTTGGTTAATTTCTATAATTAAAGGACGATAACTCTCGATTGACTAAAGTGATATGGCTAGTTATCGAACTTGTCCGAGATATTATCCCCATACACATTCTGACCAAATTTGGTGATGATTGGACAAAGGCTTCTCAAGTGACTAAAGTTATTGAGCTGACAACATACTGGACGCCACCCGTCCGCCAGCCCGCCTGTACGCGGCAGGTAAATCTATATGATTCGTTTTTTCAAAACGGGCGTATAAAAAGATGCTATTTTTCACAATTTCTATGGTACGAGATCCATTCACAATTTAGGTAAAAAATCACTGTATGTACATGAATGGGAAAACTGCCTTCCTCCGTCACTGATTGTCTTCAGACATGATAAAGTTTACATTTGTGTGAATGTTGTGATAAATAACTAATTTCTTTGAAAAAATTTGAAAGGTACAATCTTCTAAGGAACATCTCTGTTAAGTTTCAATAAAATTGGCCAATCAGTTTAGATTAGAAGGAGAAATTGTTCGTGGGATATTGCGAATAAACGAACATCGCAGCAGACGACGCATGCAGATGTTTATGATTATTTACATCAGTAAACATTATTTCTTCTCTGTGTATTTTTTTTTAACACGCTTAAACTCTGCCATGTTTACACACTGATTAAAGTATGTCTGGTTCTCAGTTTCAATTTTTTGTTCTAAATAAATCTGCCGTTAAAGTCGGTAAAATGCAACGTCATATGTCCTAGCCCTGTATAGCAAATGGAATCGACGTCAACCAGAGCAACTTACTTGTCTACATGTATTTCCATTGAATACATGTCACTTATTGACTAGTGGAACCGGTACATAGCACCATACTGTAAATGATAATTTGTCACCAAGTAGGTATCAAAAAAATGTATGATTTTATAATAAATATGTGGTTTAAACTCTTTGGACAAATTGTACATATATAGTTTCCTAGTACAATAGCTCATGTGTATGAAGTCTGCTTAATTTCGCCTTGATTATCAGATAATCTAAAATGATCTATAAACATTTTTTTTAATTAAATGAACATTTCATGAAAAAATTGACATTTTGGCAACTAAAATTGTTCGTGTTCTTGAATTGTTTAGATCCTCATCTTCAGATATAACATGTAAACCCATATACTTTGTGTGAATGTTGTGATAAACAACTCATTGACATACACACATATATATGGTGTCCCATGTTTTAGAGACACTGGTTCAGTGGATATTGATATTTTTGGCGATTTGACTATACATGTGCCTCATTTAATTCCTTCCTCCATTAGATCTTATTCTGCGAACATCAGTTAGCTAAAAGGAGAACTACTTACCCGCTATTTCAGACGACAAAACACTTTAATCCTGAATAAAAAGAACTTTTAAAACACGAGGCAAAAATCCAGTCGTACAAATGGCGGTGTTTTAGCAATGGGAAGTAACTAATCCCTACTTGGGTGATGGAGGATTCGTCTAACTACTAGTTCGTCTAACTTATACGCTATAGTGTGTATATATAGTAAACGTATGTATTGATGTATATAAAATATCGATTTGAAGTTTTAGTAAGTACTTACGGAGTATTTTAGTATTTGAATTTATTTATATATATTGTTCAGATCCAAAACGGCCGAATACCTAAAAGGCCGATTACAAAAAAGGCCGATAAACCAAAAAGGCCAATTGACAAAAAGGCCGAATCATTACAAAGCGAATTAGGAGTTAATGAAGATAATTAATTGATTGTTTGTGAACGCTTTTTATAATGAAGAATCTACATATTGACTTTTGGAATGGCGTGTAATTGGATCTCAGCGTGCTTATGAACAAATCTCGCCTGGTGAAATCGTTTGTCCATGGATATACATAGTTGCAATTATAAAAGGTGTATGCGTTGTTGTATATTTTCCTGTTTAAGGGTTGAGAGTGTTTAGTTGCACACAAAAATATACATGTATAAAGTTTGGCACTCTATGTATTCGGTCTTTTTGGATCTATAAAATATATATTACTAGGCTATTTTATCATTTACAATAAATGTTCATTAAACATATCTTTTAAATTATGACCTATTTTGTTGTTTCCCACCCCAAAAAAATCAGAAGTTGTTTTCAAAAGTTTTATATTTCTTTCATTTTTAAATGTCCGTACATATAACATATTCAAATTTTATGTTAATCAGTTTTCAAAGCTTTCTGCTGCATATCTGATTTACCGGTATGTAGGACATGGTTAAATTACTTGTGATGAGTAATTTCTCATTTTGCCAAAATGATTTAAAATCTATTCAATAATGACTTTTGTTTATTGAGATTTTCCTTAGTTTTGCCCAGATTGTTTTCAAAATTGTCTGCTGCAAATTTGTTGTAAAAACGTGTACACAAGGAAAATAAAATCAACATCAGTACACAGTTTGAACAATTCCTCAGTCAGTTTGTTGAATTTGTTTACGCCTCGCCGTACAGAATTAACAATTTGTCGAGCATCTTATCTTCCTTTCCCACATACAACAAATCTGCAGCAGACGACTTTGAAAACATCTGAACAATAATATGGGAAATCTCCCTAAATGAAAACATACTTAAAATTCGAATTTAAAACATAAATGTGTCAAAATTGCTCGTTTTGAGCAATTTCTTCTTTTGTCACGATGCTTTCAAAAGTCGTAATGGAAAAAAAAGTTTATTGCTACTACATGTTGTCATAAAAGCCCTATATTTTTTAATTTGATAAACCTTTAATGTTCAATTGGTGAATTGATCACCGTTGGAACTCAGATGTGAAGTAATAAATGAGTTTATGGACACAATTAGTTACATTTGATAACAAGACGCCAAAGAAGTTGTTGGTATTACAGAAGGGGATATTATGGTGTAAATATCGATACCCATGTACACGTGTGTCATTCTTTGCCTCTCAGTATATCCTAAACAAGAAGCCGAAGAAGGCCAGTATGACTCCACTGCGTAAAGAAAATATTAATCACTATAGACATATACGGCCAAACAGCCCTGACGCATGTGGTCATGCTTTTCAAACAATCAACATGGACTGAAGGAATTTGATAGATGGTCACTAAAATGAGCATTCCTACACAATTATTTGGAAATCAGCAAGAAACTTTCGGAGAAGAATGTTTTTAAAATTTTCACCAAATCCATATGAGGTAAAACAGCCCCGATCCTTGGCGGATACGATTTTCTACGAATCAAAATGGCTTGAAGGAATCTAAGAAACATTTCTTCATTTTTTACTATAGCCATAAAAGGCAAATCCGCATCGTCTGTTTTTTTCCCTTACGGTTGCAATAGTAACCATAATTTGTACTTGATCCAGAAAATGTAAGGAATTTAGAAATGATATTGAGAGGATACAACCCAGGACGTTTCATGTCACCTCGCTAAGCGGTAACGGAGGAGATGTCGTTTGAAGCATAAATATGACGCACGCATGACGGACAATTTGCAATGACATGAGGTATACTGGCTGAAGTCAGTGGAGCTAAAGATTATATCCATTCATCGCAGTATTTTCCAATTGTCTTTTGGCACCAACTTCAATGGGTCATGATGGTGAAAGACCATAGACAACCTGGACAACGTAGTAATTGTATAGAGCAATAAAAAGGCAGCATGCTATTTCGTCCAAGAGTGTTTTCCGGCAGACTAAAGTCGTAGAAGCTAATGTGGACTTCTTTGACGTTTGCAGATTCCCAACTAAAGGAAGAAGCATCGCCAACAGAATTTTGATGAATACATGTGTCGCCGACCACCAATAATACTAATTTGACGTAATGACATCGTTTCGGACCTGATCCATCCACACATTATCTTGTCCAAGACATTGAGACAATGAGTCGAAATCGAAAAACTGATTTTTACTACACTC
Source organism: Serripes groenlandicus (assembly GCA_031761405.1). NCBI lineage: Eukaryota > Metazoa > Mollusca > Bivalvia > Cardiida > Cardiidae > Serripes > Serripes groenlandicus. Next base: position 17,915,061 of record JASEVX010000014.1, read on the forward strand.
GATTTAGAATAAATAGGAATCACTCATGAACTACACGTGTGATAAGGTCATGTTCAATTTTGTAATTCATATAATTTCAAAGCAAATTACTTTGGAGATCTTTCTTTTGCTTAAGTGATATAAAATCAAATCCATTTTCCGGTCGATATCCTATAAAGTCCCAGCGAATTGTTATTTTAGTGATCGAACTGTTTTAGCGGTGCGATACTGTAGACATGGAAACCCTGGCACCAGAACATTCAATCCTAGCAAATAGTCCACAGATAAGTGTGCTTTCATGGACATTATATACAATCTACGAATATTAAGACATCTCTCTGAACCAGAAATAGTGTTCAGTTATGGAGAGCTACTGTATCAAGAGATATTTGAAGTCATCATTGCCGATTTTGTAACAAGACTTTAACTATAGGGACTGATTTCAACCTAGATCTCGGTGAGTGTCATCATAATTCGTCTACTATAGCAATTGGCTCTGACAATATAGGAATGTTATTTGATATGATAATGTCAAATATCTCCGAAAGTCGGTTTTCGCGTGTGCTAAGTCAAATGACACAAACGATGAATTAGATCATGTACGAATTAATGCATTTGTTGTGTATGCACATGTATACCAGGGGCGTATTCAGATTGTCCTAAGACACATATCACTCTAGTATGTGTTAGCGAATCAACCAATCAAATAACAGATTTTGCGAAGCGTTCGGTGTGTTACGACGATTTGAACAGGCCCCTGATTAACAGTAATTGCTTTCATTTAATGCGTACCGCCTCTGTGGTGTAGTGGTTGATCGTCCGCCTCGTAGGCTGGAGGTAGATGGTTCGATTCCCGGCCGGATCATATCAAAGATTAAATAGTAGTAATGGCTGCCCTCCTTGGCACTAAGGGTTGCGGAGTTAGCATTACAACTGACTGGCTGGTGTCAGGACAAATGGAACAGTAGTACTGGTAACTTACCAAAGAAACGCCGTAATATAACTGAACAGAAAATAAATGTTGAAAGAGGCGTTAAACACCAAGCAATCATTAAATGCGTTTAATGCCTTTTGACAATGTCTTTCCGTTGCACACATACTTATTTTCGGATGTCGATATACATAAAAGAAAATGTAGAGGAAATACGAGTTTGTTTACTGTCGCTAAAGAAAACCTTCCAAATGCCTCCTGTTAAAAAAAGAAAGAAATCCTCCACAAATGTATTTCTAACTATTAATTAAATAGATTTAAAAACAGTTAGTGGCAAAAGAAAAAGCTGAGTTTCAGCAAAATGTCTACTTTTGCCACAGTGTTTTCAAGTCGTGTGCCGCAGATGCTCTAAAATGCGTCTGTATGTCGGAAAAAAGTTGATGCTACTTTCAACATTTTAATTTATCCTTAAGGCAGTGATTCGGACATAATTCTATCTCCCATATCATGAGTGCTAAGAATGGAAATAACATGTATTACCTCCATGTTTTCATAATATTTGATATTACACTGCTAGGGATCAGACAAACGCGTAAAAGGTTTTTGCTACTTTCAACATTTTAATTTATCCTTAAAGCAGTGTATCGGACATTATTCTATCTCCCATATCATGACTGCTAAGAATGGACATTACATGTATTACCTCCATGTTATCAGAATCTTTGATATTAGGACTACACTGCTAGGGATCAGATAAACGGAAAAATGTCTTTTGCTACTTTCAACATTTTAATTTATCCTAAAGGCAGTGTATCAATAAATATACCATGCTAAGATCGGGAATATAAATATACTACTAATTTTTAGCGAATATTTGATAGTACACTGCTAGGGATCAGACACTACTTTTTGTTCGTTTTATTAGGTTTGACGCCATTTTCATATCCTTTCAATTATATCACTATAAGAGTTCTCTTCATCAGGAACCCTTGTAAAACCTACCAAATTTTGGCAAGGAGAAGTGATTTGCCTGAGGACAACACTGTGAACGCCGCAAGCAAAGATCAAAGTCGGGTCACCGGTTCCTGTTTGCTAACGTAAAGACCCCACTGAGCATCACATTGTTAGTAACATGTGGAAGATTGAATACAATATGCATGACCCAAATATGGAGGCAATTAGTCAAATGACACAAATGATAGATAAGACCAGGTACGAATTAGTGCATGTGTTGTGAATGTACGTGTAAACCAGGAGCGTATTCAGAGTGCAACACATGGATCACTTGGGTGTGGTCAAGCCGAATCAAACATTCCAATTACATCATTTAAATAGCACTCGGTGTGTGACGTCAGTCTAAACAGACCCCTAAATTAAATTGTCATCGAATATGTGCAAGGCCTCTTTTCACTATTATACTTAGTTGCACCCGTTTAATACATACTTATTTTTGGATGTCGTTATGAAAGAAAATATAAGGGAAACAATGGCTCAGACTTCGTGACTACTAAACATTAAGCTTTCGCCTTGATATTTATGACATAATGTTTAAAAAGGCGAAAAACCTAAATACAATAAAAGCATCTGAAACGTTTAAAGAAACCCTTCGAAAGGCGGCCAGGCAAAATAAAGAAATCCTCTACAAATGAATGTTTAATTATTAAATAATTGAAAACATTTCGGAAAAAAGGAGTAATTGCTTATTGTTTAGGAATTTCTTCACTTGCCACAAGTCTTTTTAAAAATCGTCTATGTAGATGCGTTAAAGTGCGTCTGCATGTCGGAAAAAGGTATGCTTCTTTCAACACTTTATCCTTACAGCAGTGTTTCAGGAATACAAGAAATCGCTGAAGACGGTAAGGCCGGTTTGTCGGCAATTTGACCTTGAAAATCGACAAACAAAGGTCAAGGTCAAAGTTACCATAGAAATCAATAGAACTTGTTACTGGTTACCTTCAGGCAAAGTTTCAAGTTTGTAACCCTTTCCAGTGCCGAGATTTTGCCTCAACCTGAAACTTTAACCAAACTGTTGACGGACAGACGGACGGACATAGCCAATATATAGACCGGAATCGCTAGAGCAATCCGGTCAAAAATGAGTGCCAAACAGGGATTGAACATGTATTACCTCCCTAAACCAACTACATCTAGGCCAGGAAATGTGGTTTGCCTAAGAAAGTCCATCGTGACCTCTGCGAGCAAAGATTAACAATTGGGTCACCGTTTCCAAATCACCATCTCTCACCAAAACCGAGACATCCCAAGCATGAGGGGGATATTTTAAGCAATACACAACTGATTGGGTAAATCCCGCCAACATACATCAAAGCTGTAGCAGATGACGTCGAAAAGATCTATTCAGAAATATGGAACATATCTATCAACAATGCCTGTGATACATCATGCCCCAACTGAGCGTTTCATTGTCAGCAACATGTGGAAGATTGATTAAAATATGCATGATCCGAAATGGAAGCCAATTAGTAATTTCTTGTCCATCAGTCATGCTGTTTGTCTTCAAAGTCACAGTGACCACGACCGGATGACCTCAAAATAAATATGGGTCATTTTCTGGTAATGCCCAACCTCCCTGCCGAATTTGAGGACATTAGGCTAAAATATTCTGAAGTTATCAATCGGAACAAAATTTTGTGTTCAATGTCGCGGTTACCTTGACCTCAATATCAACATGGGTCATCTACTTATCATTCCCAACATGCTGTAGGTTAAAGCATTATCCAGTTAACAATCGGACAAACCTTGGTCTACTGACCGACATGTGCAAAGCAATATTCTCCCTCTAATTCGAAGGGAGGATTATTAAAACAAAAGTATTATTATGCTAAACATTGTAACATAGGAAGAAATTGCACACATAACAGGCGATTTCTTCTATTGCCATGGTGATTTCAAAAGTCGTCTGGTGGTGATGCGGCCAAAGGTGGCTAAAGATACGCCCAATCTTTTCAGATGGGAAGGTTTAGAAAAGAGCATATCATTTTTAAAAAGATTAACCCAATTTAATTTCCTATGAAAAACGTAACACAACATCACAATAGCATACATATACATCTAGAGCTGAATGAACAATTTATTTAAACAAGAAAACCTTTAATCATCATTTTGAGAAACATAACATTCCGGTTTATAGAATTATGTCACTAAGATCGTGTTCAAGATGATCAAATGCATATTATGAAAATACACGCACAATTGTATGCATGGTTTAAATTATATTGTTCCATCTTGAAAATCCACTAAAGTATGTAATGCTAATGGTCATAAAAGAAAAACAATGATTTTACTATTTACACAAAACAGAAATCCGTCCCTACCCCTTGCGTACATATATTTCTATGTATTGAAACAATATTTAGACAAACATTCTGACAAAGCTACAGCTTGACAATGTTACATATGCGGCTTCAAGAAGGTTAACATAGTTCCCTTCAATTTGGCATAGTGACCCAGTTTTTGTCCAGACATGACGCATATTCAAACTTAGCCTATACATATATTATCAAGATAAACATTATAACATCAGTTTCATCATGCTCAAGTTTAATGCTACTTTCAGATTGTTAACAAGAGTTTTTTTATTTGGTCTAGTTACCTAGTTTTTGACCTGACAGAGGCCATATTTGAACTTGGCATATATATCACTAAGACATCGTTTCGAACTTGGCCTAGAGTTGATGGAGATATATGTTCTTATAAACTTTCATAAAGATTGGATGCAAAATGTTGCCTCTGGAGTAGTAACAAGCACATGTTGACGACGGACGACGGGCGACGGACAAAAGGCGATCACAATAACTCACCTTGAGCACTATGTGCTCTGGTGAGCTAAAAATGGAATTTTAAGATTTTGTCATTTTGCCACTTTTCTGATGCCGCCTGACTGCCATGTTTTTCAACCAATCAATATCAGTATGGCTTGATTTTTGTAGAGTGTCACCCAAGGAACATTTCTACTAAATGATATTAGAATCTGACAAGCAGATACAGATAAGAAGATTTTTAAAGTTTGGACATTTTGTCCCTTTTCTGATGCCGAAGCTACCAAAGTTCTCGAAGGAATTTAAATCTTTGAAGAATTTTGAAACAAGGCCACCACCAAAGGAACATACCTGAGAAGTTTTGATGAAATTGGTCATATGGTTTAAGAGGAGATGATGTTTAAAGCTAAAAGTTAACGACGGACGGACAGAGAGTGATCAGAATAGATCACCTTTAGCCAAGGATCAGATGATCTAAACAATGTGGTATCTATAAAGTTGACAAGATTTTCTCAAAATTGGCCTCATAACCTAGTTTTCGACAGAACATTACCTGTATCCAAACTTAGGCTAGACTATATATGATCAAGATTTTTTTTAAAATGTAGCTTCCAGAATTATCAAAGAAATTTGATACTTTTGTCTTATGTAAAGAACATTTAAATACAGAAACCTGTTCCCGTCATCCCCTTTTCAACCTTACTGAAATGTAGGAACAAGAAATTAGGCATCCTAATTTCAACTTTTCGAGGCAAACTATTCTTAGGAAAAGTCAAAACTTGAATTTTTTAACTCAACTATTATTGCCTTTCTGCTAGGTCGAAAGTTGATATTCACACAAAATACATTGATAAAGATTTTCTCCAGTATGAACCCTCTTGTATTTGATTAAACATCACCTTCATAAGGCTTTTATCACATCTGTATTCTTAGGTGGTTGATTAAATTACCTTTCTTTGTGCATGCATATTGAAAAACATCCCATTGATAGGGCTTTCATCCCATATGTATGCTTAGGTGGTTAATTAAATTATCTTTCCGTTTGCTGCATATTGACAAACATAACACTTACAGGGCTTTTATACCATACGTATGTTTAGGTGGTTAATTAAATTACCTTTCTGTGTGCATGCATATTGACAAACATCACATTCATGGGTCCTTTATCCCATATGTATGCTTAGGTGGTTGATTAAATTACCTTTCTGCATGCATCCATATTGACAAACATCACATTGATAGGGCTTTTATCCCATATGTATACTTAGGTGGTTAATTAAATTACCTTTCTGTGAGCATGCATATTCACAAACACTACATTGATAGGGCTTTTATGATTTATCCAATATGTATTCTTTGGTGTCTAATTAAATCATCTTTCCGTGTGCATGCATATTGACAAACATCACATTTATAGGACCTTTCTCCTGTATGTTTTAGTTTATGTCTTGTTTAACTCTCTTTCTCTTTGCTTGGATATTCACAAATATTACACTGATGAGGCTTTTAGCCTGTTTGCTCTCTTGGGTGTTCAAATGAAAGTTTTTTCTGTCTGCATGTATATTCACAAACATTGCATTGGTTAGACTTTTCTCCTTTGTTGGTGGTTGATTAAATAACTTTTCCGTGTGCATGCATATCGATAAACATACATTGATAGGGCTTTATTCCGGTACGTACTAGTTTATGCCTGCGTAAACTTCCTTTCTCTTTGCATGTATAATCACAAACATTACATTGATGGGGCTTTTCTTCTGTATCTATTCTTTGGTGAATAATATAATGATTTTAATTTTTTTCTGTCTGCATGTATATTCACAAACATTACATTGATAAGGCTTTTCTCTTGTATTTTTTTGTTGGTGGTCAATTAATATATGTATTATTTTATGTCTGGTTAAACTACCCTTCTGCGTGCATGCATATTCAAAAACATCAGAATGATAAGGCTTTTCTCCAGTTTGTATTATCTGTTTGTGTCTGCTTAAACTCCCTTCCTCTTTTCATGTGTATTTACAAACATTACATTGATGGGGATTTTCTCCTGTATGTATTATTTGGTGTCTAATTAAATCATCTTTCCGTTTGCATGAATATTGACAAACATAACACTTATAATGCTTTAATTCCATATGTATGCTTAGGTGCTTTATTAAATTACTTTTCTGTGTGCATGCATATTGACAAACATTACATTGATAAGGCTTTTCTCCTGTGTGTATTCTTTGGTGTCTGATTAAACCACCGTGCTCTTTGCATGCATATTCACATACATCACATTGATAGGGTTTCTCTCCTGTATGTATTAGTTTATGTCTGGTTAAACTACCCTTCTGTTTGCATGCATATTCACAAACATCACATTGATAAGGCTTTTCTCCAGTATGTATTCTCTTGTGTCTGCATGAAGTCTCTTTCTCTCTGCATGTATATTCACAAACATTACATTTATAGGGCTTTTCTCCAGTATGAATTTTGTTATGTCTAATTAAATCATTTTTCCGTTTGCATTTATATTCACAATCATCACATTGATAGGGCATTTCTCTTGTATGTATTCTTTGGTGTTTAATTAAATAATCTCTCCGTTTACATGTATATTCACAAACATCACATTGATAGGGCTTTTCTCCTGTATGTATTTTTCGGTGTATTATTAAACTACCTTTCTCTTTGCATGCATATTCACAAACACTACATTGATATGGCTTTTCTCCTGTATGTATTCTTCGGTGTTTAATTAAGCTACCTGTCTCTTTGCATGCATATTCACAAACATCACATTGATAGGGCTTTTCTCCTGTATGTATTATTCGGTGTTTAATTAAGCTACCGTTCTCTTTGCATGCATATTCACAAACATCACATTGATAGGGCTTTTCTCCTGTATGTATTCTTCGGTGTTTAATTAAGCTACATTTCACTTTGCATGCATATTCACAAACATCACATTGAAAGGGCTTTTCTCCTGTATGTATTCTTCGGTGTTTAATTAAGCTACCGTTCTCTTTGCATGCATATTCACAAACATCACATTGATAGGGCTTTTCTCCTGTATGTATTCTTCGGTGTTTAATTAAGCTACCTTTCACTTTGCATGCATATTCACAAATATCACATTGATAGGGCTTTTCTCCTGTATGTATTATTCGGTGTGTGATTAAACTATCATTCCGCTCGGATGTATATTCACAAACACTACATTTAAAGGGCATTTCTCCTGTATGTATTCTTCGTTGCGTGATTAAATTATCTTGCTTTTTGCATGCATATTCACAAACATCACATTGATAGGGCTTTTTTTCCAGTATGTATTCTTCGTTGAATGATTAAATAAACTTTTTGTTTGCATGTATATCCACAAACATCACATTGATAGGGCTTTTCTTTAGAATGAATTACCTTGTGTTTTATTACGTCACCTTTCCGCCTGCTTGTATATTCACAATCTTGTCTGTACTTTACATCTCCCCAAAATGGCATACATAAGGTTTCTCCGAAGTATATATACTCATATGTTTATTTGAATCCCCCTTCAGACAGCACTTTGGTAATGTTTCTTTGAAATATGCGTCCTCTTGTACTGAAAAAAAACAAACAAACAAGACATTAATGAATTGAGACAAAGCACACACACATACAACTTTTGAACATGCATACCATTCTACATGTAGCTACACATTTGATATTTTTTATTTTGTATGGACAATTGACATACACATTAACTAACCTCCCATACTCGCACCACGCTCTTTTATCTCTTTTTGCTCTCTTTGTATCTATCTCTTTCTCCTTCTCTTTCTCCTTCTCTTCCTCTCTCCCCACTCAATTTTATGTATCTTCTTCTTGTATGATAAATTACAAAGCTATAGTAAGCTGATATTTTCTGAACATATTAAATATTCACGTGCTTTCTGTAAATCAATCTCTTTTGAAGAGGACCTATAATAAACTATGAGCTTTCAGTCCAATCCATTTCTCCATTGTATGTCTTGATGTTTTCTAATATGTAAAAATATACGAGAATAAAATATGTTAAAACTAAAGTCGTCTGCTGCAGATTTCTTGAATGTGGGAAAGAGTGAACAAATATGTGGTAGACTGGCCTCCCCCTGTAGTCACACAGGTCAACCAATATTGACCAATTATTAAACATTTACTTTATGGGATATTTCTTTAGTTGTCTGCTTTAATACATTTGTACAAGTATAAAATCTGCAGCAGACAACATTAAACAAGAGGGCCATGATGGCCCTGGAATCGCTCACCTGATTTATTTTTTTCACTTTAGCTATATAAGCCCCGCCCCCTTGCAGCCATAGTTTCCGACCAATCAACTTGGCTTGAAGGAATCTGATAGAGGGTCACCCTAGGAACATTTCTACAAAATTATTTGAAAATCGGCCAGACACTTATGGAGGAGAAGATTTTTGAAGTTTTCACTATAGCCATAAAAGGCAAAATAGCCCCGCCCACTGGCGGCCATGCTTTTTGACCAATCAACATGGCTTGAAGGAATCTGATAGAGGATCACCCAAGGAACATTTCTACAAAATTATTTGAAAATCGGCCGGACACTTTTGGAGGAGAAGATTTTTTAAGTTTGCACTATAGCCATATAAGGCAAAATAGCCCCGCCCCCCCCCCCCCTGGCGGCCATGTTTTTCGACCAATCAACATGGCTTGAAGGAATCTGATAGAGGGTCACCCAATGAACATTTCTACAAAATTATTTGAAAATCGGCCTGACACTTTCGGAGGAGAAGATTTTTTAAGTTTTCACTATAGCCATATATGGCAAAATAGCCCCGCCCCCACTGGCGGCCATGTTTTTCGACCAATCAACATGGCTTGAAGGAATCTGATAGAGGGTCATCTAAGGAACATTTCTACAAAATTATTTGAAAATCTGCCAACCAGTTTGGGAGAAGAAGAATTTTGAAGTTTTTTCGGTTTCGTTGCCATGGAAACCAGAATTTTGCATGGATCCCAAAAATTTGAAGGAATTCTGGTGAGGTCAATGAGAGGATGCTTTCTGTGAGGTTTCATCCAAATTGACCCACTGGTTACTGAGAAGAAGAAGTTGACGCACGACGGCCGACGGACGCCGGACAAAAGGCGATCACAATAACTCACCTTGAGCAAAGCTCAGGTGAGCTAAAGATATATGACCTAGAGGCCCAAGAAGGCCAGTATCTCTCAACTGCATTAGGCAAAAATTACTATATAGCCATTTAAGCAAAACAGCCTATCTCCTCAACATGGTATGTAGGACTATCTTAAAGGATCATCCAAGGACCATTTATGTAAAACAGCCTATTTCCTCAACATGGCATGTAGGACTATCTTAAAGGATCATCCAAGGACCATTTAAGCAAAACAGCCTATCTCCTGAACATGGCATGTAGGACTTTCATAAAGGATCATCCAAGGACCATTTAAGCAAAAAAGCCTATCTCCTCAACATGGAATGTAGGACTATCTTAAAGGATCATCCAAGGACTATTTAAGCACAACAGCCTATCTCCTCAACATGGCATGTAGGACTATCTTAAAGGATCATCAAAGGACCATTCAAGCACAACAGCCTATCTCCTCAACATGGCATGTAGGACTATCTTAAAGGATCATCCAAGGACCATTTAAGCAAAACAGCCTATCTCCTCAACATGGAATGTAGGACTATCTTAAAGGATCATCCAAGGACCATTTAAGCACAACAGCCTATCTCCTCAACATGGCATGTAGGAATATCTTAAAGGATCACCCAAGGACCATTTAAGCACAACAGCCTATCTCCTCAACATGGCATGTAGGACTATCTTAAAGGATCATCCAAGGACCATTTAAGCAAAACAGCATATCTCCTCAATACTCAACATGGCATGTAGGACTATTTTAAAGGATCATCCAAGGACCATTTATGTAAAACAGCCTATCTCCTCAACATGGCATGTAGGACTATCTTAAAGGATCATCCAAGGACCATTTATGTAAAACAGCCTATTTCCTCAACATGGCATGTAGGACTATCTTAAAGGATCATCCAAGGACCATTTAAGCAAAACAGCCTATCACCTCAACATGGCATGTAGGACTATCTTAAAGGATCATCCAAGGACCATTTATGTAAAACAGCCTATTTCCTCAACATGGCATGTAGGACTATCTTAAAATATCATCCAATGACCATTTGGGCAAAACAGCCTATCTCCTCAACATGGAATGTAGGACCATCTTAAAGGATCATCCAAGGACCATTTAAGCACAACAGCCTATCTCCTCAACCTGGCATGAAGAACTATCTTAAAGGATCATCCAAGGACCATTTAAGCAAAATAGCCTATCTCCTCAACATGGCATGTAGGACTATCTTAAAGGATCATCCAAGGACCATTCATGTAAAACAGCCTTTTTCCTCAACATGGCATGTAGGACTATATTAAAATATCATCCAATGACCATTTAAGCAAAACAGCCTATCTCCTCAACATGGCATGTAGGACTATCTTAAAGGATCATCCAAGGACCATTTAAGCACAACAGCCTATCTTCTCAACCTGGCATGAAGGACTATCTTAAAGGATCATCCAAGGACCATTTAAGCAAAACAGCCTATCTCCTCAACATGGCATGTAGGACTATCTTAAAGGATCATCCAATGACCATTTAAGCACAACAGCATATCTCCTCAACATTGCATGTAGGACTATCTTAAAGGATAATCCAAGGACCATTTAAGCACAACAGCCTTTCTCCTCAACATGGCATGTAGGACTATCTTAAAGGATCATCCAAGGACCATTTAAGCAAAACAGCATATCTCCTCAACATGGCATGTAGGACTATCTTAAAGGATCATCCAAGGACCATTTAAGCAACACAGCCTATCTCCTCAACATGGCATGTAGGACTATCTTAAAAGATCATCCAAGGACCATTTATGTAAAACAGCCTATTTCCTCAACATGGCATGTAGGACTATCTTAAAATATCATCCAATGACCATTTAAGCAAAACAGCCTATCTCCTCAACATGGCATGTAGGACTATCTTAAAGGATCATCCAAGGACCATTTAAGCACAACAGCCTATCTTCTCAACCTGGCATGAAGGACTATCTTAAAGGATCATCCAAGGACCATTTAAGCAAAACAGCCTATCTCCTCAACATGGCATGTAGGACTATCTTAAAGGATCATCCAATGACCATTTAAGCACAACAGCATATCTCCTCAACATTGCATGTAGGACTATCTTAAAGGATAATCCAAGGACCATTTAAGTACAACAGCCTTTCTCCTCAACATGGCATGTAGGACTATCTTAAAGGATCATCCAAGGACCATTTAAGCACAACAGCCTATCTCCTCAACATGGCATGTAGGACTATATTAAAGGATCATCCAAGGACCATTTAAGCAAAACAGCATATCTCCTCAATATGGCATGTAGGACTATCTTAAAGGATCATCCAAGGACCATTTATGTAAAACAGCCTATTTCCTCAACATGGCATGTAGGACTATCTTAAACGATCATCCAAGGACCATTTAAGCAAAACAGCCTATCTCCTGAACATGGCATGTAGGACTTTCATAAAGGATCATCCAAGGACCATTTAAGCAAAAAAGCCTATCTCCTCAACATGGAATGTAGGACTATCTTAAAGGATCATCCAAGGACTATTTAAGCACAACAGCCTATCTCCTCAACATGGCATGTAGGACTATCTTAAAGGATCATCCAAGGACCATTTAAGCACAACAGCCTATCTCCTCAACATGGCATGTAGGACTATCTTAAAGGATCATCCAAGGACCATTTAAGCAAAACAGCCTATCTCCTCAACATGGAATGTAGGACTATCTTAAAGGATCATCCAAGGACCATTTAAGCACAACAGCCTATCTCCTCAACATGGCATGTAGGACCATCTTAAAGGATCACCCAAGGACCATTTAAGCACAACAGCCTATCTCCTCAACATGGCATGTAGGACTATCTTAAAGGATCATCCAAGGACCATTTAAGCAAAACAGCCTATCTCCTCAATACTCAACATGGCATGTAGGACTATTTTAAAGGATCATCCAAGGACCATTTATGTAAAACATCCTATCTCCTCAACATGGCATGTAGGACTATCTTAAAGGATCATCCAAGGACCATTTATGTAAAACAGCCTATTTCCTCAACATGGCATGTAGGACTATCTTAAAGGATCATCCAAGGACCATTTAAGCAAAACAGCCTACCACCTCAACATGGCATGTAGGACTATCTTAAAGGATCATCCAAGGACCATTTAAGCACAACAGCCTATCTTCTCAACCTGGCATGAAGGACTATCTTAAAGGATCATCCAAGGACCATTTAAGCAAAACAGCCTATCTCCTCAACATGGCATGTAGGACTATCTTAAAGGATCATCCAATGACCGTTTAAGCACAACAGCATATCTCCTCAACATTGCATGTAGGACTATCTTAAAGGATAATCCAAGGACCATTTAAGCACAACAGCCTTTCTCCTCAACATGGCATGTAGGACTATCTTAAAGGATCATCCAAGGACCATTTAAGCACAACAGCCTATCTCCTCAACATGGCATGTAGGACTATCTTAAAGGATCATCCAATGACCATTTAAGCAAAACAGCATATCTCCTCAATATGGCATGTAGGACTATCTTAAAGGATCATCCAAGGACCATTTATGTAAAACAGCCTATTTCCTCAACATGGCATGTAGGACTATCTTAAAGGATCATCCAAGGACCATTTAAGCAAAACATCCTATCTCCTGAACATGGCATGTAGGACTTTCATAAAGGATCATCCAAGGACCATTTAAGCAAAAAAGCCTATCTCCTCAACATGGAATGTAGGACTATCTTAAAGGATCATCCAAGGACTATTTAAGCAAAACAGCCTATCTCCTCAACATGGCATGTAGGACTATCTTAAAGGATCATCAAAGGACCATTCAAGCACAACAGCCTATCTCCTCAACATGGCATGTAGGACTATCTTAAAGGATCATCCAAGGACCATTTAAGCAAAACAGCCTATCTCCTCAACATGGAATGTAGGACTATCTTAAAGGATCATCCAAGGACCATTTAAGCACAACAGCCTATCTCCTCAACATGGCATGTAGGAATATCTTACAGGATCACCCAATGACCATTTAAGCACAACAGCCTATCTCCTCAACATGGCATGTAGGACTATCTTAAAGGATCATCCAAGGACCATTTAAGCAAAACAGCATATCTCCTCAATACTCAACATGGCATGTAGGACTATTTTAAAGGATCATCCAAGGACCATTTATGTAAAACAGCCTATCTCCTCAACATGGCATGTAGGACTATCTTAAAGGATCATCCAAGGACCATTTATGTAAAACAGCCTATTTCCTCAACATGGCATGTAGGACTATCTTAAAGGATCATCCAAGGACCATTTAAGCAAAACAGCCTATCACCTCAACATGGCATGTAGGACTATCTTAAAGGATCATCCAAGGACCATTTATGTAAAACAGCCTATTTCCTCAACATGGCATGTAGGACTATCTTAAAATATCATCCAATGACCATTTGGGCAAAACAGCCTATCTCCTCAACATGGAATGTAGGACCATCTTAAAGGATCATCCAAGGACCATTTAAGCACAACAGCCTATCTCCTCAACCTGGCATGAAGAACTATCTTAAAGGATCATCCAAGGACCATTTAAGCAAAATAGCCTATCTCCTCAACATGGCATGTAGGACTATCTTAAAGGATCATCCAAGGACCATTCATGTAAAACAGCCTTTTTCCTCAACATGGCATGTAGGACTATATTAAAATATCATCCAATGACCATTTAAGCAAAACAGCCTATCTCCTCAACATGGCATGTAGGACTATCTTAAAGGATCATCCAAGGACCATTTAAGCACAACAGCCTATCTTCTCAACCTGGCATGAAGGACTATCTTAAAGGATCATCCAAGGACCATTTAAGCAAAACAGCCTATCTCCTCAACATGGCATGTAGGACTATCTTAAAGGATCATCCAATGACCATTTAAGCACAACAGCATATCTCCTCAACATTGCATGTAGGACTATCTTAAAGGATAATCCAAGGACCATTTAAGCACAACAGCCTTTCTCCTCAACATGGCATGTAGGACTATCTTAAAGGATCATCCAAGGACCATTTAAGCAAAACAGCATATCTCCTCAACATGGCATGTAGGACTATCTTAAAGGATCATCCAAGGACCATTTAAGCAACACAGCCTATCTCCTCAACATGGCATGTAGGACTATCTTAAAGGATCATCCAAGGACCATTTATGTAAAACAGCCTATTTCCTCAACATGGCATGTAGGACTATCTTAAAATATCATCCAATGACCATTTAAGCAAAACAGCCTATCTCCTCAACATGGCATGTAGGACTATCTTAAAGGATCATCCAAGGACCATTTAAGCACAACAGCCTATCTTCTCAACCTGGCATGAAGGACTATCTTAAAGGATCATCCAAGGACCATTTAAGCAAAACAGCCTATCTCCTCAACATGGCATGTAGGACTATCTTAAAGGATCATCCAATGACCATTTAAGCACAACAGCATATCTCCTCAACATTGCATGTAGGACTATCTTAAAGGATAATCCAAGGACCATTTAAGTACAACAGCCTTTCTCCTCAACATGGCATGTAGGACTATCTTAAAGGATCATCCAAGGACCATTTAAGCACAACAGCCTATCTCCTCAACATGGCATGTAGGACTATCTTAAAGGATCATCCAAGGACCATTTAAGCAAAACAGCATATCTCCTCAATATGGCATGTAGGACTATCTTAAAGGATCATCCAAGGACCATTTATGTAAAACAGCCTATTTCCTCAACATGGCATGTAGGACTATCTTAAACGATCATCCAAGGACCATTTAAGCAAAACAGCCTATCTCCTGAACATGGCATGTAGGACTTTCATAAAGGATCATCCAAGGACCATTTAAGCAAAAAAGCCTATCTCCTCAACATGGAATGTAGGACTATCTTAAAGGATCATCCAAGGACTATTTAAGCACAACAGCCTATCTCCTCAACATGGCATGTAGGACTATCTTAAAGGATCATCCAAGGACCATTTAAGCACAACAGCCTATCTCCTCAACATGGCATGTAGGACTATCTTAAAGGATCATCCAAGGACCATTTAAGCAAAACAGCCTATCTCCTCAACATGGAATGTAGGACTATCTTAAAGGATCATCCAAGGACCATTTAAGCACAACAGCCTATCTCCTCAACATGGCATGTAGGACCATCTTAAAGGATCACCCAAGGACCATTTAAGCACAACAGCCTATCTCCTCAACATGGCATGTAGGACTATCTTAAAGGATCATCCAAGGACCATTTAAGCAAAACAGCCTATCTCCTCAATACTCAACATGGCATGTAGGACTATTTTAAAGGATCATCCAAGGACCATTTATGTAAAACATCCTATCTCCTCAACATGGCATGTAGGACTATCTTAAAGGATCATCCAAGGACCATTTATGTAAAACAGCCTATTTCCTCAACATGGCATGTAGGACTATCTTAAAGGATCATCCAAGGACCATTTAAGCAAAACAGCCTACCACCTCAACATGGCATGTAGGACTATCTTAAAGGATCATCCAAGGACCATTTAAGCACAACAGCCTATCTTCTCAACCTGGCATGAAGGACTATCTTAAAGGATCATCCAAGGACCATTTAAGCAAAACAGCCTATCTCCTCAACATGGCATGTAGGACTATCTTAAAGGATCATCCAATGACCGTTTAAGCACAACAGCATATCTCCTCAACATTGCATGTAGGACTATCTTAAAGGATAATCCAAGGACCATTTAAGCACAACAGCCTTTCTCCTCAACATGGCATGTAGGACTATCTTAAATGATCATCCAAGGACCATTTAAGCACAACAGCCTATCTCCTCAACATGGCATGTAGGACTATCTTAAAGGATCATCCAATGACCATTTAAGCAAAACAGCATATCTCCTCAATATGGCATGTAGGACTATCTTAAAGGATCATCCAAGGACCATTTATGTAAAACAGCCTATTTCCTCAACATGGCATGTAGGACTATCTTAAAGGATCATCCAAGGACCATTTAAGCAAAACAGCCTATCTCCTGAACATGGCATGTAGGACTTTCATAAAGGATCATCCAAGGACCATTTAAGCAAAAAAGCCTATCTCCTCAACATGGAATGTAGGACTATCTTAAAGGATCATCCAAGGACTATTTAAGCACAACAGCCTATCTCCTCAACATGGCATGTAGGACTATCTTAAAGGATCATCCAAGGACCATTTAAGCACAACAGCCTATCTCCTCAACATGGCATGTAGGACTATCTTAAAGGATCATCCAAGGACCATTTAAGCACAACAGCCTATCTCCTCAACATGGAATGTAGGACTATCTTAAAGGATCATCCAAGGACCATTTAAGCACAACAGCCTATCTCCTCAACATGGCATGTAGGACCATCTTAAAGGATCACCCAAGGACCATTTAAGCACAACAGCCTATCTCCTCAACATGGCATGTAGGACTATCTTAAAGGATCATCCAAGGACCATTTAAGCAAAACAGCATATCTCCTCAATACTCAACATGGCATGTAGGACTATTTTAAAGGATCATCCAAGGACCATTTATGTAAAACAGCCTATCTCCTCAACATGGCATGTAGGACTATCTTAAAGGATCATCCAAGGACCATTTATGTAAAACAGCCTATTTCCTCAACATGGCATGTAGGACTATCTTAAAGGATCATCCAAGGACCATTTAAGCAAAACAGCCTATCACCTCAACATGGCATGTAGGACTATCTTAAAGGATCATCCAAGGACCATTTATGTAAAACAGCCTATTTCCTCAACATGGCATGTAGGACTATCTTAAAATATCATCCAATGACCATTTGGGCAAAACAGCCTATCTCCTCAACATGGAATGTAGGACCATCTTAAAGGATCATCCAAGGACCATTTAAGCACAACAGCCTATCTCCTCAACCTGGCATGAAGAACTATCTTAAAGGATCATCCAAGGACCATTTAAGCAAAATAGCCTATCTCCTCAACATGGCATGTAGGACTATCTTAAAGGATCATCCAAGGACCATTCATGTAAAACAGCCTTTTTCCTCAACATGGCATGTAGGACTATATTAAAATATCATCCAATGACCATTTAAGCAAAACAGCCTATCTCCTCAACATGGCATGTAGGACTATCTTAAAGGATCATCCAAGGACCATTTAAGCACAACAGCCTATCTTCTCAACCTGGCATGAAGGACTATCTTAAAGGATCATCCAAGGACCATTTAAGCAAAACAGCCTATCTCCTCAACATGGCATGTAGGACTATCTTAAAGGATCATCCAATGACCATTTAAGCACAACAGCATATCTCCTCAACATTGCATGTAGGACTATCTTAAAGGATAATCCAAGGACCATTTAAGCACAACAGCCTTTCTCCTCAACATGGCATGTAGGACTATCTTAAAGGATCATCCAAGGACCATTTAAGCAAAACAGCATATCTCCTCAACATGGCTTGTAGGACTATCTTAAAGGATCATCCAAGGACCATTTAAGCAAAACAGCCTATCTCCTCAACATGGCATGTAGGACTATCTTAAAGGATCATCCAAGGACCATTTATGTAAAACAGCCTATTTCCTCAACATGGCATGTAGGACTATCTTAAAATATCATCCAATGACCATTTAAGCAAAACAGCCTATCTCCTCAACATGGCATGTAGGACTATCTTAAAGGATCATCCAAGGACCATTTAAGCACAACAGCCTATCTTCTCAACCTGGCATGAAGGACTATCTTAAAGGATCATCCAAGGACCATTTAAGCAAAACAGCCTATCTCCTCAACATGGCATGTAGGACTATCTTAAAGGATCATCCAATGACCATTTAAGCACAACAGCATATCTCCTCAACATTGCATGTAGGACTATCTTAAAGGATAATCCAAGGACCATTTAAGTACAACAGCCTTTCTCCTCAACATGGCATGTAGGACTATCTTAAAGGATCATCCAAGGACCATTTAAGCACAACAGCCTATCTCCTCAACATGGCATGTAGGACTATCTTAAAGGATCATCCAAGGACCATTTAAGCAAAACAGCATATCTCCTCAATATGGCATGTAGGACTATCTTAAAGGATCATCCAAGGACCATTTATGTAAAACAGCCTATTTCCTCAACATGGCATGTAGGACTATCTTAAACGATCATCCAAGGACCATTTAAGCAAAACAGCCTATCTCCTGAACATGGCATGTAGGACTTTCATAAAGGATCATCCAAGGACCATTTAAGCAAAAAAGCCTATCTCCTCAACATGGAATGTAGGACTATCTTAAAGGATCATCCAAGGACTATTTAAGCACAACAGCCTATCTCCTCAACATGGCATGTAGGACTATCTTAAAGGATCATCCAAGGACCAATTAAGCACAACAGCCTATCTCCTCAACATGGCATGTAGGACTATCTTAAAGGATCATCCAAGGACCATTTAAGCAAAACAGCCTATCTCCTCAACATGGAATGTAGGACTATCTTAAAGGATCATCCAAGGACCATTTAAGCACAACAGCCTATCTCCTCAACATGGCATGTAGGACCATCTTAAAGGATCACCCAAGGACCATTTAAGCACAACAGCCTATCTCCTCAACATGGCATGTAGGACTATCTTAAAGGATCATCCAAGGACCATTTAAGCAAAACAGCCTATCTCCTCAATACTCAACATGGCATGTAGGACTATTTTAAAGGATCATCCAAGGACCATTTATGTAAAACATCCTATCTCCTCAACATGGCATGTAGGACTATCTTAAAGGATCATCCAAGGACCATTTATGTAAAACAGCCTATTTCCTCAACATGGCATGTAGGACTATCTTAAAGGATCATCCAAGGACCATTTAAGCAAAACAGCCTACCACCTCAACATGGCATGTAGGACTATCTTAAAGGATCATCCAAGGACCATTTAAGCACAACAGCCTATCTTCTCAACCTGGCATGAAGGACTATCTTAAAGGATCATCCAAGGACCATTTAAGCAAAACAGCCTATCTCCTCAACATGGCATGTATGACTATCTTAAAGGATCATCCAATGACCATTTAAGCACAACAGCATATCTCCTCAACATTGCATGTAGGACTATCTTAAAGGATAATCCAAGGACCATTTAAGCACAACAGCCTTTCTCCTCAACATGGCATGTAGGACTATCTTAAAGGATCATCCAAGGACCATTTAAGCACAACAGCCTATCTCCTCAACATGGCATGTAGGACTATCTTAAAGGATCATCCAATGACCATTTAAGCAAAACAGCATATCTCCTCAATATGGCATGTAGGACTATCTTAAAGGATCATCCAAGGACCATTTATGTAAAACAGCCTATTTCCTCAACATGGCATGTAGGACTATCTTAAAGGATCATCCAAGGACCATTTAAGCAAAACAGCCTATCTCCTGAACATGGCATGTAGGACTTTCATAAAGGATCATCCAAGGACCATTTAAGCAAAAAAGCCTATCTCCTCAACATGGAATGTAGGACTATCTTAAAGGATCATCCAAGGACTATTTAAGCACAACAGCCTATCTCCTCAACATGGCATGTAGGACTATCTTAAAGGATCATCCAAGGACCATTTAAGCACAACAGCCTATCTCCTCAACATGGCATGTAGGACTATCTTAAAGGATCATCCAAGGACCATTTAAGCACAACAGCCTATCTCCTCAACATGGAATGTAGGACTATCTTAAAGGATCATCCAAGGACCATTTAAGCACAACAGCCTATCTCCTCAACATGGCATGTAGGACCATCTTAAAGGATCACCCAAGGACCATTTAAGCACAACAGCCTATCTCCTCAACATGGCATGTAGGACTATCTTAAAGGATCATCCAAGGACCATTTAAGCAAAACGGCATATCTCCTCAATACTCAACATGGCATGTAGGACTATTTTAAAGGATCATCCAAGGACCATTTATGTAAAACAGCCTATCTCCTCAACATGGCAATGTAGGAATATCTTAAAGGATCATCCAAGGACCATTTATGTAAAACAGCCTATTTCCTCAACATGGCATGTAGGACTATCTTAAAGGATCATCCAAGGACCATTTATGTAAAACAGCCTATTTCCTCAACATGGCATGTAGGACTATCTTAAAGGATCATCCAAGGACCATTTAAGCAAAACAGCCTATCTCCTGAACATGGCATGTAGGACTTTCATAAAGGATCATCCAAGGACCATTTAAGCAAAAAAGCCTATCTCCTCAACATGGAATGTAGGACTATCTTAAAGGATCATCCAAGGACTATTTAAGCACAACAGCCTATCTCCTCAACATGGCATGTAGGACTATCTTAAAGGATCATCCAAGGACCATTTAAGCACAACAGCCTATCTCCTCAACATGGCATGTAGGACTATCTTAAAATAAAGGATCATCCAAGGACCATTTAAGCAAGACAGCCTATCTCCTCAACATGGAATGTAGGACTATCTTAAAGGATCATCCAAGGACCATTTAAGCACAACAGCCTATCTCCTCAACATGGCATGTAGGACCATCTTAAAGGATCACCCAAGGACCATTTAAGCACAACAGCCTATCTCCTCAACATGGCATGTAGGACTATCTTAAAGGATCATCGAAGGACCATTTAAGCAAAACAGCCTATCTCCTCAATACTCAACACGGCATGTAGGACTATTTTAAAGGATCATCCAAGGACCATTTATGTAAAACAGCCTATCTCCTCAACAAGGCATGTAGGAATATCTTAAAGGATCATCCAAGGACCATTTATGTAAAACAGCCTATTTCCTCAACATGGCATGTAGGACTATCTTAAAGGATCATCCAAGGACCATTTAAGCAAAACAGCCTACCACCTCAACATGGCATGTAGGACTATCTTAAAGGATCATCCAAGGACCATTTAAGCACAACAGCCTATCTTCTCAACCTGGCATGAAGGACTATCTTAAAGGATCATCCAAGGACCATTTAAGCAAAACAGCCTATCTCCTCAACATGGCATGTAGGACTATCTTAAAGGATCATCCAATGACCATTTAAGCACAACAGCATATCTCCTCAACATTGCATGTAGGACTATCTTAAAGGATAATCCAAGGACCATTTAAGCACAACAGCCTTTCTCCTCAACATGGCATGTAGGACTATCTTAAAGGATCATCCAAGGACCATTTAAGCACAACAGCCTATCTCCTCAACATGGCATGTAGGACTATCTTAAAGGATCATCCAAGGACCATTTAAGCAAAACAGCATATCTCCTCAATATGGCATGTAGGACTATCTTAAAGGATCATCCAAGTACCATTTATGTAAAACAGCCTATTTCCTGAACATGGCATGTAGGACTATCTTAAAGGATCATCCAAGGACCATTTAAGCAAAACAGCCTATCTCCTGAACATGGCATGTAGGACTTTCATAAAGGATCATCCAAGGACCATTTAAGCAAAAAAGCCTATCTCCTCAACATGGAATGTAGGACTATCTTAAAGGATCATCCAAGGACTATTTAAGCACAACAGCCTATCTCCTCAACATGGCATGTAGGACTATCTTAAAGGATCATCCAAGGACCATTTAAGCACAACAGCCTATCTCCTCAACATGGCATGTAGGACTATCTTAAAGGATCATCCAAGGACCATTTAAGCAAAACAGCCTATCTCCTCAACATGGAATGTAGGACTATCTTAAAGGATCATCCAAGGACCATTTAAGCACAACAGCCTATCTCCTCAACATGGCATGTAGGACCATCTTAAAGGATCACCCAAGGACCATTTAAGCACAACAGCCTATCTCCTCAACATGGCATGTAGGACTATCTTAAAGGATCATCCAAGGACCATTTAAGCAAAACAGCATATCTCCTCAATACTCAACATGGCATGTAGGACTATTTTAAAGGATCATCCAAGGACCATTTATGTAAAACAGCCTATCTCCTCAACATGGCATGTAGGAATATCTTAAAGGATCATCCAAGGACCATTTATGTAAAACAGCCTATTTCCTCAACATGGCATGTAGGACTATCTTAAAGGATCATCCAAGGACCATTTAAGCAAAACAGCCTATCACCTCAACATGGCATGTAGGACTATCTTAAAGGATCATCCAAGGACCATTTATGTAAAACAGCCTATTTCCTCAACATGGCATGTAGGACTATCTTAAAATATCATCCAATGACCATTTAAGCAAAACAGCCTATCTCCTCAACATGATATGTAGGACTATCTTAAAGAATCATCCAAGGACCATTTAAGCAAAACAGTCTATCTCCTCAACATTGCATGTAGGACTATCTTAAAGGGTCATCCAAGGACCATTCATGTAAAACAGCCTATTTCCTCAACATGGCATGTAGGACTATCTTAAAATATCATCCAATGACCATTTAAGCAAAACAGCCTATCTCCTCAACATGGCATGTAGGACTATCTTAAAGGATCATCCAAGGACCATTTAAGCACAACAGCCTATCTTCTCAACCTGGCATGAAGGACTATCTTAAAGGATCATCCAAGGACCATTTAAGCAAAACAGCATATCTCCTCAACATTGCATGTAGGACTATCTTAAAGAATAATCCAAGGACCATTTAAGCACAACAGCCTTTCTCCTCAACATGGCATGTAGGACTATCTTAAAGGATCATCCAAGGACCATTTAAGCACAACAGCCTATCTCCTCAACATGGCATGTAGGACCATCTTAAAGGATCACCCAAGGACCATTTAAGCACAACAGCCTATCTCCTCAACATGGCATGTAGGACTATCTTAAAGGATCATCCAAGGACCATTTAAGCAAAACAGCATATCTCCTCAATACTCAACATGGCATGTAGGACTATTTTAAAGGATCATCCAAGGACCATTTATGTAAAACAGCCTATCTCCTCAACATGGCATGTAGGAATATCTTAAAGGATCATCCAAGGACCATTTATGTAAAACAGCCTATTTCCTCAACATGGCATGTAGGACTATCTTAAAGGATCATCCAAGGACCATTTAAGCAAAACAGCCTATCACCTCAACATGGCATGTAGGACTATCTTAAAGGATCATCCAAGGACCATTTATGTAAAACAGCCTATTTCCTCAACATGGCATGTAGGACTATCTTAAAATATCATCCAATGACCATTTAAGCAAAACAGCCTATCTCCTCAACATGGCATGTAGGACTATCTTAAAGAATCATCCAAGGACCATTTAAGCAAAACAGTCTATCTCCTCAACATGGCATGTAGGACTATCTTAAAGGGTCATCCAAGGACCATTCATGTAAAACAGCCTATTTCCTCAACATGGCATGTAGGACTATCTTAAAATATCATCCAATGACCATTTAAGCAAAACAGCCTATCTCCTCAACATGGCATGTAGGACTATCTTAAAGGATCATCCAAGGACCATTTAAGCACAACAGCCTATCTTCTCAACCTTGCATGAAGGACTATCTTAAAGGATCATCCAAGGACCATTTAAGCAAAACAGCATATCTCCTCAACATTGCATGTAGGACTATCTTAAAGAATAATCCAAGGACCATTTAAGCACAACAGCCTTTCTCCTCAACATGGCATGTAGGACTATCTTAAAATATCACCCAATGACCATTTAAGCAAAACAGCCTATCTCCTCAACATGGCATGTAGGACTATCTTAAAGGATCATCCAAGGACCATTTAAGCACAACAGCCTATCTTCTCAACCTGGCATGAAGGACTATCTTAAAGGATCATCCAAGGACCATTTAAGCAAAACAGCCTATCTCCTCAACATGGCATGTAGGACTATCTTAAAGGATCATCCAAGGACCATTTAAGCAAAACAGCCTATCTCCTCAACATGGAATGTAGGACTATCTTAAAGGATCATCCAAGGACCATTTAAGCACAACAGCCTATCTCCTCAACATGGCATGTAGGACCATCTTAAAGGATCACCCAAGGACCATTTAAGCACAACAGCCTATCTCCTCAACATGGCATGTAGGACTATCTTAAAGGATCATCCAAGGACCATTTAAGCAAAACAGCATATCTCCTCAATACTCAACATGGCATGTAGGACTATCTTAAAGGATCATCCAAGGACCATTTATGTAAAACAGCCTATCTCCTCAACATGGCATGTAGGAATATCTTAAAGGATCATCCAAGGACCATTTATGTAAAACAGCCTATTTCCTCAACATGGCATGTAGGACTATCTTAAAGGATCATCCAATGACCATTTAAGCAAAACAGCCTATCACCTCAACATGGCATGTAGGACTATCTTAAAGGATCATCCAAGGACCATTTATGTAAAACAGCCTATTTCCTCAACATGGCATGTAGGACTATCTTAAAATATCATCCAATGACCATTTAAGCAAAACAGCCTATCTCCTCAACATGGCATGTAGGACTATCTTAAAGGATCATCCAAGGACCATTTAAGCAAAACAGTCTATCTCCTCAACATGGCATGTAGGACTATCTTAAAGGGTCATCCAAGGACCATTCATGTAAAACAGCCTATTTCCTCAACATGGCATGTAGGACTATCTTAAAATATCATCCAATGACCATTTAAGCAAAACAGCCTATCTCCTCAACATGGCATGTAGGACTATCTTAAAGGATCATCCAAGGACCATTTAAGCACAACAGCCTATCTTCTCAACCTGGCATGAAGGACTATCTTAAAGGATCATCCAAGGACCATTTAAGCAAAACAGCCTATCTCCTCAACATGGCATGTAGGACTATCTTAAAGGATCATCCAAGGACCATTTAAGCACAACAGCATATCTCCTCAACATTGCATGTAGGACTATCTTAAAGAATAATCCAAGGACCATTTAAGCACAACAGCCTTTCTCCTCAACATGGCATGTAGGACTATCTTAAAGGATCATCCAAGGACCATTTAAGCACAACAGCCTATCTCCTCAACATGGCATGTAGGACTATCTTAAAGGATCATCCAAGGACCATTTAAGCAAAACAGCATATCTCCTCAACATGGCATGTAGGACTATCTTAAAGGATCATCCAAGGACCATTTAAGCAAAACAGCCTATCTTCTCAACCTGGCATGAAGGACTATCTTAAAGGATCATCCAAGGACCATTTAAGCAAAACAGCCTATCTCCTCAACATGGCATGTAGGACTATCTTAAAGGATCATCCAATGACCATTTAAGCACAACAGCATATCTCCTCAACATTGCATGTAGGACTATCTTAAAGGATAATCCAAGGACCATTTAAGCACAACAGCCTTTCTCCTCAACATGGCATGTAGGACTATCTTAAAGGATCATCCAAGGACCATTTAAGCACAACAGCCTATCTCCTCAACATGGCATGTAGGACTATCTTAAAGGATCATCCAAGGACCATTTAAGCAAAACAGCATATCTCCTCAACATGGCATGTAGGACTATCTTAAAGGATCATCCAAGGACCATTTAAGCACAACAGCCTATCTCCTCAACATGGCATGTAGGACCATCTTAAAGGATCACCCAAGGACCATTTAAGCACAACAGCCTATCTCCTCAACATGGCATGTAGGACTATCTTAAAGGATCATCGAAGGACCATTTAAGCAAAACAGCCTATCTCCTCAATACTCAACATGGCATGTAGGACTATTTTAAAGGATCATCCAAGGACCATTTATGTAAAACAGCCTATCTCCTCAACATGGCATGTAGGAATATCTTAAAGGATCATCCAAGGACCATTTATGTAAAACAGCCTATTTCCTCAACATGGCATGTAGGACTATCTTAAAGGATCATCCAAGGACCATTTAAGCAAAACAGCCTACCACCTCAACATGGCATGTAAGACTATCTTAAAGGATCATCCAAGGACCATTTAAGCACAACAGCCTATCTTCTCAACCTGGCATGAAGGACTATCTTAAAGGATCATCCAAGGACCATTTAAGCAAAACAGCCTATCTCCTCAACATGGCATGTAGGACTATCTTAAAGGATCATCCAATGACCATTTAAGCACAACAGCATATCTCCTCAACATTGCATGTAGGACTATCTTAAAGGATAATCCAAGGACCATTTAAGCACAACAGCCTTTCTCCTCAACATGGCATGTAGGACTATCTTAAAGGATCATCCAAGGACCATTTAAGCACAACAGCCTATCTCCTCAACATGGCATGTAGGACTATCTTAAAGGATCATCCAAGGACCATTTAAGCAAAACAGCATATCTCCTCAATATGGCATGTAGGACTATCTTAAAGGATCATCGAAGGACCATTTATGTAAAACAGCCTATTTCCTCAACATGGCATGTAGGACTATCTTAAAGGATCATCCAAGGACCATTTAAGCAAAACAGCCTATCTCCTGAACATGGCATGTAGGACTTTCATAAAGGATCATCCAAGGACCATTTAAGCAAAAAAGCCTATCTCCTCAACATGGAATGTAGGACTATCTTAAAGGATCATCCAAGGACTATTTAAGCACAACAGCCTATCTCCTCAACATGGCATGTAGGACTATCTTAAAGGATCATCCAAGGACCATTTAAGCACAACAGCCTATCTCCTCAACATGGCATGTAGGACTATCTTAAAGGATCATCCAAGGACCATTTAAGCAAAACAGCCTATCTCCTCAACATGGAATGTAGGACTATCTTAAAGGATCATCCAAGGACCATTTAAGCACAACAGCCTATCTCCTCAACATGGCATGTAGGACCATCTTAAAGGATCACCCAAGGACCATTTAAGCACAACAGCCTATCTCCTCAACATGGCATGTAGGACTATCTTAAAGGATCATCCAAGGACCATTTAAGCAAAACAGCATATCTCCTCAATACTCAACATGGCATGTAGGACTATTTTAAAGGATCATCCAAGGACCATTTATGTAAAACAGCCTATCTCCTCAACATGGCATGTAGGAATATCTTAAAGGATCATCCAAGGACCATTTATGTAAAACAGCCTATTTCCTCAACATGGCATGTAGGACTATCTTAAAGGATCATCCAAGGACCATTTAAGCAAAACAGCCTATCACCTCAACATGGCATGTAGGACTATCTTAAAGGATCATCCAAGGACCATTTATGTAAAACAGCCTATTTCCTCAACATGGCATGTAGGACTATCTTAAAATATCATCCAATGACCATTTAAGCAAAACAGCCTATCTCCTCAACATGGCATGTAGGACTATCTTAAAGAATCATCCAAGGACCATTTAAGCAAAACAGTCTATCTCCTCAACATGGCATGTAGGACTATCTTAAAGGGTCATCCAAGGACCATTCATGTAAAACAGCCTATTTCCTCAACATGGCATGTAGGACTATCTTAAAATATCATCCAATGACCATTTAAGCAAAACAGCCTATCTCCTCAACATGGCATGTAGGACTATCTTAAAGGATCATCCAAGGACCATTTAAGCACAACAGCCTATCTTCTCAACCTGGCATGAAGGACTATCTTAAAGGATCATCCAAGGACCATTTAAGCAAAACAGCATATCTCCTCAACATTGCATGTAGGACTATCTTAAAGAATAATCCAAGGACCATTTAAGCACAACAGCCTTTCTCCTCAACATGGCATGTAGGACTATCTTAAAGGATCATCCAAGGACCATTTAAGCACAACAGCCTATCTCCTCAACATGGCATGTAGGACTATCTTAAAGGATCATCCAAGGACCATTTAAGCAAAACAGCATATCTCCTCAACATGGCATGTAGGACTATCTTAAAGGATCATCCAAGGACCATTTAAGCAAAACAGCCTATCTCCTCAACATGGCATGTAGGACTATCTTAAAGGATCATCCAAGGACCATTCATGTAAAACAGCCTATTTCCTCAACATGGCATGTAGGACTATCTTAAAATATCACCCAATGACCATTTAAGCAAAACAGCCTATCTCCTCAACATGGCATGTAGGACTATCTTAAAGGATCATCCAAGGACCATTTAAGCACAACAGCCTATCTTCTCAACCTGGCATGAAGGACTATCTTAAAGGATCATCCAAGGACCATTTAAGCAAAACAGCCTATCTCCTCAACATGGCATGTAGGACTATCTTAAAGGATCATCCAAGGACCATTTAAGCAAAACAGCCTATCTCCTCAACATGGAATGTAGGACTATCTTAAAGGATCATCCAAGGACCATTTAAGCACAACAGCCTATCTCCTCAACATGGCATGTAGGACCATCTTAAAGGATCACCCAAGGACCATTTAAGCACAACAGCCTATCTCCTCAACATGGCATGTAGGACTATCTTAAAGGATCATCCAAGGACCATTTAAGCAAAACAGCATATCTCCTCAATACTCAACATGGCATGTAGGACTATCTTAAAGGATCATCCAAGGACCATTTATGTAAAACAGCCTATCTCCTCAACATGGCATGTAGGAATATCTTAAAGGATCATCCAAGGACCATTTATGTAAAACAGCCTATTTCCTCAACATGGCATGTAGGACTATCTTAAAGGATCATCCAAGGACCATTTAAGCAAAACAGCCTATCACCTCAACATGGCATGTAGGACTATCTTAAAGGATCATCCAAGGACCATTTATGTAAAACAGCCTATTTCCTCAACATGGCATGTAGGACTATCTTAAAATATCATCCAATGACCATTTAAGCAAAACAGCCTATCTCCTCAACATGGCATGTAGGACTATCTTAAAGGATCATCCAAGGACCATTTAAGCAAAACAGTCTATCTCCTCAACATGGCATGTAGGACTATCTTAAAGGGTCATCCAAGGACCATTCATGTAAAACAGCCTATTTCCTCAACATGGCATGTAGGACTATCTTAAAATATCATCCAATGACCATTTAAGCAAAACAGCCTATCTCCTCAACATGGCATGTAGGACTATCTTAAAGGATCATCCAAGGACCATTTAAGCACAACAGCCTATCTTCTCAACCTGGCATGAAGGACTATCTTAAAGGATCATCCAAGGACCATTTAAGCAAAACAGCCTATCTCCTCAACATGGCATGTAGGACTATCTTAAAGGATCATCCAAGGACCATTTAAGCACAACAGCATATCTCCTCAACATTGCATGTAGGACTATCTTAAAGAATAATCCAAGGACCATTTAAGCACAACAGCCTTTCTCCTCAACATGGCATGTAGGACTATCTTAAAGGATCATCCAAGGACCATTTAAGCACAACAGCCTATCTCCTCAACATGGCATGTAGGACTATCTTAAAGGATCATCCAAGGACCATTTAAGCAAAACAGCATATCTCCTCAACATGGCATGTAGGACTATCTTAAAGGATCATCCAAGGACCATTTAAGCAAAACAGCCTATCTCCTCAACATGGCATGTAGGACTATCTTAAAGGATCATCCAAGGACCATTCATGTAAAACAGCCTATTTCCTCAACATGGCATGTAGGACTATCTTAAAATATCATCCAATGACCATTTAAGCAAAACAGCCTATCTCCTCAACATGGCATGTAGGACTATCTTAAAGGATCATCCAAGGACCATTTAAGCACAACAGCCTATCTTCTCAACCTGGCATGAAGGACTATCTTAAAGGATCATCCAAGGACCATTTAAGCAAAACAGCCTATCTCCTCAACATGGCATGTAGGACTATCTTAAAGGATCATCCAATGACCATTTAAGCACAACAGCATATCTCCTCAACATTGCATGTAGGACTATCTTAAAGGATAATCCAAGGACCATTTAAGCACAACAGCCTTTCTCCTCAACATGGCATGTAGGACTATCTTAAAGGATCATCCAAGGACCATTTAAGCACAACAGCCTATCTCCTCAACATGGCATGTAGGACTATCTTAAAGGATCATCCAAGGACCATTTAAGCAAAACAGCATATCTCCTCAACATGGCATGTAGGACTATCTTAAAGGATCATCCAAGGACCATTTAAGCAAAACAGCCTATCTCCTCAACATGGCATGTAGGACTATCTTAAAGGATCATCCAAGGACCATTTAAGCAAAACAGCATATCTCCTAAACATGGCATGTAGGACTATCTTAAAGGATCATCCAAGGACCATTTAAGCATAACAGCCTATCTCCTCAACATGGCATGTAGGACTATCTTAAAGGATCATCCAGGGACCATTTATGTAAAACACCCAATTTCCTCAACATGGCATGTAGGACTATTTTAAAATATCATCCAATGACCATTTAAGCAAAACAGCCTATCTCCTCAACATGGCATGTAGGACTATCTTAAAGGATGATCCAAGGACCATTTAAGCAAAACAGCCTATCTCCTCAACATGGCATGTAGGACTATCTTAAAGGATCATACAAGGACCATTTAAGCACAACAGCCTATCTCCTCAACATGGCATGAAGGACTATCTTAAAGGATCATCCAAGGACCATTTATGTAAATTTATTTGAAAAGCAGCCAAAGAGTCTAGGAGGAGAAATTTATTTTAAGTTTTCACTAAAGTCAAATAAACCTAATATTATTAACAGGCCGCTCCCTGGCGGCAATGGTTTGGAGGCATCTGATAAAGGCTCAAATACATATGTAAGGAACATTTATCAGTACAGTGGTGATAATTGGCCATTAAATGTAGGAGGAGATGACTTTTAAAGTTTTCACTCTTGCAATGTAAAATGAGGGTCATCCATGACTATTTCTACAAAATTATAAGGGAATCAGCATCATACTTTTGTTAAAGAGTTTTAAAGTTTACGCTCTATATATATATATATATATATATATATATATATATATATATATATATACATAGCAGGCAAAAATAGCCCGCCCCTAGGAATTAATATGCCTTGACGGAATCTGTTAGAGGGTTACTGCAGGAAAATTTCTAGATTTTTTTTGAAAATCTAACCACCGTTTTTGAAAAATATTTTTTTAAATGTATTTGTTTGCTATGGACACGAGCATTTGGCATGGATCCAGTGTGTGAAGGGATTTAGGATAGAACATTGAGAGGATTCATCCTGTAAAGTTTTCATCCAAATTGGCCAAGTGGTTACAGAGAAGTTGTGGAGATCAAATTACGCTAAATACATCTGCTGTCGTGCTTATCTACACCCAAGTAGTCCCTAAAACAAGAGCTGTCGGAGGACAGCATGCTCGACTTTTTTGTGCTTGCCAATAAAACAAAACTGTTTTGGGTGAAAGTCAAAAAAAGAGTCATAACTTTTACAAAAACCTTTACTAAAGTATGCACTCTTGGCTGTTGGTGGAGGACAATGATGGTTAAAAGAATTTTGTAAGTGTTTAAGCTATATCTTTAAATGTTTTGAAAATCTTTGATTTGGTATGAATAACTTAATAAAACGAAAAAGGGCCATAATTCTTAAACAAAACATGAGTTATGTACCCTTGTCTGTTAATGGAGGAAATGGTGATAAAAAAGTATTGTAACATTATAAGCTAAATCACTAATGGTTTTAAAAAAAGGGGGGTGGTATGAAAAACTTAACCAAAATTCTAAGGCGAAAAATGGCCATATTTCTTACAAAAACATTGACAGAGTTATGTACTCTTGTCTGTTGCTGGAGATAAAGATGGTGAAAAAGTTTCAAAGCAATATCTGTAATGGTTTTGAAAAAAAGTAAATTGGTACAAAAAACTTAACCGAAATTTTAATTCGAAAAAGGGACATAATTCTTACAAAAATCTTGACAGAGTTATGTACTCTTGTATGTTGATGGAGTTAATGATGGTGCACAAGTGTTGTAAGTTTCGAAGCAACATCTGTAATGGTTTTGAAAATAAGTAATTTGGTACAAAAAACTTAACCAAAATTCTAAGTCATAGGGCCATAATTCTTACACAAATCTTGACAAGAGTTATGTACTCTTCTCTGTTGATAGAAGTATTGATGGTGAATAAGTGTTGTAAGATTCAAAGCAATATCTGTAATGGTTTTGAAAACAAAAAAATTGGTACAAAAAAAATAACCAAAATTCTAAGTAAAAAAACCGGCAATAATTCAAACAAAAACCTTGACAGAGTTATGTACTCTTGTCTGTTGATGGAGTTAATGAGGGTGAAAAAGTGTTGTAAGTTTCGAAGCTATATCTGTAACGGTTTTGAAAAACAAGAGGACCATGATGGCCCTGTAATCGCTCACCTGATTTTTTTTTTCACTTTAGCCCCCTTGGCAGCCATAGTTTTTGACCAATCAACATGGCTTGAAGGAATCTGATAAAGGGTCACCCTAGGAACATTTCTATAAAATTCTTTGAAAATCGGCATAACATTTTTGAAGGAGAAGATTTTTTAAGTTTTCACTATAGCCATAAAAGGAAAAATAGCCCCGCCCCCTGGCGGCCATGTTTTTCGACCAATCAACATGGCTTGAAGGAAACTGATAGTGGGTCACTTAAGGAACATTTCTACAAAATTATTTGAAAATCGGCCTGACACTTTCGGAGGAGAAGATTTTTTAAGTTTTCACTATAGCCATATAAGGCAAAATAGCCCCGCCCCCTGGCGGCCAGGTTTTTCGACCAATCAACATGGCTTGAAGGAATCTGATAGTGGGTCACTTAAGAAACATTTCTGCAAAATTATTTGAAAATCGGCCTGACACTTTCGGAGGAGAAGATTTTTTAAGTTTTCACTATAACTATATAAGTCAAAACAGTCCCCCCCCCCTTCCCCTGGCGGCCATTTTTCTTTACTTATCAACATGGCTTGAACGAATTATAGAGGGTCATCCAAGGAACATTTCTACAAAATTATTTGTAAATCTGCCAAGCAGTTTGGGAGAAGAAGAATGTTGAAGTTGTTTTCGTTTCGTTGCCATGGAAACCAGAACTCTGCATGGATCCCAAAAATTTGAAGAAGATGTTGACGGACGACGCATGACTGTGTAAATACCTTTTTCTTCTTAACAGTTACATATAGGCCCATGGGACCGAATGCTTTCCAATTATTATATTTTGTTATACGTTTGTTTTGTTATACCCACGTCAGGCAAGTTTTTATTTTATTAATTGTTTTACGAGATTATTGAGTCGGTGGGGGGGGGGTGTAGGGTGACCTAGTTTTTGACCCTACATGACCCATATTCAAACTTGACTTAGATATCATTTAGATAAACATTCTGATCAAATGTCAAGCTGCTGTAGCAAAAAACGCATATTCTACAGAGTTAACAATATTTTCCTTCAATTTGGCCTATTGACCTAGATTTTGACCCAATATGACCCATATTCGTACTTGACCTAGATTTCTTTAAGACAAACATTCTGACATTTCTAACTGCTGTAGCAAAAATTGCGGCCTCTTGAGATTAACAAAATGTTCCTTCAATTTGACCTAGTGACCTACTTTTTTACCCGCCATGACCCATGTTCGAACTTGACTTACATATCATCAAGACAAACATTCTGATTAAGATTCAAGTTGAAAATGTGGCTGCCAGTGTCAACAAGATTTCCATTCATTTTGACCTAGTGACCTAGTTTTTGACCTCATATGGCCCAGTTTCATACTTGTCCAAGATTTGATGGAGATGAATGTTTTGATAAACGTTCATGAAGATTGGAAGCAAAATGTAGCCTGTAGAGTGTTAACAAGGGCCATTGTTGACGACGCACGACGGACGGACGCCGGCAGAAATGTGATCACAATAGCTCACCTTGCACGTCATGCATAGATGAGCTAAAAAATACTTTGATTTCTGTTTTGACTAGAAACACACATCATTGCATTGAAACTAAACTGATCACCACTATATAATTCGTCGCCGGTAGGGCGACTCTTATTTTATTTTTCGCTCCTCACATGGAAGGACGAGTTGTTATTAGGATCAACTAGATGTAAGTCTCAAAGGATTTAGGTTGGGATTGTTTAAATCACTAAGTTATGATATAATATATTTGAAAGGAACTAATGTTTCCAAGGTTATAAGTTTGAATACAATTAGTTGGTCTGACAGATCATGATTATCTGTGTTTTCGTTAAAATATGCTGTTTTAATTCAAATATTGAGGTCGACGTAAAATAAAAAGAACAAGAAACCGCTGAAGACGGTAAGGCCGGATTGTCGGCAATTTGACCTTGAAAATCGACAAACCAAGGTCAAGGTCAAAGTAACCATAGAAATCAATAGAACTTGTTACTGGTTACCTTCAGGCAAAGTTTCAAGTTTGTAACCCTTTCCAGTGCTGAGATTGCCTCAACCTGAAACTTTAACCGATTTTGCCTCAACCTGAAACTTAACCAAAATGTTGACGGACAGACAGACAGACGGACGGACAGACAGACGGACGGACAGACAGACATCGCCAATCTATAGACCGTAATTGCTAGAGCAATCCAGCCAAAAACTGTTGAAAGCAAATTAAAACACAATTTGCTGTGATATAACTATTAAAATATTGAAAGCAAATTAAAACGCAAGTTGATGTGATATAACTATAAAACTGTTGAAAGCGGAGTAAAACGCAATTTGCTGTGATATAACTATATAACTGTTGAAAGCAAATTAAAACGCAATTTGCAGTGATATCACTATAAAACTGTTGAAAGCAAATTAATACGCAAGTTGTCGTGATATAACTATAAAACTGTTGAAATCAAATTAAAACGAAAGTTGCCATGATAAAACTTTTGAAAGCAAATAAAAACGCAAGTTGCCATGATAAAACTTTAAAACTTTTGAAAGTAAATTAAAACACAAGTTGATATAACTATAAAACTGTTGAAAGCAAATTAAAACGCAAGTTGCCGTGATATAACTGTTAAACTGTTGAAAGGGGAGTAAAATGCAATTTGCTGTGATATAACTATATAACTGTTGAAAGCCAATTAAAATGCGAGTTGCCGTGATATAACTATAAAACTGTTGAAAGCAAATTAAAACGCAAGTTGCCGTGATATAACTATAAAACTGTAGAAAGCAAATTAAAACGCAAGTTGCTGTGATGTAACTTTAACCAAAATGTTGACGGACAGACAGACAGACAGACAGACAGACAGACAGACAGACAGACAGAAGACAGACAGACAGACAGACAGACGGGCAATAGCAACATGAAGGTCAAGAGTTATCATGGAAATCAAAAGAACATGTTAGTGGCTACATACAGACCAATTTTCAAGTTTGTAGCTCTTTCCATGTCCGAGATTTTGCTTCAACCAAAAACTTTAACCAAAATGTTGACGGACAGACAGACAGACAGACGGGCAATAGCAAGGTGAAGAGTTATCATGGAAATCAAAAGAACATGTTAGTGGCTACACACAGCCCAATTTTCAAGTTTGTAGCTCTTTCCATGTCCGAGATTTTGCTTCAACCAGAAACTTTAACCAAAATGTTGACGGACAGACAGACAGACAGACGGGCAATAGCAAGGTGAAGGTGAAGAGTTATCATGGAAGTCAAAAGAACATGTTAGTGGCTACACACAGACCAATTTTCAAGTTTGTAGCTCTTTCCATGTCTGAGATTTTGCTTAACCAGAAACTTTAACCATTTTGCCTAACCTGAAACTTTAACCAAAATGTTGACGGACAGACAGACAGACAGACGGACAGACGGACATCGCCAATCTATAGACCGGAATTGCTTGAGCAATCCGGCCAATAAAAGGAACTCAACTGTTTTTTTTTTTTTTTTTTTTTTTTTGTTGAAAGAAATGGGTAGGGCGCTATCGTAAAACAAAAACAAAAATGTTGCCGTCAATATAATAAAGGATTTACTCACTTTATTTACTTACTCAGGTCAGCGAAGCCCACACTTTGTGCTCAGGACAACTTCAAATATGACATATATAATTTCGAGTTGTCTCAGTTAATAACAGGAAGACAGGTTGAAATAAGAGCAATAAATACCTAAAGACTAAGAGACATTTAGACTTGTTGATGTCAAATATTCAGCTGGACAAATCAAAGTGAGATGCCTAATATCAATTGTCGCGTTAGCTTTAAAGTTGACAAGTCGATGGTGAAAACAG
Source organism: Serripes groenlandicus (assembly GCA_031761405.1). Taxonomy (NCBI): domain Eukaryota; kingdom Metazoa; phylum Mollusca; class Bivalvia; order Cardiida; family Cardiidae; genus Serripes; species Serripes groenlandicus. The sequence continues at coordinate 17,952,005 of JASEVX010000014.1, forward strand.
GATTTCTTATCATACCCACCTTCATATTGAATGTTGTAGAAGATTAGTGTAACCATTAATTTGTGTGAAAACACATTTTGATGAATATTTAGAAATTTCGTTTTTGTTAGATTAACCAGGGACGTAGATAAGATCTGAAAATAGCTTCAAATTTATCACACACATATTGTCTTTGTCATTAAACTTGCATTCATGGACACAATTTGAAAGGCGAGATAAAGAATTACGCATAGTTCTTGTCATGAGTAGTATTGTAAGATACTGTAGCAGATATAATTGGTAACTTTTTATGTTAGTTATAATCCATATGGATAAAGGCGTTGATATGCAGATTTCATTCAGATATGCCTGCTATTTTGGGTCACTAACTTTTATGTATAAATATATTATGCTGGGGAAAACTCATTATTTAAACAACTTTTTGTTTCTACAAAAATGCCCATTTCAAGTAAATACTACTATATCGGTCCTTTTTTAAACAAGAGCACCGCGTACGGCACAGACGCTCGACTGATAGGGAGAAAACAAAAATGAGCTAAACAAAAAACCTAAACCGGACGACCACGCCGCCGCCGCCGACGCCGACGACCACGCCAGGGTCATGACAATAGCTCTCATTTTTTTCAAAAGTCGAGCTCAAAAAATGATATTTCTCGATTCTCTTGAAAATAAGTACCTGCAGCATCAGAACTGGGGGATGGCAGAACTTTGAAATCCTTATGGTCTTTTTTCAAGATAATTTGGAAAGGTCAGTTCCTTAAGTGACTCGCAACAAACATCAACTTGTATACATTTAGGGATCAGTGAAGCTAATCTAACAACGGACCCTAGATTCATCTAAATCTAACTCAAAACCAATACAGATACATTAGTGTTTGTATGATCAATAAAATAGAAACAAGAGAGCCATGATTGCCCTTGATCGCTCACCTGATTTTTTTTTTTTTTCACTTTAGCCATATATGCCCCGTCTTTGGCGATCATAGTTTTCGACAAATCAACATGGCTTGAAGAAATCTGATAGAAGGTCAGCCTAGGAATATTTCTATAAAATTATTTGATAATCGACCAAACAATTTCGGAGGATAAGATTTTTTAAGTTTTCACTTAAGCCATATAAGGCATAATAACCCCGCCCTGTGGCGGCCGTGTTTTTCGACCAATCAACATGGCTTTAAGAAATCTGATAGTGGTTCACCTTAGGAACATTTCCACAAAATTATTTGAAAATCAGCCTGACACTTTCAGGAGAAGATTTTTTAAGTTTTCACTATAGCCATATGAGGCAAAAAAGTCCGCTCCCTTGCGGCCATACTTTTCGACCAATCAACATGGCTTGAAAGAATCTGATAGAGGGTCACCCTAGGAATATTTCTACACAATTATTTGAAAATCAGCCAAACACTTTCGGAGGAGAAGATTTAGTTAAGTTTTCACTAAAGCCACATAAGGCAAAATAGCCCCGCCCTGTGGCGGCAACGTTTTCCGACCAATCAACATGGCTTTAAAGAATCGGATAGTGGGTCACCTTAGGAACATTTCTACAAAATTATATAAAAATAAGCCAGACACTTTCAGGGGAGAAGATTTTTTAAGTTGTCACTATAGCCATATTAGCCCCGCCCACTGGGTGCCATGTTTTTCGACCAATCAACATGGCTTGAAGGAATTTGATAGAGGGTCACCCAAGGAACATTTAAGGCAAAATAGCCCAGCCCCCCCCCCCCCCCCCCCCCACCCACTCCCGGTGGCCATGTTTTTCGACCAATCAACATGGCATGAAGGAATCTGATAGAAGGTACATTTCTACAAACTTATTTTAAAATCTACCAACCGGTTTGGGAGAAGAAGAATTTTGAAGTATTTTTCGTTTCGTTGCCATGGAAACCAGAAATCTGCATGGATCCCAAAAATTTGAAGGAATTCTGGTGAGGTCATTGAGAGGATACTTTCTGTGAAGTTTCTCCCAATTGACCCACTGGTTACTGAGCAGAAGTTGACGCACGACGGACAACGGACTCCGGACATAGGCAATCACAATAACTTAGTCTTTCACCAGGATGAGCATTGACCTTACATTGTAGTTATATATCCCTTTTATGGTGTCATATGCGATTTTAAAATATATCAAGTTACTTGATTAAAATGCAAATGTAGTTATTATTTAATTATTTTTAGTATTAAGGAGTCTTTCTTGGCAAGCCAATGGAGAGTCATAGCATAAAACATAATATCATACGTCGATTTCAATTAGTGTGAGGTTTATTTCGGTCGATTTCTGTTAATATACGGACCAATCTAACAACGCTCAATTTATTTCTTTACAAACACATGTTAAAAGGTGATTTCTTTCTGATTAAAGAAATTATTTTGCCCTTATTAGCAGGAACTTTCATGGAGACATTTAAATGCAATGATCGTTAATTGATCAAAGACAAATTATTGTCACAATATCCTCTAACTGTGGACGTATTTTAAATGTTGTTGAATGATCTCATGTAGTCTGGCCTGCTCATTCTGCCAAGCAAAATTCTTTATTTTTAGGGCTTAACTCTACATTTATTGATTCCTACAAGTGTAGCATGTTTTCTAGAAGTTATTTCATTGTTATTTGTTTGTTGTTGTGAAAACCGACTTGACAAGACTATATTTTTTTATTTAAAGTGTGAAAACGGCAAACGTAAAATCGCTGAACAACGTATGCGGAAAATCGTGTCCGAATATACGTCTACTTTTTACGCTATTTTGATCTGAAGATATTTCAATTTTTAATATTAATAGGACTTTTTAATGAATAGGTGGATTTGAAGTGGACATAAACTTTTATTCCAACATCTAACCTTACTATTTAGCGGTCGAAAAAATCTCATTCAACTCTTTTTAAAAACGACATTCATAAACCAAAATCACAATGTTTTGACACCGTGTTGAAATCGCAACTTCTTGACAGCGTGCTGCGACTGGCTGTTTATAAATAGGTCACTTAATCGACGCTAAAGCCTTTTGTTTAATTTCCACTTCCCTTAATTACTCTATGTCAACAGTTTGACATAATACACAAACACAATACACGCGAAGCATTGGGTTCAGTTATTGTTCTGGTGTAGCGTGTACTGAGGTGACCCGGTAAGTTATGCAGACAATTATTGATTTTTCAACTTGGAGTAGACCACTTAGTTAAAGAAATATGTCAGATTTTACGATCTTGATTGTTCATACTGATTATTTTTTAGGAGTTACAGTTTGAGCCACTTTTGTTTTTTATGAGCAATTTTTCATTTTATCGCCGATGGCTCAAGTGGCGAACGACAGCGTGAGTCCTGATGACAGTATAATTTCTAAAAAGAGCTAAAACAAATGAGCAATTTATCCTTTTGTCACAAATTTTTTCTCAGGGCCTCCCCTGGACAAAAAAAAAAATCTTTCGCCAGCACATTCGCCAAATTGAAAAAAAGGAGCCAAATTAAAGAAGTTGGGAGTCAAAATAGCGAAAGTTGGAACCAATTTTGTTGCCAAATATTTTTACGTTGACACAATTCAATGGACAAAGGGAATAGAAAAATCAAATACATTCTTTTATTTCATTTACCAATAGCTCATTTGTTATGTAGTATATAAAAGTAACTATCATAACAACATTTGCTTTGCAGCAAAGTACACATTTGTCAATTTCTTTCTATTCAGAGGTGAAAATGCCTATACATTGTGTTTTAATAGCATATAATCATAACTGATCCAGTCGTTTCCAACTTTCCATGAAAGTTTCTAGCATTAGCATTGATTTTTTTTATTATTTTGGCAGGAGGTTCAGAATAGAGACAATATAGTTTACGTTCCGAAGCCATTTTAGGAATGGTACCGATTGAATGATTTGATTTTTTTTTTACTCTCGCTGTGCAGGGTTTATATACGCTACAGTTCATTAAAACAATCACTTTTGTTTTTCACTAGAGTTTCATACAACTATTGGGTCGACACCTAAATAAACTTCTTTAATTGTCCGCACCCGAAAGTGTTTGGTTAAACATAATTCTGATTACGGACGAAAACGTGTTCAAATTAAAAAAATATATGTCCAATCAAAGAGCAAACAGTTAACCGTGTGTCTCTATAATTGACAATAACAACATCAGTTAATCGCTCATGACAATAATTCATCCAATAAATCGGATTAAATGTGTGACAAACCTCAGATCACACAGTAACTTGACCTTCACATTGTCAAATATCAAGACCGGTTACGTGTTAAAGTTATAGGGATATTTTAAAGCTATATATATACACAGTGATACAATCGATAGCTTGCTTGTGTTGTTGAAAACATACGTCACTTAGAGCATTTATATAAAAAAAAGATGGTGGCTCAATTCCCCGAGATTTTCTTTTGCAACTGTTTTCGCAAATTAATATTCTCCTTCGCCACTTTGATTTTTTTGTCGCATTTGGCGACCGACAGCAACGTTTCTGACGTTGTCCACTGCATATGCATCTAGCCTAAAAAAATCCAAAGTGTTCACAAGATTTTCCTTCAATTTGATCTAGTGACCTAGTTTTTGACCCAGCATGACCCATATTCGAACTTGGCCTACATGCTGAAATTTAAAAATCAGTATCCAGAGTGTTAACAAGATTACCCTTCAATTTGGCCTAGTGACCTAGTTTTTAACCCGGCATGACCCATATCAGAACTTGGCTTAGATATCATTTAGACAAACATTCTGACCAAATTTCAAGCTGCTGAAGCAAAAAATGCGGCTTCTACAGAGTTAACAAGATTTTCCCTTAATTTTGCCTTGTGACCTAGTTTCTGATCCAATATGACCCATATTTAAACTTGACCTAGATATCTTTAAGACAAACATTCTGACAAAATTTCAAGCTGCTGAAGCAAAATGTGCGGCATCCAAAGTGTTAACAAGATTTTCCTTCAATTTAGCCTAGTGACCTAGTTTTTGACCCGGCATGACCCGTATTCGAACTTGGCCTAGATATCATTCAGCTCAACATTCTGAACTAATTTCAAGTTGCTGAAGCAAAAAATGCGTCATCCAAAGTGTTAACAAGATTTTCCTTCAATTTGACCTAGTGACCTATTTTTTGACCCGACATGACCCATGTTCGAACTTGACCTACATATCATCAAGACAAACATTCTGATAAAGTTTCAACATGCTCAAGTTGAAAATGTGGCCTCCAGAGTGTTAACAAGATTTCGCTTCAATTTGACCTAGTGACCTCGTTTTTGACCTCATATGGCCCAGTTTCGAATTTGTCCAAGATTTGATGGAGATGAATGTTCTGATACACTTTCATGAAGATTGGATGAAAAATGTAGCCTGTAGAGTGTTAACAAGCTGAAATGTTGACGACGCACGACGGACGACGCGCGACGCACGACGGACGACGCGCGACGCACGACGCGCGACGCACAACGCACGACGGACGGACGCCGGACAAAATGTGATCACAATAGCTCTTCGTGCATAGGTGAGCTAAAAATTAACATCACATAGTAAACGAATTATTATGTCTCCCCCTGTATACAGGGGAGATATATTGTTTTTGTCCTGGGCGTCTGTCTGTCTGTCCTTCTGTCTGTCTGTCTGTCCGTCTGTCCGAAATCGTGTCCGCTCCATATCTCCAAGACGGCTTGAAGGATTTCCATGAAACTTGTGTCAGATGTTCACCTCACGAAGGCGATGTGCAGAACCCATGTCCCGACCATACAGGTTCAATGTCAAGGTCAGACTTGAAGGTCAAAGGTTTGAGCCTTAATTTCGTGTCCGCTCCATATCTCCAAAACGGCTTGAAGAATTTTCATGAAACTTGTGTCAGATGTTCACCTCACGAAGGCGATGTGCAGAACCCATGTTCCGACCATACCGGTTCAAGGTCAAGGTCAGGCTTGAAGGTCAAAGGTTTGAGCCTGTTTTTCGTGTCCGCTCCATATCTCCAAAACGGCTTGAAGGATTTTCATGAAACTTGTGTCAGATGTTCACCTCACGAAGGCGATGTGCAGAACCCATGTTCCGACCATAACGGAGTTATCTCCCCCTTGTTCAATATTTTAATTGTGAAAACTTTGTCCAGAGCAGAACTCAGAAACTACTTGAAGGAATTTATTGAAACTTGGAATATAGATAGATGGCAATGTGAAGTTGTGCACCTTGCAATAATTATGAGTTATCTCCCCCTTGTTCAATATTTTAATAGTGTAAACTTTGTCCAGAGCAGAACTCAGAAACTACTTGAAGGAATTTATTGAAACTTGAAACATAGATAGATGGCAATGTGAAGTTGTGCACCTTGCAATAATTATGAGTTATCTCCCCCTTGTTCAATATTTTAATAGTGTAAACTTTGTCCAGAGTAGAACTCAGAAACTACTTGAAGGAATTTATTGAAACTTGGAATTTAGATAGATGGCAATGTGAAGTTGTGCACCTTGCAATAATTATGATGTATCTCCCCTTGTTCAATATTTTAATAGTGTAAACTTTCTCCAGAGCAGAACTAAGAAAGTACTTAAAGGAATTTATTGAAACTTGGAATATAGATAGATGGCAATGTGAAGTTGTGCACCTTGCAAGAATTATAACTCTGGGCTACTTCGTTGCAAAGTTATCTCCCCTTGTTCAATATTTTAATAGTCATTGACAAACTGCAATGGGGAGACATATGTTTTTTCATAAAAACAACCTTTCTAGTTACAATGGAAGCACATGAGAACACATAAACACTTACACTTGCAAAGAAATATAAAAAGTCATTTAAATAAGACAAAAGGAACCCCTGCCAATATCAACTGCTCGAACATACTCGACTGAGGGTCAAACCAAGGAACATTTGTGCAAATTTATATTGAAAGCAGTTACTGGTTTTAGACAAGGAGATTTTTCTATAGCACTGGCAGAAAACCAACCGCAACCCCAGAGTATTGTTTTCGGAGGATTTGCACCAGCTTGAGCAAACTTGTTAAATGAACAAAGAAGGAACCTTTCGGCGAAATTTACAATGTATCAGTAGTTTACGAAAAGACACTTTGTATTTCTTTTTTTTTTGTGTAATATTTGCCATAGCAACACATTTATGCATTGAATGCAATCCAACTCTTGGCATACATTTGAAAGGGGACCATCCAAGGAACAATAGCGATAGATGGAAACAGCCCCGACAGTCATGGTTTAATGAATCTCACCAGATTAAGCAAACAGTGAAATGGTTGTAAAACTGGGACAGTAGTTTCTGACAAAAAGTTTCAAAGGTTTTCCCTGTTTGTTGCCATGACACATCTGTAGTGAATAGATATATTTTGGAAAACCTATATGGGGACCATGCAAGGTACATCAGTGTTGTTTAAAGCCAAAAGTTAACATTAGTCAATGACAGATTGTGTCCCCAATAAATCATCCTGATCAGTCATGTCCAGATGATCTGAAAAGGTGCATTCATAAACAAGAGGGTGGAGATGGGAAAATTGAATCAGAAATGCAAATGAAACTGCAAGGAGTTGACACTGGTAAAGAAATAGCTTATCAGTAAAGGTCATATGTATCTTGAAATCCTACAACAACTTAATAAGAATGGAATTATAAAGTTATGTCATTTTGGGGAATTTGCCCTTTCCTGATTCCGCTTGCTGCCCTGGTTTTATTTCAACGAAATCGATATGGCTTGAACAGTTTTTGTAGAGATTCATTCAAGGAACATTTCTACCAAATTATCTTGCATTCAGACATTCAGATTATGGAGGAAAAGGATTTTTTAAATTTGGGAATTTTTCTTATTTTCTGATGCAGCAGCAACCACAGTTCAGCACAGATTGTAAGTCTTTGAACAATTTTGAAAGAGGACCAACAAAGGAACATTCCTGTGAAGTAAAGTTGAAATTGGTCCAGTGAAATGATAGGAGTTGTCATTTGTAGCTAAAAGTTAATTTACCCCTTTTATGATGACAGCTGGTTGCTACGTCTTGAACAAATTAAATCAGGATCACTGAGGTAAGATTCCTATTCAATTTTCTTTAAATCAGACAAGCACTTTCATAGATATGGAATTTGAAATTTTGCCCCTTTTCTAACTGCCATGTTTTTTGACCTATATCAGTATGGCTTGAAAATCTTTGGAAGGGTAACCCAAGGAACATTTGTACTAAATCAGATTGGAATCTGACATGCAGATTCGGAGAAGAAGATTTTTAAAATGTTGACATTTTGCCGCCTTTCTGATGCCGCAGCAACCAAAGTTCTACATGGAATTTTAATCTTTGGAGAATCTTAAAAGAGGACCACCGAAGTAACATTCCTGTGAAGTTTGGTTGAAATTGGTCATGTGGTTTAGAGAGTGATCAGAATAGATCAACATTGAGCCTTCAGCTCAGGTGATCTAAAAATATATAGGCAATGCACCATGGGTACCGTATATACTGGATTCATGGAAATATTATGCAACTGTGACCACAAAAGAAAAGAAAACAAATTGTTTAAAATTCCTATGTGTTTCATTATCTAAACATAAAGCAATACCCTTGCGTAATTATTCATGAAATCAACAATCAACAAAAGTCAATAATATCACAGAACGAATTATCTCTGCACATATCCTTCAGACTAGATCATACTAAAAAATTTTTTTTGTGCTAATGTCACAAAACAGACACTTTCATTTACAACTATTTACAGCACAAGGTGAACGAACGGACGACTGACAGAGAATGACCAGAGAGAGATCAGAATATATCAACATTGAGTCTTCGGCTCCGATGATCTAAACATATATAGGCAATGCACCATGGGTACCGTATATACTGGATTCATTGAAATATTATGCAACTGTGACCACAAAAGAAAAGAAAACAAATTGTTTAAAATTCCTATGTGTTTCATTATCTAAACATAAAGCAATACCCCTGCGTAATTATTAATGAGATCAGCAATCAACAAAAAAGCAATCTATCACATTACAAATTATCTCTACACATATCCTTCAGACTAGATCATCCAAACAATTTTGGTTTTGTTCTAATGTAAAAGGAGACACTGCAATAGTTTTCGCCAATCAACATGGCTTGAAGGAATCTGATAGAGGGTCACCCTATGAATATTTCTACCAAATTATTAGAAAATCGACCTGACACTTTCGGAGGAGAAGATTTTTTAAGTTTTTACTAAAGCCATATAAGGCAAAATAGCCCCGCTCTGTGGCGGCTATGTTTTTCGACCAATAACCATGGCTTGAAGGAATCTGATAGTGGGTCACCTTAGAAACATTTCTACAAACATTTTTGAAAATCGGCCTGACACTTTCAGGAGAAGATTTTTTAAGTTTTCACTAAAGCCATATGACGCAAAATAGCCCGCTCCCTGGTAGCCAATTTTTTTGGACCAATTAACATGGCTCGAAGAAATCTGATAGAGGGTCACCAAAGGAACCTTTTCTACAAAAATATTTAAAAATCGGTCTGAAACTTTCGGAGAAGATTTTTTTAGTTTTCATTATAGCCAAATAAGGCAAAATAGCCCCGCCCCCTGGCGGCCATGTTTTTCAACCACTCAACATGGCTTGAAGGAATCTGATAGGGGGTCATCCAAGTAACATTTCTACAAAATTATTTGAAAATCTGCTAACCAGTTTAGGAGAAGAAGAATTTTAAAGTTGTTTTCGTTTCCTTGCCATGGAAACCAGAACTTCTGCATGGATCCCAAAATCTTGATGAATTCTGAATTCTGGTAAGGTTATTGAGAGGATGCTCTCAGTTAAGTTTCATCCCAATTGACCCACTGGTTACTGAGGAGAAGAAGTTGACGGTCGACAAACGACGCACAAGACGCACAATGGATGCCGGACAAAAGGCGATCACAATAACTGTGCTCAGGTGAGCTAAAAACCCATTAAAGTATAAAGTTAATAAATTTTTGTCAAGCAACATACAACGTTTGAAATATGTTTTATTATATAAAAACATAATTTATCATTTGTACATAAAAAAACTTAGGATATTTGTATTTCAACATTATATCTCGCTTTGAAATTTACATTTCTGGATTGGGAAGTACATAACGCATAATTAAGTCTTTGTATAATAGCTAATACAATGTCAATTTTAACAAAGACTCAAATATATATCCTATAGTGCACGTTTTTTAATAATATATCATAATTATTAAGTTATTTCCAAATCAATTATTTACATTTTCTATATTTCTGTTTCGTCATGTACACAGTTGACAGAGCTTAAACATGTCATTTTAAAATAACCCAAACGCCCCAATAGTTCTACATATGATATAGTAATAGTTAAAATGGTTGAAAGAGGTCCACCTCAGGGTCTTTCATATTTGAGGTTTGATTAAGTAAGACCAGCAAATTAAGTAGGAGATGCGAGGACGGTAGACACAGAGTGCTCCAAATAGATGACCCTGAACAATCAGCTAAGGTCATCCAAAAATAAAATAACAGTGAAAAGAAAACACTCACCAAAAATGCATGTACATGTATCACTACCCTACAAAGTGTACATAACTTAAGTATGCTAATTGTAAAATTAAACCTCACTGTCGTAAACATCTAAGTTAATATATATATAGGTACTACCTATTTACGAAAAAAAACGCAAGATAATTATAAACAAAAATTAAAGAGCATACTTTGGCCATAAAAAGGGATTTATGAGTAATTGACTAGACAATAATAATGTTAATGTCATGTTTCTTGCATTATCAAAACATATTTGGAATTCGAATTGCTGTCGTCTATTATTACGAACAGAAAATAATAAAGTAAAGACTTTCAGAAAATCAAGGAATACATTTATAATGAACGAGGTTAAAACATGAGGGCCAAGATGATCCTAAATCGATCACCTGCATTATGGTAAAGAAGCAAATAGATCAGCCCTTTTCTGATGCCAATTGGCGACTGCCTTTTTCAACCAGTCAATATGACTGGAACAAATGATGTAAATGGTCACATTTCTGCTAAACCATTTCCCTATTAGAGACGGTTTCTGAGGCTTTTGCAACAGACGATTTAGGAACAGATTGTCGCCAAAAGAACAATTGCTCCTAATGAGAAAGTTATGATTTTGCCACAATGATTGATAAATAATTATACTTTGAATGAGTCAGTCAATAGCTCATGCATAGGAATTTTGGGTCTTTCATGTTGATACCACATTTTTTGCGGGAAACGACATCGCTCCATTGACGTTACGCCAAGATGAAGTGTTACGGAAATGACGTCACGTCCTTCTTTGGCTACGATACAGTCAAAATTTAAGTTCGGGCGTTGAAGGTTAATGCTGTCGATTTTTTTGACAAACGGGAAAACATATTTCTTACAGAGTTCCATTAATTTTAACTTTTCGTACAAATGTTAATTCCCACATAACACAGCACTTAAATGATCTTAAATATCGATTTAAAAAAAAAAATGATTAAAAAGACGACAATAATGTTCAATCCGTGTTTTTCGTTTCATTTTTTACATACTCAAAAATCGATTTTAAAAAAAATGATTAAAAAGACGACAATAATTTTCAATCCGTGTTTTTCTGCTCATTTTATACATATCGAAAATACCGATTTAAAAAAAAATGATTAAAAAGCCGACAATAATTTTCAATCTGTATTTTACGTCTGCTTTTTATACATATCCAAAATGGCGGCCCCCATGGATTTTTCCAGTTTCATTTCAGAAAGCTTCATGGGTTATTGAAAATCTCACACCTGTTAACTATAAGCGAAAAAAACCATTTATGTGTTTTTTTCGTATAACTTAATTTCCGAGGACATTTTTCCTTCAAATCATCTATGTTAATAGTTGGTTAACAGTGTTTTCGACTGATATGTTAGTTGTATGGTTGATTTCACGCCGTCAAAGTCAACTTTTCGAAAGATTCAAGAACATTGACTATATTCTCGAAATGCAAGAGTGGATGAACAATTTGTGTAGAACACGTTTAGAGAACCACTTATTCATTCAATTGGCAAGCTTATACTAACATGTGATTTTATCATCTGTTGTTGCTATAATGAAGGACAATTGACAAATTGACTGAAAGGAAATTGGTCTAAAAAAAGTAAACAAAAGGGCCATGATGGCCCTGGATCGCTCACATGATTTTTTCTTCACTTTAGCTCCTGGCGGCCATAGTTTCAGACTAGGAACATTTCTACAAAATTATTTGAAAATCGGCCTGACACGTTTGGAGGAGAAGATTTTTTAAGTTTTCAGTATAGCCATATAATGCAAAATGACCCTACCCACTGGCGGCCATGTTTTTCTACCAATCAACATGGCTTGGAGGAATCTGAAAGTGGGTCACTTAAGGAACATTTCTACAAAATTATTTGAAAATCGGCCTGACACTTTCGGAGAAGATTTTTTAAGTTTTCACTATAGCCACATAAGGCAAAAAAGCCCCCCCCCCCCCCCCCCCCCCCCCCCTAGCGACCATGTTTTTTGACCAATCAACATGGCTTGAAGGAATATAATAGAGTGTCATCCAAGGAACATTTCTAAATAATATTTGAAAATCGGCCTGACATTTTCGGAGAAGAAGATTTTTTAAGTTTTCACTATAGCCATATAATGCAAAATAGCCCCGCCCCCCACTGGCGACCATGTTTTTGCGACCAATCAACATGGCTTGAAGGAATCTGATAGAGGGTTATCCAAGGAACATTTCTACAAAACTATTTGAAAATTTGCCAACCAGTTTGGGAGAAGAAGAATTTTGAAGTGTTTTTCATTTCGTTGCCATAGAAACCAGAATTCTGCATGGATCACACAAATTTGAATAATTATCAAATTTTGTTCCTAAAAATGTTTACAGAAGTCGTTTTTAAAGGTCTTCTTTTGCTTTCATATTTAATTTCCGTACTATTGTATGATAAACTTAATATTTAAACATAACAAAATGAATCAGGGACTACTGAAGCCTTTGTTGCGTTTTTGTTTTTCTTTTCTGTAAGGTTTTTTTTCCAGGATCGTCTGAATGTATGTTTTATGTGAATAACAGTCGTGTTCTAAATGTTTATCCATTCAAATGAAACATATTGTCCACGCTTTAAATGATATATCAAATGTTTGAATAGATTGATATTATTTTGTGAGATATACGTCTTCCAAATGGAAAAGAAATTCAGGTGTTTTTGCTTATTTAATTATATAGTGTGACTGCCAACTCAACTTAAATATATGATAAAAATCGAATCCTTAATATTCTTTCATCAGAATGAAGCATATTGTCTAAGCTTTGACAGGATACATGAACTATCTAAATCGGTAAAATCATTTGTGAGAGTTACGTCATCAAAGCTTTAGATATTTTTGTTTTGTTTTAAATAAAAACAAATCTGCTCAATGATTTTAGTAATATCGCAGAACGAATTTAGCCTAGACTAGATCAATTCCGTAGATCTGCCGATATTATATCACCTGTTAGAACCGTTATAGCAAGAACAACTCAAACAAAGGTGCATAGGAATACCGGAATGGTTTAGAGCTTCTTTAAAATCGACATTAACATGAGATTGCAGCTACAGCGTAAATAACAATGTGAAAAGAAACTAGTTTGTTGATTCCGGAAATATGGAAAAACCATTGTTTACACTAAGCGTTGTTTTCGTTTTTTACTTTAATGAAATTTCAACAAAGATACATTCATGTAGAATTTTGAATGAGTCTGTGGATCCAACTCGTTATATTCGATTGCAAGAAACCTTAAAGGAATCTGATAGAGGTTAATCAAGGAACATTTCTACAAAATTATTTGGAAAAGGACAGATACTTTTGGAGAAGCAGGTGTTTAAAGTTTTCACTAGGTTTTCAATCATGCAAAACCGCACAGCACCCTTGTGGCCATGCTTTTTCAACAAATCAACATGGTCTGTAGGAATCAGATAGAGAGTCATATTTCTATAGGAGAGTACATCGAGAGGATGATAACCTGTGACGTTTCATGCCGATTCGCAAAGCAATTACACATGAGAAATCCCCAGATATGACACTCGATCACGCCTTCAAGCCAATCAATACTATTCTTCAGTTCAAGCAGCTTAGGAGAAAATAATTTCAATAAACAACTTCATAAAAAACTAGGATATGATTAAAGAATGTCCCTATTTTAATTAAACTGTTCAAGGATTGTGTTTTTGTTTATACGAATCCATAGGAAATTCTTTTTTAATTGCCGAATTTTTGCCATAAAGATCTATCAAATTTACAGAAGCTGTCAAAATATACTTACCTATAAATCTAAATTACATGTTTGTGCATTTTAGTTTACTTCTTTTGAGAAGATAAACAAGTAATGAAGACTGAAGGAGAAAATACATATTGTAATGTGGTTTCGTGCATTTTCTTCTTTCTGAAAATCGGAAATGTCATTCAAGAAAGTATTACCTACTCATTCTTATTTGTTTAGTGCAATAAATGTGTTTTGATAATAAAACTACATAACAGTTTATTTACTGGTGTTTAGTTGAGAGGATGCTTTCTGTGAAGTTTCATCACAATTGACCCACTGGTTACAGATTGATTGATTGATTGATTGGGGTTTAACGTCGTTTTTAACAATTTCTCAGTCATATCACGGCGGCTAGTTCACCTAATCATGTGTTTCCTGGTTTTCTCACACCAGTATTCCACACAACAATCTTCCAAAGAAACTGGCTGCTTTTCCACATAGACTTAGCCCATTGGTGGAAGACGAATGACGCATGTCATAATGACTTTTGTCAAACGTCAGAAAGAAAGTTGGCCGAGCCAGGATTCGAACTCACAACCCCTGGATTGAACTGGTTACAGAGGAAAATATATTGACGGACGACGCACAACGCACGACTCACGCCGGACTAAAGGCGATCACAATAACTCACATTGAGCACGTTGTGCTCAGGTGAGCTAAAAACACATTGATAAGGCTTTTCTCCAGTATCGATTCTCTTATGTTTGATTAAACTACTGTCATCTATACATGCATATTCACTAACAAGAGGCCCAAGAGGGCTCCACGGCCATAAGGCAAAAATAAAATCTCCAAACAGCCCTGCCCCCTGGTGGCTATTTTTTTTACCAACCACCATGGCTTAAAGGAATCTTGTAGAATGTCACCCAAGGAATGTTTCTGCAAAATTATTTGAAAATCGGCCTGACACTTTCGGAGAAGAGGATATTTTAAGTTTTCTCTTTAGCCATATAGGCAAAATAGCCCCGCCCTGTGACGGCCATGTGTGTCAGGCCGATTTTCGAAATATTTTGTAGAAATGTTCCTTGGGTGACCCTTTATTATATTCCTTCAAGAAATGTTGATTGGTTGAAAAACATGGCCGCCAGGGGGGCGGGGCTATTTTGCCTTATATAGCTATAGTGAAAACTTAAAACATCTTCTTCTCCAAAAGTGTTCAGCCGATTTTCAAATAATTTTGTAGAAATGTTCATTGGGTGACCCTCTATCAGATTCCTTCAAGCCATGTTGATTGGTCGAAAAACATGGCCGCCAGAGGGCGGGCTATATTTTGCCTTATATGACCATAGTGAAAACTCAAAAATCTTCTCCTCCGAAAGTGTTTGGCTGATATTCAAATAATTTTGTAGAAATGTTCCTTCCTAGGCTTACCCTCTATCAGATTTCTTCAAGCCATGTTGATTGGTTGAAAAATATGGCTGCCAGGGGGTGGGGCTATTTTGCCTTTCTTGAAGGAATATAATAAAGTGTCACCCAAGGAACATTTCTACAAAATATTTCGAAAATCGGCCTGACACTTTTGGAGGAGAAGATTTTTTAAGTTTTCTCTTTAGCCATATAGGCAAAATAGCCCCGCCCTGTGACGGCCATGTTTTTTTACCAATCAACATGGCTTGAAGGAATCTGATAGATGGTCACCCATGGAACATTTCTACAAAATTATTTGAAAATCTGCTGAACACTTTTGGAGAAGAAGATTTTTTAAGTTTTCACTATAGCTATATATGGCAAAATAGCCCCGCCCCCTGGCGGCCATGTTTTTAGCCCAATCAACATTTCTTGAAGGAATCTAATAAAGGGTCACCCAAGGAACATTTCTACAAAATTATTAGAAAATCGGCCTGACACTTTTGGAGAAGAAGATTTTTTAAGTTTTCACTATTGCAATATAAGGCAAAATAGCCCCGCCCCCCCTGGCCGCCATGTTTTTCAACCAATCAACATTTCTTGGAGGAATCTAATAAAGAGTCACCCAAGGAACATTTCTACAAAATTATTTGAGAATCGGCCTGACACTTTTGGAAAGAAGATTTTTTAAGTTCTCACAATTTTTTTCTTTCGGTTGCCATGGAAACCAGAATTTCGAATGGATAAAAAGAAATTGAAGGAATTTAGTAGAGGACATTGAGAGGATGCTTCCCATGAAGTTTCAACCAAATTGGCCAAGTGGTTAGGGAGAAGAAGTCGTTTAAAGGAAAAAGTTAACGCACGCACGCACGCACGACGGACAATTCGCCATGACATAAGCTCGACTGGCTTTCAGCCAGT
Source organism: Serripes groenlandicus (assembly GCA_031761405.1). NCBI lineage: Eukaryota > Metazoa > Mollusca > Bivalvia > Cardiida > Cardiidae > Serripes > Serripes groenlandicus. The sequence continues at coordinate 17,968,524 of JASEVX010000014.1, forward strand.
GGAGCTAAAAATGACATTGATAGGGCTTATATCCAGTATGTATTCGTTGGTGTTCAATTAAATCACCTTTATGTTTGCATGCATATTCACAAACATCACATTGAAAAGGCTTTTCTCAAGAATGAAATATCTTGTGTTTGATTAAATTACCTTTCTATTTGGATGCAAATTCACAAACATTACATTGATAACGCTTTTGTAGAGAATGTATAATTCAGTGCCTGATTTAACTACCTTTCTGTTTGCATGTATATTCACAAGCATTACATGAATAAGGATTTTCTGCAGTATTTGGTGTTTTATTAAACTTTCTTTCCGTGTGCACACATATTCACAAACATCCCATTGATAAGGCTTTTCTGCAATATGTTGTCTTTGGTGTCTGATTAAATCACCTTTCTGTTTGCATGAATATTCACAAACATCACATTGATAAGGCTTTTATCCAGTATGTATTTTCTTGTGTTTGATTAAACAACTCACATCTATGCCTGCATATTCACAAACATCACATTGATAGGGCTTTTCTCCTGTATGTTTTATTTGGTGTCTGATTAAAAGACATTTCTGTTTGCATGCATATTCACAAACATTACATTGATAAGGATCTTCTCCAGTATGAATTATCTTGTGTTTGATTAAACAACTCACATCTATGCCTGCATATTCACAAACATCACATTGATAGGGCTTTTCTCCTGTATGTTTTATTTGGTGTCTGATTAAAAGACCTTTCTGTTTGCATGCATATTCACAAACATTACATTGATAAGGCTCTTCTCCAGTGTGTATTCTTTGGTGTATGATTAAACTTTCTTTACGTTTGCATGCATATTCACAAACATCACATTGATAAGGCTTTTCTCCTTTATGTATTCTTTTGTGTTTGATTAAATGACTTTTCTGTCTGCATGTATATTGACAAACATCACATTGATAAGGCTTTTCTCCTGTGTGTATTCTTTGGTGTTTGATTAAACTACCTTTCTGTTTGCATGTATATTCACAGACATCACATTTAAAGAGGTTTTCTCCAGAAGTATCTATCTTGTGTTTTATTACATCACCTTTCATTTTTTCTGCGTGGAAAAAGAGGTCTTTTGGTTAATGGCGTTATATATATATACATGTTTTCTTTAAGCTCTGATTATACTAGATTTGTCTGCAGTTTCCACCTCCCCAAAATCGCATTCATAAGCTTTCTCTGTAGTTTGTATAATCGTATGTTTGTTTTAATCCCCCTTCAGTAAGTACCCTCATGTTTCCTTGCAGTTTGTATTGTCTTGTACTGAAAGGAAAACAAGACAGGAGATATATTGAGATAAAGCACATACACAACATTGGAACCTACAAGTAGCTACACATTTGGTGTTTGCTTTTATCTTCGTGTTCAATGGCTAGAGTGCTATGCATACTTAAACTTTTGATTTGAGTTTCCCGTCATCCATTAAGCTGTCTGTTTACTCATCCCATCCATCCGATACAGAGAGTTACCAGCTACTCAACTAGTAATGGGACTATTGACATTTTCGCAATGTCTATTATAGGAATCGGAAACAAGAGGGAATTGAATCGGTAAAGTACTTTATAACTTTTTTTTAGACATTTTTCTTCTTTGTCAATGTTAATAAGTCACCTTTTTTTCCATACACTTTAAAGCGACTGAAATCCAGATGGCTCGGGGAAAAAAGATAAAACTAAAACTCGAATTCGCCCTAAATGTTATTATTTATGTTATCCAAATAAAACCAAAGTCGAAAATGTATCGTTTTTTATCAATAAAGTGAACTTGAGACGTTTTCAATTGTCCCGATGAAGGGGTTTCCTATTTAAAAATACCACGGAATCCTTCAGGCGGGCACCTTGCAAGGATCACGTGATCAGTGAAATAAACGTAAACACAAAATGGCGAATTCATCAGCGTCGAATATGGAAGAGGTAAGTATCGTTTAAATAATGTATGAAAAAGGTCCCAACATTGTGAAAACTGTTCAAATCATTGTAATCTCTGCTTTGTTTACTCGGAGCTTATCGGTCATGTGACGACTCTTCAAGTCACGTGATGAATGAGATAAAAGCATCGAAGGCTATTTAAAAACTTTAATTTGCGTTGGAAAAGTACCGAAAACAAGTTAATCTCACCGATTATAGGGGTACGTAATATGTCAGTTATCATATTTTAATGCCCCAAACACAAAAATAACACTTATTTTTTTAAAATTGGAATTTTTTATTTTTTTTCGACAGTTGGGCATCTGGAGTTCAGTCGCTTTAAGGGGAAATATTTTGAATGTGTCAGAATAAGTATGACTAAGGGTCACTTAAGGAGGAGTAACTTGCGAATTAATGGTATAAGTGGAAAGCAAAATAAAAACAAGAGGGCCCTGGATCACTCACCTTAATTATACAATATACTGCAATGAAAAACACATCAAGACAATTATTCTGAATGCAACCTCCACAGTGTTAACAAGATTTTCCTTCATTTGGCCTAATGATCTATATCTTTTTACCTGATATGACCCATATTCCAACATGGACTAGATATCATCAAGACAACATTCTGACAAATTGCTCAAAGTAAAAATGCGGCCTCCGGAGTTTGAACAATATTTTCCGTTATTTACCTTGTTTCTGACCCAATATTACCCATATTCGAAGTTGACCGTAGATATAATTCAGACAAACATACTGACCAAATTTCAAGCTGCTGAAGCAAAAAATGCGGCATCCAAAGTGTTAACAAGATTTTCCTTCAATTTGGCCTAGTGACCTAGTTTTTGACCCTACATGATCCATATTCGAACTTGGCTTAGATATCATTTAGATAAACATCCTCATTAAATGTCAAGCTGCTGTAGCAAAAATGCGTCTTCTACAGAGTTAACAAGATGTTCATTGTGACCTAGTTTTTGACCATACATGATCCATATTCAAACTCTTGACCTAGATATCTTTAAGACAAACATTCTGACCAAATTTCAAGCTGCTGAAGCAAAAAATGCGGCACCCAACATGACCCGTAATCGAACTTGACTTACAAATCATCAAGAAAAACATTCTGATAAAGTTTTAACATGCTCATGTAAACAAGAGGGCCAAGATGGCCCTAAATCGATCACCTGAACTTTTTTCATTTTGCCCCTTTTCTGATGCCTCCTGAATGCCTTGTTTTTCAACCAGACAGTATGCCTTGAACAATCTTTGTAGAGGCTCACCCAAGGAACATTTCTACCAAACTATATTGGAATCTGACATGCAGATTCAGAGGAGAAGATTTTTAAAGTTTGGACTTTTTGCCCCCTTTCTGATGCCGCAGCAACCCTGGCGGCCATGTTCTTCAACGGATCGGACATATTTGAACAATCTTGGTAGAGGGTGCCCCAAGGAACATTTGTGCAAAATAATTTTCAAATCGAGCTAATACTTTTGGACAAGAAGATTTTTAAAGTTTTAACAATGCAAATATAAGGAAAACAAGCTCCGCCCCCTGGCGGCAATGTTTTTTCAACGAATCGGAAATATTTGAACAATCTTGGTAAAGGGTGCCCCAAGGAACATATGTGCAAAATAATTTTAAAATCGGACCAGTACTTTTGGACAACATGATTTTTAGAATTTTAAAAATGCACATACAAGGAAAACAAGCTCCGCCCCCTGGCAGCCATGTTTTTCAACAGATCGAAAATATTTGAACAATCTTGGTAAAGAGTGCCCCAAGGAACATTTGTGCAAAATAATTTTCAAATCGGGGCAGTACTTTTGGACAAGAAGATTTTTAAAGTTTTAACAATGCACATATAGGGAAAACAGGCTCCACCCCCTGGCGGCCATGTTTTTCGACGGATCGGAAATATTTGAATAATCTTGGTAAAGGGTGCCCAAAGGAACATTTGTGCAAAATAATTTTCAAATTGGGCTTATACTTTTGAACAAGAAGATTTTCAAAGTTTTAACAATGCACATATAAGGAGAACAAGCTCCGCCCCCTGGCGGCCATGTTTTTCAACAGATCAGAAATATTTGAACGATCTAAGAGTGCCCAAAGGAATATTTGTGGAAAATAATTGTCAAATCAGGCCAGTACTTTTGGACAAGAAGATTTTTAAAGTTTTAACAATGCATATATAAGGAAAACAAGATCCGCCCACTGGCGGCCATGTGTTTCAACGGATCGGAAATATTTGAACAATCTTGGTAAACGGTGCCCCAAGGAACATTTGTTCAAGATAATTTTCAAATCGGGCCAGTACTTTTGGACAAGAAGATTTTTAAAGTTTTAACAATGAACATATCAGGAAAACAAGCTCCGCCCGCTGGCAGCCATGTTTTTCAACCTTTCGGAAATATTTGAACAATCTTGGTAAAGGGTGCCCAAAGGAACATTTGTGCAAAATAATTTTTAAATCGGGGCAGTACTTTTGGACAAGAAGATTTTCAAAGTTTTAACAAAGCACATATATATAAGGAAAACAAGCTTAGCCCCCATGGAACATTTGTGCAAAATAATTTTCAAATCGGGCCATTACTTTTGGACAAGAAGATTTTTTAAGTTTTAACAATACACATATAAGGAAAACAAGCTCCGCCCGCTGGCAGCCATGTTTTTCAACGGATTGGAAATATTTGAACAATCTTGGTAAAGGGTGCCCCAAGGAACATTTGTGCAAAATAATTTTCAAATCGGGCCAGTACTTTTGGACAAGAAGATTTTTGAAGTTTTAACAATGCACATATAGGAAAAACAGGCTCCACCCCCTGGCTGCCATGTTTTTCAACCGATCGGAAATATTTGAACAATCTTGGTCAAGGGTGCCCCAAGGAACATTTGCGCAAAATAATTTTCAAAACGGGGCAGTACTTTTGGAAAAGAAGATTTTTAAAGTTTTAACAATGCACATATATGGAAAATAAGCTCCTCCCCCTGGCGGCCATGTTTTTCAACGGATCGGAAATATTTGAACAATCTTGGTAAAGGGTGCCCCAAGGAACATTTGTGCAAACTAATTTTCAAATCGGGGCAGTACTTTTGGACAAGAAGATTTTTAAAGTTTTAACAATGCACATATAAGGAAAACAAGCTCCGCCCCCTGGCGGCCATGTTTTTCGACGTATCGGAAATATTTGAACAATCTTTGTAAAGGGTGTCTCAAGGAACATTTGTGCAAAATAATTTTTAAATCGGGCCAGTACTTTTGGACGAGAAGATTTTTAAAGTTTTAACAATGAACATATAAGGAAAACAAGCTCCGCCCGCTGGCAGCCATGTTTTTCAACCGATTGGAAATATTTGAACAATCTTTGTAAAGGGTGCCCAAAGGAACATTTGTGCAAAATTATTTTCAAATCAGGGCAGTACTTTTGGACAAGAAGAGTTTTAAAGTTTTAACAATGAACATATAAGGAAAACAAGCTCCGCCCACCGGCAGCCATGTTTTTCAACCGATCAGAAATATTTGAACAATCTTGGTAAAGGGTGTCTCAAGGAACATTTGTGCAAAATAATTTTCAAATTGGGCTTATACTTTTGGACAAGAAGATTTTCAAAGTTTCAACAATGCACATATAAGGAGAACAAGGTCCGCCCCCTGGCGGCCATGTTTTTCGACCGATCAGAAATATTTGAACGATCTTGGAGTGCCCCAAGGAATATTTGTTGAAAATAATTGTCAAATCAGGCCAGTACTTTTGGACAAGAAGATTTTTAAAGTTTTAACAATGCAAATATAAGGAAAACAAGATCCGCCCACTGGCGGCCATGTTTTTCAACGGATCGGAAATATTTGAACAATCTTGGTAAAGGGTGCCCCAAGGAACATTTGTGCAAAATAATTTTCAAATCGGGCCAGTTCTTTTGGACAAGAAGATTTTTAAAATTTTAACAAAAAGAAAACAGGCTCCGCCCCCTGGCGGCCATGTTTTTCAACCGATCGGAAATATTTGAACAATCTTGGTAAAGGGTGCCCCAAGGAACATTTGTGCAAAATAATTTTCAAATCGAGCCATTACTTTTGGACAAGAAGATTTTTAAAGATTTAACAATGCATATATAAGGAAAACAGGCTCCACCCCCTGGCGACCATTTTTTTCAACGGATCGGAAATATTTGAACAATCTTGGTAAAGGGTAACCAAAGGAACATTTGTGCAAAATAATTTTCAAATTGGGCTTATACTTTTGGACAAGAAGATTTTCAAAGTTTTAACAATGCACATATAAGGAGAACAAGGTCCGCCCCCTGGCGGCCATGTTTTTCGACCAATCAGAAATATTTGAACGATCTTGGAGTGCCCCAAGGAATATTTGTTGAAAATAATTGTCAAATCAGGCCAGTACTTTTGGACAAGAAGATTTTTAAAGTTTTAACAATGCAAATATAAGGAAAACAAGATCCGCCCACTGGCGGCCATGTTTTTCAACGGATCGGAAATATTTGAACAATCTTGGTAAAGGGTGCCCCAAGGAACATTTGTGCAAAATAATTTTCAAATCGGGCCAGTTCTTTTGGACAAGAAGATTTTCAAAATTTCAACAAAAAGAAAACAGGCTACGCCCCCTGGTGGCCATGTTTTTCAACCGATCGGAAATATTTGAACAATCTTGGTAAAGGGTGCCCCAAGGAACATTTGTGCAAAATAATTTTCAAATCGAGCCATTACTTTTGGACAAGAAGATTTTTAAAGATTTAACAATGCATATATAAGGAAAACAGGCTCCGCACTCTGGCGGCCATGTTTTTCAACCGATCGGAAATATTTGAACAATCTTGGTAAAGGGTGCCCCAATATACATTTGTGCAAACTAATTTTCAAATCGGGCCAGTACTTTTGGACAAGAAGATTTTTAAAGTTTTAACAATGCATATATAAGGAAAATAAGCTCCGCACCCTGGCGGCCATGTTTTTCAACGGATCGGAAATATTTGAACAATCTTGGTAGAAGGTATCCCAAGGAACATTTGTGCAAAATATTTTTCAAATCGGGCCAGTACTTTTGGACAAGAAGATTTTTTAAGATTTGGCAATTTTCCCCTTTTCTGTTGCCACAGCAACCAAAGTTCTCGATGGAATTTAAATCTTTGAACAATTTTAAAAGAGGTCCACCAAAGGAACATTCCTGTGAAGTCTAAATGTTAACGACGGACGACGCCAGACGGACAAAAAGTAATCAAAATAGCTCACCTTGAGCCTTTGGCTCTAGGTGATCTAACAAGAGGGCCATGATGGCCCTGGAATCGCTCACCTGATTTTTTTTTCACTTTAGCTATATAAGCCCCGCCCCTGGCGGCCATATTTTACGACCAATCAACTTGGCTTGAAGGTATCTGATAGAGGGTCACCCTAGGAACATTTCTACAAAATTATTTGAAAATCGGTCTGACACTTTTGGAGAAGAAGATTTTTAAAGTTTTCACTATAGCCATATAAGGCAAAATAGCCCCCCCCCCACCCCCTGGTGGCCATGTGTTTTGACCAATCAAGATGGCTTGAAGGAATCTGAAAGAGGGTCACTTAAGTAACATTTCTACAAAATTATTTGAAAATCAGGCTGACACTTTCGGAGAAGATTTTTTTTTAAGTTTACACTATAGCCATATAAGGCAAAATAGCCCTGTCCCCCTGGCGGCCATGTTTTTAGACTAATCAACTTGGCTTGAAGTAATCTGATAGAGGGTCATCCAAGGAACATTTCTACAAAATTATTTGAAAATCGGCCTGACAATTTTGGAGAAGAAGATTTTTTAAGTTTTCCCTATAGCCATATAAGGCAAAATAGCCCCGCCCCCCTGGCGGCCATGTTTTTCGACCAATCAACATGGCTTGAAGGAATCTGACAGAGGGTCATCCAAGGAACATTTCTACAAACTTATTTGAAAATCTGCCAACCAGATTGGGAGAAGAAGATTTTTTAAGTTTTCACTATAGCCATATAAGGCAAAATAGCCCTGCCTCCCTGGTGGCTATGTTTTTCGACCAATCAACTTGGCTTGAAGGAATCTGATAGAGGGTCATATAAGGAACATTTCTACAAAATTATTTGAAAATCGGCCTGACACTTTCAGAGAAGAAGATTTTTTAAGTTTTCACTATAGCCATATAAGGCAAAATAGCCCCGCCCTCCTGGCGGCCATGTTTTTTCACCAATCAACTTGGCTTGAAGGAATCTGATAGAGGGTCATCCAAGGAACATTTCTACAAAATTATTTGAAAATCGGCCTGACACTTTTGGAGAAGAAGATTTTTTGAGTTTTCACTATAGCCATATAAGGCAAAATAGCCCCGCCCCCCTGGCGGCCATGTTTTTCGACCAATCAACATGGCTTGAAGGAATCTGACAGATGGTCATCCAAGGAACATTTCTACAAAATTATTAGAAAATCTGCCAACCAGTTTGGGAGAAGAAGAATTTTGAAGTTTTTTTCATTTCGTTGCCATGGAAACCAGAATTCTGCATGGATCCCAAAAATTTGAAGGAAATCTGGTGAGGTCATTGAAAGGATGCTTTCTGTGAAGTTTCATCCCAATTGATCAACCGGTTACTGAGGAGAAGAAGTTAATGCACGATGGACGACGGACGACGGACGCCGGACAAAAGGCGATCACAATAACTCACCTTGAGCAAAGCTCAGGTGAGATTAAAATGCGGCCTCTAGAGTGTTAACAATATTTTCCTTCAATTTGACCCAACATGACCCTTGATCGAACTTGATTTACATATCATCAAGAAAAACATTCTGATAAAGTTTCATCATGCTCAAGTTGAAAATGCAGTATCAAGAGTGTTAACAAGATTACCCTTCAAGTTGGCCTAGTGACCTAGTTTTGAACCCGGCATGACCCATATTCAAACAAGAAAATGTGTCCATGGAACACGGATGCCCCGGTTGTTAACTATATTTTAAAACGGACAGACGAACAATTGGTCCAACCTCAAATTGATACAATTTTTTAAACAATGATATGTTGATTGTCATTTGTGTGAAGTTTCATAATGATAGGACATCAGGTTCACTAAAATCTAACTTGACCAAAAACTTTAACCTGAGCGGGACGGACGAACGGACGGACGGACTAACAGACCGGAAAACTATATGCCCCTCATACCTCGTATGCCGGGGCATAAAAACTCAAGCTTATGCTAGAAAATTTCATTGAAAGTTGGAAATGACTGGGTCAGTTATGATCCTATATCAAAGTTTATGCTATTTACTTAAACACAATGTAGAAATATTTTCACCTCTGGATAAATTTACGACAAATGTGTACTTTGCTGCAAAGCAATTGAGGCCCTGATGGTGTCCTATTAATTTGAATACTTTCCGCAGTATTGTTTTTGTGTACAAGAACATTTGTAAACTAACAGGAGAAATATTTACCTTCAGACTTCGTGTCCACTTTAATCGTGAATATAAATCATCATTTAGAACAACGAGGCAAAATCCAGTCGTACAAATGGCGGACTTTTGGCAAGGGGAAGTAACGAATATTTGAGGTTTCGTCTAACTACCAGTTCGTCTAACTTAAACTATAGAGTAAGTAGGTTAAATGTTTCTTAAAATACCATTTCGTCTAACTTTTAAAGTATAGTCAACGGGTTAGATGTTTCGCATGATAACGTACCAGATTATAATGCTTCCGGTCGGTCGCATAACATTTGCAGGAGATTAATTTGTCTCAATTAATCCTTCATGAATCATCGTAATCCTGCGATGTATTGATACATTTTTGTGATTTAATGGTAGATGAACAATCCAGAATGATACCAATCCAGTTATTTAGGGAAGTAAATTTATTAGTTTTGTGTAATTCCGTATTTTTGTAACTCGTGTATTTCTTCACATTGTGCGTGGTGCCGCCATTTAAAATTAATTCTAGATTCAGTCCATATTTCATCCAAATTTCTAACCGATGTCAATCTCAAAGTTAACTAAAGAGTTTAACAAGCTACAGACTGAGGAATATCAACGCCCCGTCACCAGAGTTTTCAGGGATTGTCTTCTCGTCACAGATAGTAAAGGTTTTTTTCTGTCGAATGAAATCACGAGAGATTACTATGGATCCATAAACATAATTTCTAGAAGTGGAGTCACTGTTGACGACCAACGTTTTCAAAGGTCACTATTGAGAAATATCCAAATTGCCATAAGACCCATCGTTTTCGTCTGGTTTGGGACATGTGAGCTGACGGACAAGGTAGGAAAGTACATTAATCTCAAAAACAACCCAACAGAGACCGTGGACCAATTAATTGTCAAATACAGATATTTCAAATCCTCAATTCAACGATGCAATAATTCGGCAACAGTTCTTTTCATTAACTGCCCATACTATTCCATTGTGGAATGGAATAGAAGAAAAGGATGCAATAACATAAATCAATATCTGGAACTCTAATATTGACCGCATAAATTGTACTAGAACTCCAAAACTATGTTTAGACATCATCAGATCATCCAAGAAAAATTCATCCTCTCGTGTTAAATACACAAAAAACTTTAATCTCTACATTGATGGAGTCCATCCAGGAAAACATTTGGCTTTGTTGTGGCTCCACAAGTTGTTAACATTGAAATCAACAATCGAAAATAGTGATAGATAACCATTAAAATTAGAAAAATGTTCAAACATTAAGTTATATCTTGTTAATAGATGCCAGTGACTTTATCCATTAAATATTTAATAGGGAAGCCCTGTTAAAATACATAACTATTTGTGAAAGATGTTCCAGTGAATAGGGAAGCCCTGCTCACATAAAAGGAATTTCAGTATAAACATTAATCTCCTCAAGAGATATGAAAAGATGAACAACAAATACTCTATAATTAAATATATTATTGACTTAGTCAAAATGTGCAAAATGCAACTGTGAATAGGGAAGCCCTGCTCACATACAAACAATTTCAAAACTCATTTTTGAATAATATTTTCAAGTGAATATAAAACAATAATCTCCTCAAGAGAATCAATCTTTATTTAATTTCGACAACTACAACGAAAATTGGATTTGTATAGTATAAGAGCTTTATCTAGGAAATTCAACGTCACATAAATGTGAAATAGGGAAGCCCTGTTTTACACCCATATACCACCACTAGGAGAAAGATAAGGCAAACTATCAAATGTAAGTAGGGAAGCCCTGCTCTCACAACTGAATCTAAATGAATCATAACCAGTGAATAGGGAAGCCCTGCTCACTAGTTTAACAACAATCAATTTCAAGTATTCGACAACAAACCAGTGGAGTAAAATACCTCATGATCAGGGATTATAACATCCATACACCACCTACGAAATAGGGAAGCCCTGTTTTACAACGAAAGGAAAAATAAAGAAACAAACCGAAACCCAACAAGATGGCAAATTTAATAAGCTCAACACCAATCAATAAAACCAAAGCAATTAAAAGAGCAAGAATAGGCAGCAACACCTGCCCCATTTGTGATATTACCATTGAAGACCAGCAAAATCTAGCTTGCTGTGTCTGTGAACTAAGTTTTTGCATACAATGCACTAAAATATCACCTAAACTAGCAGAAGCATTAAAGGAGGATGAAACCAACAATTTTAAATGGACTTGCAATGTATGCAAACAAAATTTCCCGTGCATGTCAAATCTCTCCACAAGATTAAAAACAATTGAAGAAAACACTCAAACAAGACTCACAATTATGGAAGAAAAAATGAACGAAATTGATAACGACATAGGCAAAAAAGTTAAAAAAGAAATAATCTCAATAAAACCATCACTGATTGAAGAAATAAAAACAGAAATCAAAGCTTCACTCCAAGAAGATGTCAGAAAGGAAATCAGGGAAATAGAAGATCAAAAAAAAAGAACTTTAAATCTAATAATTTACCATCTACCAGAATCTACACACTCTAACAGTTCTGTCAGAAAAGATTATGATATCAAACAATTTTGTGAACTGTGTAATTCAATAGGTATACAAGACTTAGACATACATGTTTGCTTCAGACTAGGCACCTTTAATCCAAGCAAATGCAGACCCCTAAAAATTATTCTAAATAACAAAAAACACAGAAAGGATATCCTGGATAATGCTTCAAAAATCAGAGAATTGCCACAATCAAATAAACTTAAGAGCTGCATTATAACCAAGGACCTTACACCACAACAACGTGAAACAAACAAACTAAGGAGACAAAATGCAAACAAAGCAACCCCTGTACGAAACGACATGCAAGAGGAACAAGAACAAAATTTCAACGACACAACAATCACAAGCTGCGAAACAACAATAACGAAATCAAGTAGTGAAAAAAGCAAAAACGTAGCATTTCCACAAAACTACTACCAAGCCAACAATTCACTGAGCCTGGAGTCTCAAAATCTTCTGAAACCAATAAATTACGGATTTCCGTGCACTAATATCCAGGGTGCAAGTAGCAACATCGATCCAGATGAGACGGTGCTTGGAGGTAACCTCATACAGTCTCATCTACATTCTAACAATGATGGATAGGGGGACGGTTTTATTTTTAAAAATGTAAATACAGTTTTTAAACAGAATAACCTAAGTATTATGTACACAAATGCTGACTCCTTATGGAACAAAATGTGTGAGTTACAAACATTAATGAAAGAAAGAAAATATGACATTATAGCCATTACAGAAATATTCAGCAAATTCAATAATACAAGTGATTACAGTTCTGTTGAATGGCGCATAAAAGGGTATAATATGTTTCACCCTACCTCAATATAATCTACATGTAGAGGCTGCTTAATATACATTAAAGACAATATCGATGCGTACCTAATTGATTTCCACCAGAGCAAAATAATAGAACATGTTCTAATAGGAATAAAAAACAGAAAGAAAGAGAATCTACTTATATCATGTATCTATCGAAGCCCAAGCATCACAGACCCTACCTGCATTTCGGAACTGGCAAAACTAATGAAAATTGACTGTTATGCCAGCATCAAATATGATTACATAATCCACGTTGGGGATTTCAACTTTAGGGAAATCGATTGGGATACACAATCTACTAATGTAGGTATAGAACACTTAGCAACTCAGTTCTTAGAAACAATTAGAGACGCTTATCTCTTTCAACATGTAAACAAACCAACACGCTTTAGAGGTGACAACAACCCAAGCCTTCTAGACCTGATATTAACAAACGAAGAAGGAATGATAGAAGATCTAACACACCACGCGCCATTAGGGAACAGTGATCATGAGGTATTGGAATTCACTTTTAACTTCTCGGCATAATTGAATGCCAAAAAAACTGACAAACTGGCATATTTCAAAGGGAACTATGACAGGATTAACAACATTTTAAGTGCAAACGATTGGGAAACTGAGCTGGAAACTGACGATATTGACGTTATGTGGAGCAGATTTGTCGATAACTTATCAATAGCGACAAAAGACAACATACCGGTGAGCAAGTCTGCCTCGCATGATTTCAATACGCCATGGATGGATAAGGAAACCCTCACGGCAGTTAAAAAAAAGAGAACCACATGGAATTTTTTTAAATATTGTAAGAACCCAAGTAACAATGAAAAATACAACATAGCTAAAAATACGGCAAACTTTATGGTTAAAAAAGCAAAATGGAATTATGAAAAATCTATAGCCCTGAAAATGAAAACCGACTCTAAAATCTTTTGGAAATTCGTACAGTCAAAAACAAAGTCTAAGGAAAAAATCATCAGTATGAAAGACGAAATGGGCATAATTCACACCGAAAACAAAGAAAAGGCGGAGCTGTTGAATGAATTCTTTAAAAGTGTCTTCACGTTAGAAAAAGATGTAAACAAAATCCCAGTATTGGAACCAAAAACAACATGCAAACTTGAAGACATAACATTCAATAAGTATTCATTATCGAAACATATCGACAAACTTAAAGAAACCAAATCACCGGGTTATGACAAGATTCACCCTAAAGTTATAAAAGAAACATCATCAAATATATTGGAACCGCTAACAATGCTTTTCAACCATGTACAACAATATTTACCTTTATCGCAAGGGAGACCAGTCTGTAATTATCGGTATTAAGGCGTATTTATGTATAGTAGTTGTTTCCCCTGAGGCCGATTAACGTTATCGGCTTTTCGCCGTGTACAGGACTACAGGTTCAAGGATATTGTCAATTTATTAGTGTTATATTCCAGGGACACTATATTAGTAATATATAGTCCCTGGATATTCAAAGACGGATGTCGATGTCGATTTTTCAAAATGGTTATGATCGAATTAGACAAGTTGTTTTCAACTTAATTATACTTGATGAGTAAATATTATAAACTTTTCGTAGTATAATATACTTTGTCTTTGCCATAATATACATTTATTTGTATACGGCCAATTAACTTTATTATTGTTTAGTAATTGTTTTTATACGGAAGTAATTCATTTGAAACAATAAAAACGATTTATTTAGCTTTATAGTTTATTACATATATGTTATACATCAACACAACTTTAAAAAAGTAATGTTTAACATAATCGTATTAAAATCATTCATAAGACTTATTTAACCATAACATTTACAAACAAGTTGATTGTTATAATATGTAGATTCAATCTGATTACATTAACATTTCATTTTGGAGACATTTAATCAATCAACATTTCAAATCCTTTTGTCCATAAAATTCTTTACAAAGCACATTTATATCACTTAATCTAATTTATATCCACTAAATATAAATACGAAGTATAATGACAGTAACGTTTTATGTTATTATTTTAATCTGATTAATCAAAGTCAAGTACAATAAATAGGAATAAACACTTGGAACTACTTATGTTCACTGTAAGTACTATTTATTTTTTATACGCACGTAGAGAGTATGTGTATAACACCTGTTTTTAACTCATAAATTAGATTTAATAAAATCAGGGACAATATATACGTTATACACGGTCCCTGATAAAATCTACAAGTTTTTCCCGTTTTCTCAATTTCGTAACGAGACACATTGAATTAATTTTTTCCTTAAGTTCTGACAATGTCATTTCTTCTAACGGTTTTTCGTTATTGACTTTTAATTCTTCATAATTCTCATGAGCTGTTTTTATTTCACCAAGGATCCTTTGTTTTTTAAGTTGTTTGTTTTCGCGGATTGTTGTGTCCCAGTATCGCTCGTTCGTTTTGGTATAGGTATTTTTAATTCGTTGGCAGTTTTGATCACTTAATTCTTCCATTCGTTTGCGCGTTTGTAAATCGTTTACGGTTTGATCATGTTTATTGGTTCGTTTTTGATGGATCGACTTGATTTCATCATTTATCTTCTCGACACCTTGTCCACTGAACTGTGATAGATTTGAGTAAGTCTCTACAATAGACGGCACATGGTATAGGAAACAGTGCATATAAGGCGTAACTCGCCCGTAACCTATACGACCCTTCTTCTCTAGCCCAAGATAAATTTCCATCCATTTCTGTATACGGGTGAAAACGGCTTGTTTTTGTAACGCAGGTGACTGTTGCTTTGTTATTAATTTAAAAATATCGTGGAATTTTGTTAAGATCCGACTTTTCTTGTAGAACTAAATAATGTCGTGGCAAACTGTCACATTGTATTGCAAGTTCATGGTATGCTGCATCGCTTACACAAAATTTGTCTAATACGTATACTAACTCTCGTAGCTTTTGTTTGTCTTCGTGATCTAACGATTTATAGTCTACTTTCGGTTTCAAGTTCACCGTCAACTCTTTCCCTTCACGTGTTAAACATTTAAGCGCTTTTGGCGTCAAACCGAAGGCTTCTGCGAACCAAAGAACTCTCTCTGCCTCTGTAGCTAACTTTCGAAGATGACGTGACTTATTTGAATCAGCCACGTCATCATATTGTTTTCTCGGTTGTGGTAGGAACGTACGTTCTAGCTTATTAATGTACTGTAAGAGATTTTGGTTAAGAGTCACTAACGTCGAGTTCTCTGATTCAGCATTAGATATTTTCCCTGTTACTAATTGGTTTATGTCTTCGAGATCGCTTATCATTGACTTATTTAAATTGTTTTCCTTTTCTAGATGCTTTAACCGTTCATTTAAGGACACGTTTTTATTTGTCAGACTATTTTCGGAAATTTGCAAGTTGTACCACTGTAA
Organism: Serripes groenlandicus; assembly: GCA_031761405.1. Classification (NCBI taxonomy): domain Eukaryota; kingdom Metazoa; phylum Mollusca; class Bivalvia; order Cardiida; family Cardiidae; genus Serripes; species Serripes groenlandicus. The sequence goes on from JASEVX010000014.1 coordinate 17,984,627, forward strand.
GGAACGTTCGAATTGTTCATTGTTTAAAGTCTGTAAGTCTCTAAGAGCACCTTGACATTTGTTTTCTAATTCAATATTGATCTTACTAAATCGATTGAGCGAGAATGAAATTTCTCTCACATTGCACAATTCATGCTCGAATATCGCGACCTGGTGTTTATTTTGTAAGTACTGTTCTCGTTTTCGACCGCTTCTGCATTTTGTCTTGAGAGCTTTACTGACTACGTTTGCTATATTAATGAATCTGGATTCTAATCTCTCTGAATTGTTGAACTGAAAACAGGTTATTTGAGAATTAAGTATGTCGAGATAACTGAGTTCTGTACTGTTGTGAGCAGTGTGCATTTCCTTTATGAAAGTATTTGTCAAAAACACAGAGAGTGTCACACGACCATGTTGGCTGAATTTGCGCGTAAGATGTGGGGATTTATTATCCGAAAATGAAATTTTGTCTTGAAACTTGATATCATCGATATCATCAAAAACGTCGGACATTTTGAAAAAAAAAGAGAAAGTCACCCACGCCGCGTGATCCTAATATGAGGATGGTTTATCACTAAAATGGTTTAATTGTACACACCATGGATATTTTCTCTATTGGAAGAGACATTTTCTTAAAACTACCGTTCTTTTTAACAAATACTGGTCTAATGTGAAGTCTAGGAGTTACTCGCATAGGAAGACATACACATACACCTTTTCCATTTACTTTAACCTTATACCACCAATTTGGACACAATGGAAGTTTGTTCAATTCATCAAATGATGTGATTAACACTGACTTTTCACAACCGAAAACACACCTAAACACGTCTAACTCAAAACTAACAGTGACGGTAGTTATCTTGGACGATAAACGTTGCTGTATGGCACCTTCGAAAGTCGTAGCTGCATTTTGAAGACGAAGACTACTTATAGGTGGCGAAAGGTAGCTATTGATGGTATCAACAGGAATATGAGATTCTGGCTCCCAGGTAGATTCTTGTTTGTGGTAACCTTGCCACTTAACCAGAAAGAATAAACCCTGAAAAAATAAGTACAATTTGAATTACAAGAATATAAGCAAAAACATATAAATCTTATAATCATATACAAGATAAAGTTTCAGATTACCCAGCAATAAAATTCGATACGGTCAGTGATCGATATTCTAGTCCCGTCTATTTCGGAAGGTGCAATAATATCTGGTCATTAAACGCAGTCATGTGTAAATTATGACCAGTCATAAAACAATTAATTCTGCCCCTCGGGCATAAAGATTTAGATTTGAAGGCAAAACCGTTTACATGATATGATACAGTCTGATAAACCCTGTATCACATGGTAGCCAGAAGAACCGACCCCACGCGATAGCGACCCCACTTTTACTCAGAATAAGCGACCCCAGTTTTATTTTACCCCAATTATCGGGTTTAACAGGTGTGAATGGATGATGATCACTACATTCTGAATAAAATGTAGAATGTATTTTAACATTGTAATAAAAATGTATGTTAACATTGTAATAAAAATGTATGTTATTAGAAATGTACGTTAACATTAATTGCGCTAAAATTAAACAAGGTTTCATCTTTTCAATGTTTGTGTTAATCAGGTTCAGGTGCTACTAACAAAGTTAAAGAAACACATTAATGATTGCGATTATATTAAGCTTATATTAAGCAATTATTGTTGTTAGTAGCACCTGATACACACCTGATACACACAAAAGATTAAAAGATGAAACCTTGCTTAATTTCAGCGCATTTAACGATGAGTTCAACTTTCTTAGTAACATCTGATACGCACAAAAGATGTGTGTTTGTACTTACTTTTGATGTTTTTCGTAAATTGTGTTTGTTTTATTGATACTGTTGTAATGATATAATTATTTTAATTGCTCAAGTTGAAAAATATATATATATATGTATGTGTATGTATAACTGCCTATCACATATTCATTAAACTTGATGATAATTTCGTGAAACTCTGTTCAGAATTGTTAAATTTATTATTTGTTACTTGTGACTTTAATAATTTGGATTAATTTGTTGTTACTTTTGACTTTAATAAATTAGATTTTATTGTTACTTGTGACTTGTGTGAGTGTGAAAATGGCTGATTTGTGCCCTATTTGCCCTATTTGCCACAATGTTAACTTTGCGTCATTATGTATCTCCAAGTGAGAACGGGTCAGTTAACTGTATTTCCCAATATTGTATTTCAGAGAATAACGAGCCTCAGTGTCCACTGGAGGTGCAGTGTCCGTTCGAAGAAGCTCATATGCTACGCAAACGTGACCCAACGGGGCGATATTTTCACAGAAGGAAAAGCCATTCACCAACACCAACCAGATCCACTCATGAAGAAACGGGTGATACTCAAACGTGATGTAAGTATCCTTAAAGTGTTCATTATATACGAGAAATATATCTCAAACATGAAGGGTCCACTATTACGATTGTATAACACATATTATAAAAATCATTCTTTTTTATTCAGATGCGGAAAGAAGCAATCAGAGATGTCTTCGCCCCTGCCGGTCGGGTGGTAGATGATCTGATGTTAGCTGCCTTCGATCCTACAGACTTCAACCTCCCACGTCCTACGACACTGGTCCGAATTATGAACTACGCGAGACAGAAAACAAGACCGAAAGAACCGACATCACTAGATTTCGAGGTAAGTGATTTATTCATGAATCTTAATGTAATTTTTAAATGTTTGTTAGGTTTGTGGCAGGCACTTCGGGAAGTTAATTTCGATTTATAACAAAATGTTTTCAAAGTCACTATTGTTCTATTACTCGATTGTTTACTATGCAGCATTAATTTAATAATTGTTTTGTTTTGTTTTTTTCCATTTATGTTTTCAAAGTCAATATTGTTTTTTTACTCGATTGTTTACTATGCATCATTAATTTAATAATTGTTTTGTTTTTTCCAAGGTTTAACAGAATGTCACTGTTGTATTTTTACATATTCATGACTGTTTATTACACTTAAACCCTCCATTCACACCTAAACCCGATAATTGGGGTAAAATAAAACTGGGGTCGCTTATTCTGAGTAAAAGTGGGGTCGCTATCGCGTGGGGTCGGTTCTTCTGGCAGCCTATCACATAGACTAAATCTACAACAGATGACTTGGAACATTTCTATAATTTTAATTAGCATTGACTTGTGATGAGAACATTGCGGAAAAGTCGAAATTGCTCAATATGATTATCATTCGTCTGTTGGAGATTATTCAAAATGTGTCTAAATGGGGAAAGTTATAAATAGTACCGGTAGCACGTTTAAATATATAGAATAGCGAAAATTCTCATTTTCAGCGATTGCTGGATTTCCCACAATATTTTCAAAGTGATATCCGATAGATTATGTGCATGATTTAATTCTTTCCCACTTACAACAAAGCAGTCGCAGACGACTTTGAAAACATTTAGACAAATAAACATATTGAAACTCATTATAAATCAAGTTACATTTATTGAATAAAAGGTGAAATAATTATGGCAAATAGAATAATTGCTCACGATAAGCAATTTCTGTGATTACCACGATGTTTTGAAATGTCTTCTGCTGCAGATGGAGGAGATGTTGGATAGCCCTTTCCAAAAAAACGATTATGCACATGGTCATTGTAATATTGCTAAGAAATGTGCAATTTGGATTCTGCTTTAAAAACATAGTTTCAATATAAAATTTAAAATTCGATAAAAATGTGCTTGAGATATCTTGGTACGACTTAAATATATCGATATTATTCTATAATAAAGTTAGACACGGACGGACGACAAGACATTTTCAAATGTAATGTGCTTACCTCAGAGGTTTCTTTCTTGCTTATAATCCGTTCCACAGAATAACTACCCGGTAAAACAGAAACACATGACACGCACTTTTTTTAAAGTATTTCTTTAGGCAAATATGTGCCTGCATGAAGTGTTTTGTAATTAACTCTGACTCTAGAACGTTTAGCTGACAGTAAGTAAGCCATGGTTGAGCATGTATTGATGTACAGTTTTAAAACTTCGAAATCATCTTTAAAAATTAAAGCGGATCAATTTCATTGGACAATTAGTAAACTAGAAGCCAATTAACAATGTCTTTTATGACAGTTTCAATGCTGTCAACCAGGGGTACTGTTGTTATATTGATTAACAAGTTTTGGTAACTGACGCATCAGTCTTTACAATTTAAGACAATTATTGGTGCTTTGTTATTTCAATAATTAACAAGTGTCACAAACTGACATATCGGTTGTATCACACACATGTAAATAATATTGTTACAATTATAAACTCGATTGGAAACTACAATAACTATTTATATATAGTAAACTAGAATTAGCGCCGTTCAAATAACTTAATTGTAAATAATTAAGGTATATTTAATTTTTAAAAAATGGCCTCATATTACAAGTTATGTATAAATATATAAATATACTATTAAACCTAAATGTAACATAAGTAATCAATTTAACATTTACAAGGAGATCGCCTAATCTATACCATTGTGTATACAGCTCGTCTATTTATAACACGCTATATAACTTAGTACTTTATACGACTGTTTTGGTTTATGAAGAGAACGTGTCGATACGCTTTTTCAAATCAAATTGGAAGCAATAAGTACCTTTTTAACCACAATAATTTTTATATCATATCAAAGTTTTGAAAATATATATTTTAAATATAACAACACATAAGTAATTTAAAAAGGATAATTAAGATTAAATTGATCCCAAAAAGTATAAAATTATAAGAATTTGAAGTTTTCACTATATTTATATAGTAAAAGTCACAATTATGTATCATCAACTCAAAACTAGTTTGGAAGCAAGAAATTGTTAAGATAGAAAGAATATATTTATACGAAATGATAGGTTTTGGAATGTAGTTTTATAATATAACAACACATAAGCTTTCTTATTACATTTTCGTTACTTTATTTACTGTTATTAATCAAGTCCTTATATAATTACATATAAAATCCTTATCGATAAACCGCCAATCATAGGAGTGTACATCTTACGGCTAGTGCTATATTGGTTATCGATTTATAGTGAATGAAGGAAATTCCGGCGTATGAAATCAATGGAACAATCCAAATTACCCTCAGAATGGAAACTTGCAAATATCATGCCGATTCACAAAAAAGGATCCAAACAAGAAGCTGCAAACTACCGACCCATAAGTCTTACATCTATCATATGTAAGCTTATGGAAACTGAAATCAGAGATAAAATAATGGCCCACATGGAAAGTAATAAACTTTTTACGAAACACCAGCATGGATTTAGAAAAGGAAAATCATGTGTCACACAACTTCTGGAAGTTCTAGATGATTGGACAGAAAAAATCGACCAACACAATCAAATAGATGCAATCTACCTTGACTTTCAGAAAGCCTTTGATACAGTTCCGCATCTAAGGTTAATATCAAAACTAAAAAGTTACGGTATAAAAGGTAAATTACTCAGTTGGATTGAAAACTTTTTATTCGAACGAAAACAAAGAGTCGTCCTAAACGAATCATACTCAAACTGGACACCAGTGACAAGCGGAATACCGCAAGGCAGTGTACTGGGCCCCATTTTCTTTACCATATATATAAACGATCTCCCAGATACATTAATAAACACCACTAAACTTTTTGCGGACGACACGAAAATTTATTCTGTCATCAAAAACGATGCAGACATCAAATCACTTCAAAACGACCTAGACAAACTCGCAACTTGGTCAAAAAAATGGCTATTGACCTTTAACAAGAACAAATGCAAGCATATACACCTTGGACAGAATGAGGATAGTAGTGCTATATATTATATGGATGGAGAAATAATTACAAAAACATCTCAAGAAAAAGACCTTGGAGCCATAGTGGACAACAAATTAAAATTCCAAGACCACATAAACACACAAGTCAAGAAGGCAAACAAAATATTGGGAATCATAAAAAGATCTTTCAGCTATCTAGATAAAGAAATGCTCCTTATACTATACAAAAGTCTCGTCAGACCACATTTAGAATACGCCAGCACAGCATGGACAACAACTAACAAAAAGGAAAGGATCAATATAGAAAACGTACAACGAAGAGCAACTAAAATACTACCAACAACAAAACTGCTAAGCTATCCCGAAAGATTAAAGTTTCTAGGCCTACCATCACTCCAATACAGAAGAAGCCGATCAGACATGGTGGAAACATACAACATTATAAATAATATAGACAAAATCGAATGCCGCAACCTTTTTCCATTAAACAACTCTCAAACAAGAGGACACAGCCAAAAAATATATAAAAAACATTGCCGTACAAATATTAGGAAATTTCACTTCTCCCAACGCGTTGTTGATACTTGGAACAATCTGCCCGATGAAATAGTAAATGCAAGTAGTGTTAACAGTTTCAAAAATAGAATTAATATACATTGGAAAAATATACCATTTAAATTCACGCCATATTATGAGGGACCGGAAGCGGGATGCGCGAAAAAATTAGAGACGGATCATAGAGGCAGTAGCCTACATAAGATCTCAACACCAAGGTAAACCAAGGTATAACCACTTCGTCTTACTTATTCTATAGAGTAAATTGGGAAAGAGGTTTCGTCTAACAACTAGTTCGTCTAACTTATTTAAGAGAGAAAATCGGAAAGAGGTTTCGTCTAATTACCAGTTCGTCTAAGTTATTCTATAAAGTAAATTAGAAAGAGTTTTCGACTAATTACCAGTTCGTCTAATTTATTCTATAGATTAAATGGGATAGAGGTTTCGTCTAACAACCAGTTCGTCTAACTTATTTAATAGAGTATATTGGAGAGAGGTTTCGTCTAATTACCAGTTCGTGTAACTTATAATATGAATCATTATCATGCCCTGTATATACTATATCAGGATTGTTAATAAACGGATCTTATAGACGCCCCTTATAATATATACCAGGAACTTAAATAAGAGGGATAAGTAACTAAAATATATCTTAAAATATCACCCTCCAAACCATTGTAGAAAGTAAAACTAAATCATATGATATTAATAAGGAGATATTTTCAGAAAATATAAGCATTCGACTATTGCAATAGATAAAACATTTGGATACATTACACTTTCTGATACTCTTTTATCTTGATTAATTATATCTATTAATTGTTGGGCAAACTTGCTAAACTTCCAAAATAACTATAACTGACTGTTTATTACAGTAATTATTCAAATGGTATAGGCATTCTAAGAAGATGATATCATCCATTGCTTTTGTTGAAAGTTAAAGCTTTAAGTTTAAGGTGAGTGATCACAATATGTCACCTCGAGTACTCTGTGTTCAGTTGAGCTAACAAGAGGACCACGATGGCTCTTACTCGATTACTTGAGTTATTAATGGTATAGGAGCAAATGTGCAACTGCCAATAAATTTGACAAAGAGCGGGAATGAAACTGCAAAGGGTGTACACTGTAAATAAAGCAGCTTATTTGTAAAGGAAACTTGTAAATAAAAAGGTAAATCTTTGAACAAGTTGAAAGAGGACCACCATATGAATATTCCTATGCTGCTTGGTTGATATGCGTCCAGTGGTTTAGGAGAGGTCATGTGTAGCTAACAGTTCATTTTAACCCTGTTCTGGATTCGTCTGTTCGATATGTTTTAAACCATGGCATTTTGATACAGCTTAAACAAATGACGTTTCAATAAATTAACTTGAAATTGGACAACCACTTCATATACATGGATTGAATTTTAAAGTTTTGTCATTTTGCAATTTTTATGATGCCGCCTAGACACCATATTTTCATCAAAGCCATGTTGCGTGAAGAGGATCACACAAGGTACATTTCTATTTTGGAATCAGTCAAGTGGATTCAGAGAAGACGAATTTTAAAGCTTTAAACATACCCCTTCCATTCTGATGCCGCAGCATCCACCATTTTACATATACTTAAACAAAATCATCACATTCAAAAGTGGACCAAACTGGAATTGGAGAAGCGGATTCTTAAGAGCAGAATTTCAAAGTTTGGATAGGTTACCTCCTGCTTGATGCCGCTGTAACCAAAGATCTACATATAACTTAAGAGTTTTGAAGGGGACCACGACAGGAACATTCATGTGTTGTTTGGTTGAAAGTGAAACAGTGGTCTAGGAAGGAATGTCGTTTGAAGATTAAAGTTAAGGATGATGACGAACGGAAGACGGACAGCGAGTCTTTTGAATAGAACACAAATAAAAGAGCCACACCGTATACATATTGTCGTAACACACTGATCAATTGGGTATGAGCTAGCCGCATCAATCAATCAAATTGTAACTTTTTCATAACATTCGGTTTGTTACGACAGTCTAAATACAGCCCTGATTAACACAACTTGCTTTCATCTAATGCGTACAATGCCTTTTCACAAAATAAATTGACTTGTTGCATACGTTGCACACATACTTATCTTTTAATGTATGGGAAACAGTGGCTAAGCCGCCAAATAATCCCAGGAGAATATTGCGTAACCCACACAGTCGACGCTCGTACTAGTACTAGTAAAACTGTAAAACTATGCTCTGTGCTCAGATTCTCAAGTAACTGATGGTTTCAAAGCAATTTGTTCTCGCAGTTGTCTAAACAGAAGTCTTTTAGGAGCACAAAGAACATTGAATAGTTTCGTGGCTTGGTTGAGAAACATGGAATCGTACATCGAGTGTGATAAATACAAGTTATACGGACCTATTTCACAATCAAAGTAAAATAAATGAGTTTCAACTAACTAAACACGTTGTCAGGAAAACACAGACGATTATAAGAAAAGTTCAGAAGCAACGGACCTCAGTCAAGTTGAAATAGAAGATAAAATTCTGTTTGTATCTTTTATATAAACTAAAATATCATAAGCATACTTTTCAGAAATATTTTCAAGGAAAACCAAAACAATGCTGCCTTACAGAAGTGATTTGAAACCTTCTATGACTTACTGCCGAACAGTGTCCTGGCTGATCTGGGTCTTCACTGGTCGCAAATGCATTTATGTGGGTTTCAGCAGAAGGCCTTAAGTAATCAATCGTGTTTGTTGTTCAAATGCTGTGAGATAGTTCGTTTTACCATATTCAACATACAGCAAATCTCCATCAGACCAATATGAAGAAACCCTTTCAAATGCTGTCAGGTAAAATTAAAGAAATTCTCTACAAATGCAAGTTTAATTAGTGACAAGAGTGGAAAACATTTGGGGCAAAAGCATAAACTGCTCATGTTTTGAAATTATCTGATGCAGATGCGCTTAAATATGCGTCTGCTACTTTCAACACTTTAATTTATCCTTAAAACAGTGTATTGGTCATTATGCTAATCCCCCTCCCCCATCTCATATATTAAATGCAAAGAATGGACTATACATGCGTTACCTCTATTCTTAGCCAATATTTGAATCCAAGCGACTAGGGATCAGACATGACTTTTTGATTGTTTTTACAGGTGTGACACCATTTTTAACGTTATTTCAGTTGAATAAATGTGACAATTCTCTGACTCAAGATCCCCGTATATTCCACCCAGTTGTAGGTCAGGAAATGTGATTTGCATAAGGAAATTAAACCGTTACCACCGCGGGCAAATATCGAACTCGGGTCAGCGGTTTCAAATACCAAGGTCTACCCACTCAGACAACGCACTCAAGCCTAGATCTCCTAATGATGAGGATGATTCTCTAATCACTACACCACTGAGTGCATATACTCCTCCCATATACAACAAAGCTGTAGCTGATGACGTTGCAAACACCTAGGCAAAATATGTAGGTCAGGAAATGTGATTTGCATAAGGAAATTAAACCGTGATCCCCGCGAGCGAATATTGAACATTATATGGAAACAATCATCAACAAGAGATGTTTGTAAAACATTATGTACCATTCTACAGTTAACATGTAACATGTGGGGGGAGAACATGTGTTGGCTCGTTTTCGTATGACTCTTAGTACTTCGCGATGCGTTGTAAAACTATTTAATACTTAAGTTCAACAAGTCTATGTGACTAACACACTATTTAATATTTACTTCTCACACATAATACGATACTGACACATCGAACACCTAACAACATCAATAGTAATTTTAGTCGCGACTCCTTTTACCTAGATATTTAAGTAATTGTTCCATTAGCCCAAAGTGGCAATCATTTCTGCGCGACAGCAATTCTACTTCCATATCTCCCCTATGGTCCCCGCAGAGAGGATACATCTGGATCTATCTCTACACTCTTGGTCCGCATTCTCGCCCAAGAGTCTGATCTAGGCAGCACCTCTACATGATGTAGTTATTACACCCGCTCCCTCATCTCTCTATCTCCTAGCTATATTTCTCTCTCTCTCTCTCCCAGAAGCGGTTTTGGGCCATCGTTAAATACTTCCGTTTACATATTCATAACTCTCTTTATTGACCTAGCTTCATATTGGAGAGGTCAACATTGACTCCTCTCAAGACAGAACTATGACCAATATTAATAAGGAAACCATCGATCGAAGAAAGGTGATTGATTGATTGGTTGGATTTTAACGCCGTTTTCAACCATTTTTCAGTCATATCACGACGGCTAGTTCATCTACTGATGTGTTTCTTTTCTTTCTAACACCAGAACTCCACACAAGATACTTGCCAAACTGGCTGCTTTTACATAAACAGTATTTAGTGGAAGCTGAATGACACTGGTCACAGTGACTGTTGTCATACGTCGGAAAGATTATTTGCCGAGTCCGAACTCACAACCCCTGGATTGTAGACAGCGTCGCAACTGACTGAGCTACTACAGAGGCTCGGCGGAGAATATGTGATCAGAATACGTTGACAGCGGTACGTGACGAAACAGGAACGAAGAAAAAGTAATTACATTTCTTTTGTAACAGGAATGTAAATCAAATTAAAGCACTGAAAGTGCTGACGGCCTGGGGGCTGCAGGAAGGTTGGAAAAGAAGGGAAAATGTGAAAGAAAATAACAATTGCAGTTTATGTTTATGTATTTATTGTTAAGAAGTTGAACGAACATATCAAAAATAGAAAATATTATGAAACTGGCAATTGTAAAACAGGAATACCTTGTTGGCTCTATATCGCTCACCTGAGTGCAAGAGCTCACACGTATACACATTTAAGCCATGAAGAACTATTGACAGCAGGTTTAGGCAGAAACGTTTTGAAGTTTCTGCCTTATTATATTGAGAAATATGTCAAGCTTAAATCAAATTCCATCCAGTAGTTTCTGTGTGTTTTACAAATTGCACCAACTCGAGCAAACTTGGTGGAGGTCCAGTAGTTTCAGACAAGAATAATTTAATATTTTTTTGTTTTTTGTTTCGCCATGGCAACAAGTTGGTGCACCGAATGGAATTATGAAAACAACTGTTAAAGTTGGACCATGCAAGGGACACCCATGCCAAATTTTATCAACTTGCAGCCAGGTTTTTTTTAGGAGAGCTACGGACAGTCCAATAGATCATCTAGAGCCTTTGGCTCAGGTGATCTAAACAAGAGGCCCATGAGGGCCTATGCTCTACTGGTATGGTTCTTTGATAATTTTCAATCCAGAGCATGTATGTATGGTGAAGATCGGATAGTAAATGGAGGCTCTTTTGTGTTCACAAGCTGTATTATAGCAATTTTTACAATTTCATGGGCCATAATCTAGTCTTGCATGGGCGGATCTGGCTGATTTTCAAAAGGAACCAAGCTCTCATCAATATTGTACTACTATCTAAGTTTGGTGAGGATCAGATAGTAAATGGAGCCTCTATTGTGTTCACATGCTCTATTATAGCAATTTGGACAATTTCAAGGGCCATAATCAAGTCTTGCATGGGCGGATCTGGCTGGTTTTCGAAAGGAACCAAGCTCTCATGGATATCTATATACTGTATAAGTTTGGTTGAGATACAATCAAAAGTGAAGACTGTATCGTGTTAACAAGCTCTTTTATAGCAATTTTGACCATTTCAAGGGCCATAATCCAGTCATGCATGGGCGGATATGGCTGGTTTTCGAAAGGAACCGAGCTCTCATGGATATCTAACTACTGTATAAGTTTAGTTGAGATACAATCAAAAGTGAAAACTGTATCGTGTTAACAAGAAATTGTTTACGGACGGACGACGGTCAAATCGCCACGACATAAGCCCTTCTGGCCTTTGGCCATTAGAGCTAAAAAAAACTTAGGTTACAGGACCACAAAAACATCAGTATATTGAATACATAATTTCTTGCTTAAGGATGACCACAGTTGTGGTCGAAAATGATAAGTGTAATTTAGCGTAGTATTGGGTAAACAAGAAAATGTGTATGCAATTGGATCCAGCAACTAACATAATGAGCACATTAAACTAGTTACAGAACAAGGTGATGAATGAAAAATAAGAAGTTTCACAAAGAGCAATATGCTGCACTCCATAAACATGTGTTACTCCTACACATTGAAAGCATTAATTCATCATGTATCAATTATGGATTGATTTGGTCCACTTTTACTGACATAGTGTAAAATAGTGGAGTAAGTGATCAGATAGCGTGCTGGTAAGGGATTGGGGAAATGTGTATTTATGGATCACAGGGTTATGTAGCATTTGTGTTTACAATGCACCATCGTCAACTAGTCCCCGTAAACCATTATAATGCTTTGACAAATGACCTAGTTTGAGCATATTGTACAGGTTTGAACAAGGCCAAAAATACATGAGAAGCAAAGAGTATGACAAAGTTTCATGCTGATTAAATTCAGCACCATTGCAATAAACTGAGCTGGTAATGATGTTGGAAAATAAGTGGGCCATAATGGCCCTGGATCGCTCACCTGATTTTATTTGTTTTCACTTTAGCCATATAAACCCCGCCCCCTGGCGGCCATGTATTTCGACCATTCAACATGGCTTGAAGAAATCTGATAGTGGGTCACTTAAGAAACATTTCTACAAATTTATTTGAAACCGACCTGACACTTTCGGAGGAGAAGAGTTTTAAAGTTGTTTTCGTTTCGTTGCCATGGAAACGGATTCTGTACGGATTCCAAAAATTGGAAGGAATTCTGGTGAAGTCACTGAGAGGATGCTTTCTGTGAAATTTCATCCGAATTAACTGGTTACTGAGGAGAAGATGTTGACGCACGCACGATGCACAACGGACGCTGGACAACTGGCGATCAAAATAACTCACCTTGAGTACTTTGTTCTCAGGTGAGCTAAACAAGGTTTGAAAGAAAATAATTCTCTTAACCATGGACTTGACTGGGAGAAAGAGTTTGATCATAGCTATCCTGAACATAAACAATTATTGATAAAAATTAACATCACATATGATAGTGAACGAATTAATACTAGAGAAGCACATAAGAACACATAAGCACTTACACTTGCAAAGAAACATAAAAGATCATTTAAATAAGACAAAAGGAACCATGATTGGACCCCCTGCCAATATCAACTGCTCGGACATACTCGACTGAGGGTCAAACAAAGGAACATTTGTGCAAAATTGTATTGAAAGCAGTTACTGTTTTTAGACAAGGAGATTTTTCTAAAGCACTGGCAGAAAACCAACCGCATTGTTTTCGTAGGATTTGCACCAGCTTGAGCAAACTTTTTAAATGAACAAAGAAGGAACCTTTCGGCGAAATTTACAATGTATCAGTAGTTTCCGAAAAGACACTTTGTATTTCTTTTTTTTGCGATATTTACACATTTATGCATTGAATGCAATCCAACTCTTGGCATACATTTGAAAGGGGACCATCCAAGGAACAATAGCGATAGATGGAAACAGCCCCGACAGTCATGGTTTAATGAATCTCACCAGATTAAGCAAACAGTGAAATGGTTTTAAAACTGGGAAGTAGTTTCTGACAAAAAGTTTCAAATGTCTTCCCTGTTTGTTGCCATGACAAATCTGTAGTGAATAGATATATTTTGGAAAACCTATATCGGGACCATGCATCAGTGTTGTTTAAAGCCAAAAGTTAACATTAGTCAATGACAGATTGTGTCCCCAATATATCATCCTGATCAGTCATGTCCAGATGATCTGAAAAGGTGCATTCATAAACAAGAGGGTGGAGATGGGAAAAATTTGATCAGAAGTGCAAATGAAACTGCAAGGAGTTGACACTGGTAAAGAAATAGCTTATCAGTAAAGGTCATGTGTATCTTGAAATTCTACAACAACTTAATAAGAATGAAATTATAAAGTTATGTCATTTTGGGGAATTGGCCCCTTTCCTGATTCCGCCTTGCTGCCCTGGTTTTATTTCAACGAAATCGATATGGCTTGAACAGTTTTTGTAGAGAGTCATTCAAGGAACATTTCTACAAAATTATCTTGCATTCAGACATGCCGATTATGGAGGAAAAGGATTTTTTAAATTTGGGAATTTTTCTAACTGTCTGATGTCGCAGCAACCACAGTTCTGCACAGATTGTAAGTCTTTGAACACTTTTGAAAGAGGACCAACAAAGGAACATTCCTGTGAAGTAAAGTTGAAATTGGTCAAGTGGAATGATAGGAGTTGTCATTTGTAGCTAAAGGTTAGATTTACCCCTTTTATGATGACGCCTGGTTGCTACGTCTTGAACAACTTAAATTCAGGATCACTGAGGTAAGATTCCTATTCAATTTTCTTTAAATCAGACAAGCACTTTCATAAAAATGGAATTTTGCAATTTTGCAATTTTGCCCCTTTTCTAACTGCCATGTTTTTCGACCAATCAGTATGGCTTGAAAATCTTTGTAAGGGTAACCCAAGGAACATTTGTACTAAATAATATTGGAATCTGACATGCAGATTCGGAGAAGAAGATTTTTAAAATGTTGACATTTTGCCGCCTTTCTGATGCCGCAGCAACCAAAGTTCTACATGGAATTTTAATCTTTGGAGAATCTTAAAAGAGGACCACCAAAGGAACATTCCTGTGAAGTTTGGATGAAATTGGTCATGTGGTTAAGGAGGATATGACGTTTAAAAGTAAAAGTTGACAACGAACGACAGACGACGGACAGAGTGATCAGAATAGATCAACATTGCACTGCAGCTCCGGTGATCTAAAAATATATAGGCAATGCACCATGGGTACCGTATATACTGGATTTATGGAAATATTATGCAACTGTGACCACAAAAGAAAAGAAAACAAATTGTTTAAAATTCCTATGTGTTTCATTATCTAAACATAAAGCAATACCCTTGCGTAATTATTAATGAAATCAACAATCAACAAAAGTCAATATATCACAGAACGAATTATCTCTGCACGTATCCTTCAGACTAGATCATCCTAAAATGTTTTTTTGTGCTAATATCACAAAACAGACACTTTCATTTACAACTATTTACAGCACAAGGTGAACGAACGGACGACGGACAGAGAGTGATCAGAATAGATCAACATTGAGTCTTCGGCTCCGGTGATCTAAACATATATAGGCAATGCACCATGGGTACCGTATATACTGGATTCATGGAAATATCATGCAACTGTGACCACAAACGAAAAGGAAACAAATTATTTTAAATTCCTATGTGTTTCATTATCTAAACATAAAGCAATACCCCTGCGTAATTATTAATGAGATCAGCAATCAACAAAAAAAAAACAATCTATCACATAACAAATTATCTCTACACATATCCTTCAGACTAGATCATCCAAACAAATTTTGTTTTCTAATGTAAAAGGAGACACTGCCATAGTTTTCGACCAATCAACATGGCTTGAAGGAATCTGATAGAGGGTCACCCTATGAATATGTCTACAAAATTATTTGAAAATCGGCCTGACACTTTCGGAGTAGAAGATTTTTTAAGTTTTTACTAAAGCCATATAAGGCAAAATAGCCCCGCTCTGTGGCGGCTATGTTTTTCGACCAATCAACATGGCTTGGAGGAATCTGATAGTGGGTCACCTTAGAAACATTCAAACATTTTTTCTTTCAGGAGAAGATTTTTTAAGTTTTCACTAGAGCCATATGAGGCAAAATAGCCCGCTCCCTGGTAGCCATGTTTTTTGACCAATTAACATGGCTCGAAGGAATCTGATAGAGGGTCACCCAAGGAACCTTTTCTACAAAATTATTTGAAAATCGGTTTGACACTTTCGGAGGAGATTTTTTAAGTTTTCATTATAGTCATATAAGGCAAAATAGCCCCGCCCCCTGGCGGCCATGTTTTTCGACAAATCAACATGGCTTGAAGGAATCTGATAGGGGGGGGTCATCCAAGTAACATTTCTACAAAATTATTTCAAAATCTGCTAACCAATTTAGGAGAAGAATAATTTTAAAGTTGTTTTCGTTTCCTTGCCATGGAAACCAGAATTTCTGCATGGATCCCAAAATCTTGATGAATTCTGGTAAGGTTATTGAGCGGATGCTTTCAGTTAAGTTTCATCCCAATTGACCCACTGGTTACTGAGGAGAAGAAGTTGACGGAAGACAAACGACCCACAATGCATGCCGGACAAAAGGCGATCACAATAACTCACCTTGAGCACTTAGTGCTCAGGTGAGCTAAAAACTCATTAAAGTACAAAGTTAATACATTTTTGTGTCAAGGAACATACAACGTTTGAAATATGTTTTATTATATAAAAACATAATTTATCATTTGTACATAAAAAAAACTTAGGATATTTGTATTTCAACATTACATCTCGCTTTGAAATTTACATTTCTGGAGTGGGAAGTACATAACGAATAATTAAGTCTTTATATAATAGCTAATACAATGTCAATTTAAACAAAGACTCAAATATATATCCTATAGTGCACGTTTTTTAATAATATATCAAAATTAATCAGATATTAATCATATTTATTAAGTTATTTCCAAATAAATTATTTACATTTTCTATATTTCTGTTTCGTCATGTACGCAGTTGACAGAGCTTAAACATGTCATTTTAAAATAACCCAAACGCCCCAATAGTTCTACATATGATATAGTAATAGTTAAAATGGTTGAAAGAGGTCCACCTCAGGGTCTTTCATATTTGAGGTTTGATTAAGTACGACCAGCATGTTAAGTAGGAGATGCGACGACAGTAGATACAGAGTGCTCCAAATAGATGACCCTGAACAATCAGCTAAGGTCATCCAAAAATAAAATAACAGTGAAAAGAAAACACTCACCAAAATTGCATGTACATGTATCACTATCCTACAAATTGTATATTAGTATGCTTATTGTAAAATAAAACCTCAATGTCGTAAACATCTAAGTTATAACTTAATTTCCGAGGACATTTTTCCTTCAAATCATCTATGTTTATAGGTGGTTAACAGTGTTTTCAACTGAACATTTATGTTAGTTGTATGGTTGATTTCACGCCCTCAAAGTCAACTATTCGAGAGATTCAAGAACATTGATAATATTCTCGAAATGCAAGAGTGGATGAACAATTTGTGTAGAAAACGTTTAGAGAACCCCTTATTCATTCAACTGGCTAACTTATACTAACATGTGATTTTATAATCTGTTGTTGCTATAATGAAGGACAATTGACAAATTGACTGAAAGGAAATTGGTCTAAAAAAAGTAAACAAGAGGGCCATGATGGCCCTGGATCGCTCACTTGATTTTTTTCTTCACTTTAGCTAGCTAAGCCCCGACCCCTGGCGGCCATAGTTTTCGACCAATCAACTTGGCTTGAAGGAATCTGAAAGAGGGTTATCGAAGGAACATTTCTACAAAACTATTTGAAAATTTGCCAACCAGTTTGGGAGAAGAAGAATTTTAAAGTTTTTTTCATTTCGTTGCCATGGAAACCAGAATTCTGCATGGATCACACAAATTTGAATAATTATCAAATTGTGTTCCTAAAAATGTTTACAGAAGTCGTTTTTAAAGATCTTCTTTTGCTTTCATTTTTAATTTCCGTACAATTGTATGACAAACTTAATATTTAAACATGTTGAACAAAACATAACAAAATGAATCAGGGACTACTGAAGCCTTTGTTGCGTTTTTGTTTTTCTTTTCTGTAAGTTTTCTTTTCAGGATCGTCTGAAGGCCGTCGTACGAAAACCTGTTTTAAATGTCGCATCTTTAATATGATCATATCAAAATGAGGAATATTATCTAAGCTTTCAAATGATATAAGCTTTCAAATGTGTGAGAGTCATATTTCTATAGGAGAGTACATTGAGAGGACGATAACCTGTGACGTTTCATGCCGATTCGCAAAGCAATTACACATGAGAAATCCCCAGATATGACACTCGATCACGCCTTCAAGCCAATCAATACTATTTTTCAGTTCAAGCAGCTAAGGAGAAAATAATTTCAATAAACAACTTCATAAACAAGAGCTGTCGGAGGACAGCGCGCTCGACTATATGCCGCTTATTCACATAAAGCACTATTTCATTATATTGCACTTAAGTACTATTAACCATTTCCCTCATACGGCAAATCTGAAGCAGACGACTTTGAACGTATTTTGTCAAAACATAAAAAATCTCCATAATTGAATGGATAACCTATGACAAAAAGTGGAAAACATTGTGCCAATTTTTTTTAAGTAATTCAAGGGCCATTACTCCATATTAAGGATACAATGGAGTTATCTAACCTAATTGTACGATGGTCCTTAACAAATGTGTGAAGTATGAAGTGATTTGAATTATGAAACTTAAACGGTGAGCTAAACGCAAATGTTAAAACTGACTGAGTCCAAAAATAGCAAAACCTTAAAAAAAGGTTCACCAAATGTTTGACATCATGCAAAACCCGTTTGATATGTTGAAGAATTATATTTGATAAATGAATGATAACAATTAGAAAGGAATGTAACCAAAAATTATGAATTTATCTAAAATTCTCAAAATCAAACAAAAATCATGTTATTTATTCCCAAAAAGTCACACTCAGCATCTTCAACATACAATGTGAAGAAAGGTATTATATGTAATTAAATTCCAAATATGAAAGCCCTAACACAAGTACTTATTGAGAAAAATTAAACAAGAGGCCCATGAGGGCCTATGCTCTACTGGTATGGTTCTTTGCTCATTTTCAATCCAGAGCATGTATGTGTATGGTGAAGATCGGATAGTAAATGGAGGCTCTTTTCTGTTCACAAGCTGTATTATAGCATTTTTTACAATTTCATGGGCCATAATCCAGTCTTTCCGGATCTGGCTGGTTTTCAAAAGGAACCAAGCTCTCATCAATATTTAACTACTATCTAAGTTTGGTGAAGATCAGATAGTAAATAGAGCTTCTATTGTGTTCACATGCTCAATTATAGCAATTTGAACAATTTCAAGGGCCATAATCCAGTCTTGCATGGGCGGATCTGGCTGGTTTACGAAAGGATCCGAGCTCTCATGGATATCTAACTACTGTTTACGTTTGGTTGAGATACAATCAAAAGTGAAGACTGTATCGTGTTAACAAGCTCTTTTATAGCAATTTTGACCATTTCAAGGGCCATAATCTAGTCATGCATGGGCGGATCTGGCTGGTTTTTTCGAAAGGAACCGAGCTCTCATGGATATCTAACTACTGTATAAGTTTAGTTGAGATACAATCAAAAGTGAAGACTGTATCGTGTTAACAAGCTCTTTTATAGCAATTTTGACCATTTCAAGGGCCATAATCCAGTCATGCATGGGCGGATCTAGCTGGTTTTTGAAAGGAACCGAGCTCTCATGGATATCTAACTACTGTATAAGTTTGGTTTAGATACAATCAAAAGTGAAGACTGTATCGTGTTAACAAGCTCTTTTATAGCAATTTTGACCATTTCAAGGGCCATAATCTAGTCATGCATGGGCGGATCTGGCTGGTTTTTTCGAAAGGAACCGAGCTCTCATGGATATCTAACTACTGTATAAGTTTAGTTGAGATACAATCAAAAGTGAAGACTGTATCGTGTTAACAAGCTCTTTTATAGCAATTTTGACCATTTCAAGGGCCATAATCCAGTCATGCATGGGCGGATCTAGCTGGTTTTTGAAAGGAACCGAGCTCTCATGGATATCTAACTACTGTATAAGTTTGGTTTAGATACAATCAAAAGTGAAGACTGTATCGTGTTAACAAGCTCTTTTATAGCAATTTTGACCATTTCAAGGGCCATAATCTAGTCATGCATGGGCGGATCTGGCTGGTTTTTTCAAAAGGAACCGAGCTCTCATGGATATCTAACTACTGTATAAGTTTAGTTGAGATACAATCAAAAGTGAAGACTGTATCGTGTTAACAAGCTCTTTTATAGCAATTTTGACCATTTCAAGGGCCATAATCCAGTCATGCATGGGCGGATCTAGCTGGTTTTTGAAAGAAACCGAGCTCTCATGGATATCTAACTACTGTATAAGTTTGGTTTAGATACAATCAAAAGTGAAGACTGTATCGTGTTAACAAGCTCTTTTATAGCAATTTTGACCATTTCAAGGGCCATAATCCAGTCATGCATGGGCGGATCTAGCTGGTTTTTGAAAGGAACCGAGCTCTCATGGATATCTAACTACTGTATAAGTTTGGTTTAGATACAATCAAAAGTGAAGACTGTATCGTGTTAACAAGCTCTTTTATAGCAATTTTGACCATTTCAAGGGCCATAATCTAGTCATGCATGGGCGGATCTGGCTGGTTTTTTCGAAAGGAACCGAGCTCTCATGGATATCTAACTACTGTATAAGTTTAGTTGAGATACAATCAAAAGTGAAGACTGTATCGTGTTAACAAGCTCTTTTATAGCAATTTTGACCATTTCAAGGGCCATAATCCAGTCATGCATGGGCGGATCTAGCTGGTTTTTGAAAGAAACCGAGCTCTCATGGATATCTAACTACTGTATAAGTTTGGTTAAAGATACAATCAAAAGTGAAGACTGTATCGTGTTAACAAGAAATTGTTTATGGACGGACGGACGGACGGACGCACGCACTGACGACGGACAAATCGCCACGACATAAGCCCTTCTGGCCTTTGGCCAGTAGAGTTAAAAATTAAATGAAAATGCCAACTTGCCCTTAAACTTTAACCACCCAAAGTCATGTCTTTTGCCTCAAAAAGAAGGTCACACTCAGCATCTTCAGCATACAATATGAAGAAATGTATTAGATGTAATTATATTCCAAATATGACAGCCCTAGCATAAGTACTTATTGAGAATAAATATTTTTTTTTTTTCTAACTTGCCCTAAAACTTTAACCACCCCAAATCATGTTTTTCACCCCAAAAAGAAGGTCACAATCAGCGTCTGCAGCATTCAATGTGAAGAAAGGTATAAGATGTAACTTCATTCCAAATATTAAAGCCGTAGTACAACTACTTATTGAGAAAAAATAAAAAATTAAATGCAAAAATGCCAACTTGCCCTAAAACTTTAACCACCCAAAATCACGTATTTTACCCCAAAAAGAAGGTCACACTCAGAATCTTCAGCATACAATATGAAGACAGGTATTAGATGAATTTTATTCCAAATATAAAAGCCCTAGCATAAGTAATTATTGAGGAAAAAAAAGATGTAACTACATTCCAAATATTAAAGCCGTAGCACAAATGCTTATTGAGAAAAATTAAAAAATTAAATGAAAATGCCAACTTGCCCTAAAACTTTAACCACCCAAAATCATGTTTTTTACCCCAAAAAGAAGGTCACACTCAGTTCCTTTAACATTCAATGTGGAGAAAGGTATAAGATGTAACTATATCCCAAATATTAAAGCCCTAGCACAAATACTTATGAATGAAAATGCCAACTTGCCCTAAGACTTTAACCGGACGCCGACGCTGACGCCGACGCCGGGGAGAGTGGTAAAGCTCTCATATTCTTCGAATAGTCGAGTTACTAAATGAAAATTCCAACTTGCCCTAAAACTTTAACCACCCAAAATCATGTTTTTGACCCCGAAAAGAAGGTAACACTCAGCATCTTCAGCATTCAATGAGAAGAAAGGTATTACATGTAATTATATTCTAAATATGAAAGCCCTAGCACAAGTACTTTTTGAGAAAAATTAAAAAATAAAATAAAATTCCAACTTGCCCTAAAACTTTAACCACCCAAAATCATGTTTTTTACCCAAAAAAGAAGGTCACACTCAACATCTTCAGTTTACAATATGAAGAAAGGTATTCAATGTAATTATATTCCAAATATGAAAGCCCTAGCACAAGTACTTATTGAGAAAAAAAAAATTCCAACTTGCCCTAAAACTTTTACCACCCAAAATCAGGTATTTTACCCCAAAAAGAGAGTCAAACTCAGCATCTTCAGCATTCAATGTGAAGAAAGGTATAAACTGTAACTATATTCCAAACATGAAAGCCCTAGCACAAATACTTATGAATGAAAATGCCAACTTGCCCTAAAACTTTAACCGGACACCGACGCCAGGGCGAGTAGTAAAGCTCTCATATTCTTCGAATAGTCGAGCTAAAAACTAGGATATGATTAAAGAATGTCCCTATTTTAATTTAACTGTTCAAGGATTGTGTTTTTGCTTTATACGAATCCATAGGAAATTCTTTTGTAATTGCCGAATTTTTGCCATAAAGATCTATCAAATTTACAGTCAGCTGTCAAAATATACTTACCTATAAATCTAAATAACATTTTTGTCCATGTTAGTTTACTTCTTTTAAGAAGATAAACAAGTAATGAAGACTGAAGGAGAAAATACATATTGTAATGTGGTTTCGTGCATTTTCTACTTTCTGAAAATCGGAAATGTCATTCAAGAAAGTATTACCTACACTCATTCTTATTTGTTTTAAAAGTTTGGTGCAATAAATGTGTGTTGATGATACAACTACATAACAGTTTATTTACTGGTGTTTAGTTGAGAGGATGCTTTCTGTGAAGTTTCATCACAATTGACCCACTGGTTACAGATTGATTGATTGATTGGGGTTTAACGCTGTTTTTAACAATTTCTCAGTCATAGCACGGCGTCCAGTTCACCTGATCATGTGTTTCCTGGTTTTCTCACACCAGTATTCCACACAACAATACTCCCAAGCAACTGGCTGCTTTTCCACATAGACTTAGCCCATTGGTGGAAGACGAATGACGCATGTCATAATGACTTTTGTCAAACGTCGGAAAGAAAGTTGGCTGAGCCTGGATTCGAACTCACAACCCCTGGATTGAACTGGTTACAGAGGAGAAGATATTGACGGACGACGCACAACGCACGACTCACGCCGGACTAAAGGCGATCACAATAACTCACATTGAGAACTTTGTGCTCAGGTGAGCTAAAAACACATTGATAAGGCTTTTCTCCAGTATAAATTATCTTATGTTTGATTAGACTACTATCATCTATACATGCATATTCACTAAAAATGACATTGATAGGGCTTATTTCCAGTATGTATTCGTTGGTGTTCAATTAAATCACCTTTATGTTTGCATGCATATTCACAAACATCACATTGAAAAGGCTTTTCTCAAGTTTTTGATTAAATTACCTTTCTATTTGGATGCAAATTCACAAACATTACATTGATAACGCTTTTGTAGAGAATGTATAAATCAGTGCCTGATTTAACTACCTTTCTGTTTGCATGTATATTCACAAGCATTACATGAATAAGGATTTTCTGCAGTATTTGGTGCTTTATTAAACTTTCTTTCCGTGTGCACACATATTCACAAACATCCCATTGATAAGGCTTTTCTGCAGTATGTTGTCTTTGGTGTCTGATTAAATCACCTTTCTGTTTGCATGAATATTCACGAACATCACATTGATAAGGCTTTTATCCAGTATGTTGTCTTTGGTGTCTGATTAAATCACCTTTCTGTTTGCATGAATATTCACAAACATCACATTGATAGGGCTTTTCTCCTGTATGTTTCATTTGGTGTCTGGTTAAAATACCTTTCTGTTTGCATGCATATTCACAAACATTACATTGATAAGGCTCTTCTCCAGTGTGTATTCTTTGGTGTATGATTAAACTTTCTTTACGTTTACATGCATATGCACAAACATCACATTGATAAGGATTTTCTGCAGTATGTTTTCGTTGGTGTCTGATTAAATCATTTTTCCATTTGCATGAATATTCACAAGCATCACATTGATAAGGCTTTTCTCCAGTATGTATTCTCTTGTGTTTGATTAATCTGCTGACATCAATGCATGCATATTCACAAACATCACATTGATAAGGCTTTTCTCCTGTGTGTATTCTCTTGTGTTTGTTTAAACTCCCTTTATCTATGCATGTATATTCACAAATATCACATTGATAGGGCTTTTCTCCTGAATGTATTCTTCGATGTCTCATTAAGTAGCCTTTCTGTTTAAATGCATATTCACAAACATCACATTGATAAGGCTTTTCTGCAGTATGGATTTTCTTGTGTCTGATTAAACTCCCTTTCTGTTTGCATGCATATTCACAAAAATTACATTTGTAAGGACTTTCCACATAATCCATTCTCTTTTGTATTTAAATCAAGTTTCAGTTTTAATTCTCATCTTTACAGTCATCACTATGACAAAGTTTATCTTCATTGTATGTCCTTTTATATTGGGAAAAAAATGTATTTTGGCTTCAGTTGTTATATAATAAGATCACGTTGATATGCATTTTCTTTCGTATATTTTCTTTAATCTGTGATTAAATTAGGTTTGTCTGAACTTTACATCTCTCCAAAATTAGACTCATACGGTCTGTCTGTAGTTTGTTTAATCCCCCTTCAGACATCACATTGATAATGTTTCTCATCAGTATCCATTATCTTGTACTAAAAAGACATCAAGACAGGTGATACATTGATACAATCTTTGAAAGCATATGCATACATATACATGTACCTTTAGAACAAACAATTTCCAAGAAGGGCTATATGTAGCTACACATCTGATATTTGCTTTGGTCTTCTTGTTCAACGGTAACCCTCCTAGTATGCATACTTAACCTTTGCCTTTCCATACATTGTTACGGGTTTCGTCTCATCCATTAAACAAGATGTCTGTTTATTCATCTTATCCATCTGTGATAAAGTTCAAGTTCAAGTTCAAGTTTATTTATTCGGCATATAAAGTTATTTTACATCGCCGTAAACATACATGACAGATAACAAAATAGACATATATATACATTGAATTGAGAAACATATATGCATAAAAGAGAACAACATATATGCATAGATGCATGGAAGAGAACAACATATACGCATATATACATAGAAGAGAAAACACACATATATATATATATATATTGAAGAGACTCGTATGTACATATATGTGCGTAGGTTTAGAATATATATACATGTCCGTAGGTCCAGAACATATATCATTTCAGGCCATTGTCATAATAATGTTTATTATGTCTATGTCCATGCTATGACATGAGCAGATGAACATAATTACATTTACGAAAATACACGTACCTATTCAATTGACATATAATACATTTGGCAAAGATTTCAAAACCATAGATTTAACACACAACAAATACCACCAAACAAAACGTATAGTGCATTGAATGTTGAAGACAGAAAAGAGGACAAATACGTCGTTTCATCATGGATTATCGCCCTTCATAGATCTTCAACGGGATTGTGCATGAACATCGTGCTTTAACGGACATGAAGCGTTACTTATCTATATTTTTAATGCAGGTGGATATACGTTACATGGAAATCCTGTTATAATTACCGGTTAAATCGTGCTTATTCAGTTCCTGGAGTAGTGTTACTGTTTTTAAACGGTAATTTCAAAAGTGGTGTTCACAAGTGAAAAATAATTCGGATATATTTGATTTCGGACAGCAAGACATTTTGGACACTTAACCATTAAGAAATATCATATAAGTGATTTCCTGTAATATCTATACCAAAATATTTATTGTTTATAATTATAAGAGACCCTTATCATAACAATCAATTTGATAGTAAGGTCTTATGTTTGGCTGTTAGTGTTGTGATGATTTTGGATTTACACCAATTTCCATTTCAGTCTTAAACTTGGAAGACTCATTGTTTTACACTTGTCTTATAATCATTGAATTTTCCTTTTATTTCCGCCATTTTTTTCAACAATTTGTATTGTATATGTTAATAAAAAGATCCTAGCTTCGCAACTAGTAATGGGACAATAACAGTTTTCAACATACAGACACTTTAGGACACATCTGCAGCAGACATCTTTGAAAACTATGTAGCAAAAGGAGAAAGGGCTCAATTCCATTCAATTATTAAACTTTCATTCACAGGGATCTTGCATAATTGTGCTAAGATGTTTTGAAGTCGTCTTCTGCAGAATTCATTAATGTGGAAAAGAATGAATAAATATCAGGTTGACTGGCCTCCACCTCTCGACACTCGAGCCCGAAAATTATTAAGTTTAACTAAGCTATTTACCATTTACTTGATGGGATATTTCTCTTGTTATTTGTTAAAACCCTTTTGAACATACAAGTCTGCAGCAGATAACTTCGAACATATCTATAAACAAGAGGGGCATGATGGCCCTAGATCCCTCACCTAAGTTATGCAATGTGATTCGTCATGTAAACCACAATAATTCATTTAGTATTTCACTCAATAAACATGGCTTAAACTTGTCTCATAGAAAGTCACCCAGTTATCATTTCTACAAAATTATATGCAAATCGGCAAGATACTTTCAGGGGATACAATTTTTAAGTGCACTATAGCCATATTATGCAAAACAATCAAAGCCTCCCTCAAGGTTATGTTAAATGTATCTGGAAATCGGCCAGATTATTTCTGGGAAGAAGATTTTTAAAGTTTCCCTATGGCCATAATAGGCAAAACAGTAACCATGTTTTTCTACAAACCAACAAGACTTGACGGAATCTGATAGAGAGTCACCACTAAATGGTCATTTCTACGAAAATTATTTGCAAATAGGCCAGATACTTTAGGAGGAGAAGAATTTTAAAGTGTTTCACTATAGCCATTATCCCCATATAAGGCAAAACAGCCCGGTCCCTTGAGGGCCAGTATCGGGCAACTTCAATAGGCAAAACTTAAATCAACATAGCATGAAGGAATATTGTAGAGGGTTACCCAAAGAACATTTATACATAATTATTTGAAAAACAGCCAAATAGTTTAGGACGAGAAATTTATTTCAAGTTTTCACTGAAGTCATATATATACGGAAGCGCATATTGAGCATTAGATGCACACAAGATTTCAATATATTTATTATCATTCCGATTTATTTTTCTCTAATAACAGACATAGATATAGTGATCACGAAATATTATAATCTCTTTTAGAAATAATTATGTTAATTTCATCAATTATTAATAACATGTATAGAAAGAAGATTTCGTTATGATGTGATAAAACATCTCATCTTATTGAAAGTTGCGAAAGAAAAATAAATCGTAATGATGATAAATATATTGAAATCATGTGTGCAACTGATGCTTAATATGCGCATCAGTTGCACACATGATTTCAATATATTTATCATCATTACGATTTATTTTTCTCTAATAATAGACATAGATGTAGAGATCATGAAATATATATGCTCTTTTTTAACTTTATATATTGATATTCAAACATTATAACAAAATCTTAACAAAACTTATTTCCATTTCAATGGATCTTTTGTGCAATTTGAATAACTTTTTTTTTAAGTTCGCAACTTTCAATAAGATGAGATGTTTTATCACATCATCACGAAATCTTCTTTCTATACATGTTATTAATAATTGATGAAATTTAGATAATTATTTCTAAAAGAGATTATAATATTTCGTGATCACTATATCTATGTCTGTTATTAGAGAAAAATAAATCGGAATGATGATAAATATATTGAAATCATGTGTGCATCTAATGCTCAATATGCGCTTCCGTATTTATATCAAGAATTCGAATTCCTGATATCAGAAATCGAATATTTGATATCAGAAAATAGATTATTTGATATCAGAAAATGGATTTATTGCTATCAAAAAATGATTTTCTGATATCAAGAAATATAAATGAATTTCTGATATCAAGAATTCGAATTTTTGTTATAAAAAAATACTGACGATTTTCTGATATCAAGAAATACAAGAAGATTTTTAAAGTTTCCCTATGGCCATAATAGGCAAAACAGCCACGCCCCTAGTAACCCATGTTTTTTCTACAAACCAACAAGGCTTGACGGAATCTGATAGTCACCACTAAATGGTCATTTCTACGAAAATTATTTGTAAATAGGCCAGATACTTTAGGAGGCCATATAAGGCAAAACAGCCCGGTCCCTAGAGGGCCAGTATCGCGCAACTTCAATAGGCAAAACTTTAATCAACATAGCATAAAGGAATATTGTAGAGGGTTACCCAAAGAACATTTATACACATTTTTTTTTAAAAAACAGCCAAATAGTTTAGGACGAGTAATTTATTTCAAGTTTTCACTGAAGCCATATATATCTAGAATTCGAATTCCTGATATCAGAAATTGAATATTTGATATCAGAAAATGAATTTCTTGATATCAGAAAATAGATTATTTGATATCAGAAAATGGATTTCTTGACATCAAAAAAGGATTTTCTGATATCAAGAAATCGAATTTTTGATATCAAAAAAATACTGACGATTTTCTGATATCAAGTATTCATTTTCTGATAACAGGAATTCGAATTCTTGATATCAGAAAATCATTTACATTTCTTGATATCAGAAATTCCATTTATTGATATCAGAAAATCCTTTTTTGATGTCAAGAAATCCATTTTCTGATATCAAATAATCTATTTTCTGATATCAATATGAGGCACCTTTTTACTATTTATTCCTTATTTTTTGATATCAGGAATTCGATTTTTTGATATCAGAAAATGGATTTCTTGATATCAAGAAATAAAGAGTATTTTCTGATATCAAAAAATGAATTTTTGATGTCAAGAAATCCTTTTTCTGATATCAAATAATCTATTTTCTGATATCAAAAAATACTGACGATTTTCTGATATCAAGATATACATGTTCTGATATCAGGAATTCGAATTGTTGATATCAGAAAATCATCTGATAAGAAAATAGAGCATATTTCTTGAAATTTTTTGATATCAGGAATTCGATTTTTGATATCAGAAAATACTCTTTATGTCTTGAAATCAACAAATGATTTTCTGATATAAAAAAATCCAATTCCTGATATCAAAAAATAAGGAATAAATAGTAAAACGGCTCCTCATATATCAAAAAATACTGACGATTTTCTGATATCAAGAAATACATTTTCTGATATCAAATATTCATTTTCTGATATCAGGATTTCGAATTCTAGATATCAGAAAATCATCTGATAAGGAACAAGAAAATGTGTCCATGGAACACGGATGCCCCGGTTGGAATGGACGAACAGACAGACGAACAGACGGATGAACAGTTGGTCCAACCTCAAATTGATACAATTTTTTAAACAATGATATGTTGATTGTCATTTGTGTGAAGTTTCATAATGATAGGACATCAGGTTCACTAAAATCTAACTTGACCAAAAACTTTAACCTGAGCGGGACGGACGAACGGACGCACGGACGGACGGACGGACTAACAGACCGGAAAACTATATGCCCCTCATACTTCGTATGCCGGGGCATAAAAATAGAGCATATTTCTTGATATTTTTTTATATCAAAAATACTGACGATTTTCAGATATCAAGAAATACATTTTCTGATATCAAATATTCATTTTCTGATATCAGGAATTCGAATTCTTGATATCAGAAAAACATTTACATTTCTTGATATCAGAAATTCCATTTATTGATATCAGAAAATCATTTTTTGATGTCAAGAAATCCATTTTCTGATATCAAATAATCTATTTTCTGATATCAAATAATCTTTTTTCTGATATCAAATAATCTATTTTCTGATATCAAAAAATACTGACTAAAAGATGACTAGACTTAGAAATAAACAGACTTCCATCACAATAATTTTACACTGTCACAGGTTCCTTACAGTTGCCATTGTGCATTAGTGAGTTATTAGAACTGTTTAACAGTCAACACAATAGCTTGTTTGATTGTAAAATAATAATATTTGGTTTGTTAACTTTACTTTGCGATTCAGACTGTGTTTTTGGACTGGAGAAAAATTATGTTAAACGCCGCTGCTTAGCAGACGATTGAGCAGACATCTTTTCCCGGATATTTACGTCAAAGACTCAATCGGCACATCTCGGCAGATTGCGGTACCCTACATCTCACCAAAATCTGCTCAGATGTGTTGATTGGTCAAAGACTTTGTCATATACGCGCTTTAAATAATGTTATCAATTAAAAAACTGAGCGTCTAATTTGATCATGTGACTCTCTAGTCCAAATCATTTAGACTTTCTGTTTCTCGTTTTATCATCAGTTATTAATTGGTCACCGAAGTCTAAAGACTCTGTTCAAATTATCCATAGCATGTTTCAGTCAGACTCGATTCACGTTATTATGCCGTTTATATCCTTGACAGCTATCGCAACGATAAAAAAAACATTTTGAGCCTAAAAAATATGCAGCTTACCTCTTTACCACTTTAATCTATCAAAATTCAATTCACAACGATGAAAAATTTAAAATCTGTAACAAATTTGTTTACGGTTTCCGCGTACGGCACAGACGCTAGACTGATAGGGAGAAAACTGAAGAAAAAAAATGAGCTAAACAAAAAACCTTAACCGGACGACCACGCCGTCGCCGCCGACGCCAGAGTCATGACAAAAGCTCTCATTTTTTCAAAAGTCGAGCTAAAAATGAGCATACGCGATGTCTTTTTGGAAGGACTAGGGACTCTCACAATGGAATCCATCAATGTTAAGCTGATTCGTCCCTAAGACCAACTGAATTTGTTTTCATTTTTGTTGTGTCATAAGAGACGCAGATTTATATGCGTCAATGTCAATTAAATTCCGTCAAAGATGCAGAAAACGCGCTCTGGAGAAAACACTGACACATGTCGTATATAAACAGTGGTATTTGACTGTATATTACATGCAATAAACCACTTGCTGTGACCATACAAAATCAATAACAGTAGGCAGAGTTACCTACCTGTCAGATCGAGTGGTTCCAGCCAACCGAATCGGATCAGTAATAGTAACTTAACATGATATATATATCCAAGGCATAAGTGACAAATGTTCCCTGGGGCTATGTGTTAATCCATGAATGCTAGAGAATTACCAATGCATCGGTTTCATTGAAATATTCCCCTAAATGTATTTTGATCCATATTTCTACTTTCAGTATGCGATGTATGCAAACTGGTGCAAAACGGTTCAGAAAGACTTGGAAGAAAATATTTTTGCTGTGCAGAAGTTAATAAAATAAATTTGATCCAAATTAAAGACAATACGACGACTTTTAGATCTTATCTTGCCGTTTATCAAATATAAAATACCTTCATGATTGACAAATATTCGTAATATCGTAATATCAGGGACACTAGTGATTACTCATTTGAACGTTCGTTTTTCGGTTCACGACATGGGAAAGGGCCCTGTGATGCCTTAGGTGGTGTAATAAAGAGCTGTGCTGAAAGACACGTAAAAAGTAGACAGGGATTTATTCGTAATGCAAAAGAACTTTACGACTATTGTCAACGAGAGCTTTTAATTGGTGAGACAGCTACTGGGAACTGTCAACACAAGAAAAGAATTTTTTTCTATGAACACGTCATTCACCGACAAAAACCTCCAAAAGCATTGAAGGTGCTACCTGGAACCAGAAAGCTGCACAACGTTCGAACTGCTGAACCCGGTAAAGTAGATGTAAGAAACCTCAGCTGTTACTGTGCTGCTTGTATCAAACAGCAATCTGGCTGCATTAATACTCAATAGGTTGAGAACTGGAACAGACACACTATTTGTAGTGGTTTGAAGAAAAAAGAAGGGGAACAGAAGGATACAGCTATTTCTGGAACGATGAATGGAAGGAAAAAGAAGGAATCAGCTTCATCTGGGGGGGTCCAAATCAGTGAACAAGAGGGAAACAGCTTCATCTGGAGGGACCAAATCAGGGGGAAAGAGGGAAACAGCTTCATCTGTAGGTACCAAATCAGGGAAAAAGAAGGGAACAGCTTTATCTGAAGGGGCCAAAGAAGGAAAAAAGAAGAAAGCAGCTTTATCTGGAAGGACGAAAGACTTTGAAAGTATGTTGGAAATATGTGCTGCTTGTCATACATTTAAGCAGTTGAAGAGAGTGGTAGAAAAACTGGTGCTTTATCCCTTAGATGACACATGTCCTGATACAAGCCTTGTTAGCACAGAAAAAAGTGTTGATGCCCTTGCCATGAATATTATGCCAGACATGGATGAAATATCGGAACAGAAACTATACCCAGCTCTTGTCAAAGCAGACGGTAATTGCCTTCCAAGAACCGGAAGCATACTGGCATTTGGTGCTGAAGACAGACATATAGAAATTAGAGTAAGAATTATAAAAGAACTTGTCATGAATGAGAAAAAATATCTTGCTTTAGAGCATTTAGAGAGTTACTGCTCTGCAAGAAACCTAGTAAAGTCATTCACAATGTATTCTGAGCATTATGTCGCTGGTGAAAGGGTGAATCCCACTATCTCAAAAGCAATTTACAGAAAAGAAGTTTTGAGTATCACTGAAATAAAGTTATATGGGTATTTGGCAGATTTGTGCCCTGGCAACAGTTCTGAAGTGTCCAATATTCTCTGTATATCCTCAACTCGGAGCACCAACAGTCAGGGAAGATTTACACAGAGTCATACAAGGACTGTACGGCGAGAACAACCAGAAGCTTTATATCATGTGGACAACTACCCGCCAAGACATGCAAGATCGGAACTGGGTGCCAAATCATTTTGTGCCATTACTTCCTCAGATTATCAACACAAATAGATTAGGGAGTGATCAGCTCGATGAGAGTTCAGCAGCTGATTATTTGGACTTGTTGAACTTAGAAGAGAGACTGGATGACTTTGATTTCAATTTGACTGACCATCTACTACTAGGTGAAATAGATAATCAATGTATCAAAACAGAACCTGTTTTCCACTTGGTGAAAGACGAAGACCTTGGTGATAAAATGGAGGCGCCACTCGACGATGAGAGTAAGAGTTCACCGCCAATTGACTCGAACAATTCCAGAAACAGGAGACATGCCAGTCTTGAGCCAAGGTAATTTGAAACAGTTTAAACATGTTAACATGTCTGAAAGAAACACTTTTAAAACAACCCGAAATTTGATTGATTGGGTTTAAGCATCGTTTTCAACAATTATTTAGTCGCTTCACATAATTATACATGACTTCAAGTATGAAGAAAACTAAACAAGAACGACAATATCTGATTTGATTAATTGTGGTTTAATACTGGTTTCTTTTTTAAAACATGTAGTATTGAGTGATTTGTTAATGGCATTTGTTGCATTGATTTCAGTCAAACATCGAAATGAATGTAGGTGGAGCTTGGGCTCGAACTCAAAACCCTTTGATTGACAGCCCGCTACCAGAGCTCGACTAAACAACCCTAAATCCCTTATTACATATTGTAGAGAATGTCTATCCCTTCTCTGTTTTCAGTATTTCAGCAAAGGACCCAGATCTCAGTGGTGACATGGAGGTTCCACTAGAAGGTGAGGATAACAGTTCACCAGAAGTTGACTTGGACATTCCCAGAAACATCATTCATATCAATCTTGATCCCAGGTGATTTGAAACTTTTTAAACAAGTATAAATGTCTTTTAAGTATCAAGACACACTAAATGACTCCATAGTTGAGTATTTGATAAATTTGGGTTAAGCAGTTTTCAACAATTTTCTAAGTCATATCACGACGGCCAGTTTACCTTTACCTATCCATGTGTTTCCTGGCTTTCTACCACTAGTACTCCATACAACAGTCTTTCAAAGGAACAAACTTCTTTTCCAAAGACTTTTAGCCCATTGGTTTATGACATTCATAGCATTGACTTTTGTTTAATGTCTGAAGAAGGTTAACCAAATTAGGGCTCGAACTCGCAACCCCTGGATTGACAGCCCGCGCAAACTACCAGGGCACTGCTAAACAACTCATAATCCCTAGTTACATATTGTAGTGAAAGTCTATCCCTTCTCTGTTTTCAGTATGGCAAAGGACCCAGATCTCAGTGGTGACATGGAGATTCCACTAGAAGTTGAGGATAACAGTTCCCCAGAAGTTGAGGATAACGGTTCACTAGAAGTTGAGGATAACAGTTCACCAGAAGTTGACTTGGACATTCCCAGAAACATCAGTCATGTCAGTCTTGATCCCAGGTGATTTGAAACTTTTTAAACAAGTATACATGTCTTCTAGTATCAAGACACACTAATTGTGACTAAACAACTCGATAGTTGACGGATTGGGGTTTAACACTGTTTTCAACAATTTTCTTTGTCAAATCACAGCGCCCAATTAACCTATCTATGTGTTTCCTGTCTTTCTCACACTAGTACTCCACACGACAGTCTTTCAATGCAACCTACTATTTTTCCAAAGACCTTAAGCCCATTGGTTGATGACATTCATAGCATTGACTTGCGTTAAACGCCTGAAGAAGGTTAGCAAATTATGGCCCATACTCACAACCCCTGGATTGACAGCCCACTACGAGGGCTCGACTAAACAACTCTTAATCCCTAGTTACATATTGTAGTGAAAGTCTATCCCTTCTCTGTTTTCAGTATGGCAAAGGACCCAGATCTCAGTGGTGACATGGAGATTCCACTAGAAGGTGAGGATAACAGTTCACCAGAAGTTGAGGATAACAGTTCACCAGAAGTTGAGGATAACAGTTCACTAGAAGTTGAGGATAACAGTTCACCAGAAGTTGAGGATAACAGTTCACCAGAAGTTGACTTGGACATTCCCAGAAACATCAGTCATGTCAATCTTGATCCTAGGTCACTTGTTTAAAAAGTTTCAAATCACCTAAGGTGATTTGAAACTTTTTAAACAAGTATACATGTCTTCTAGTATCAAGACACACTAATTGTGACTAAACAACTCGATAGTTGACGGATTGGGGTTAAACACTGTTTTCAACAATTTTCTTTGTCAAATCACAGCGCCCAATTAACCTATCTATGTGTTTCCTGTCTTTCTCACACTAGTACTCCACACGACAGTCTTTCAATGCAACCTACTATTTTTCCAAAGACCTTAAGCCCATTGGTTGATGACATTCATAGCATTGACTTGCATTAAACGCCTGAAGAAGGTTAGCAAATTATGGCCCATACCCACAACCCCTGGATTGACAGCCCACTACGAGGACTCGACTAAACAACTCTTAATCCCTAGTTACATATTGTAGTGAAAGTCTATCCCTTCTCTGTTTTCAGTATGGCAAAGGACCCAGATCTCAGTGGTGACATGGAGATTCCACTAGAAGGTGAGGATAACAGTTCACCAGAAGTTGAGGATAACAGTTCACCAGGAGTTGAGGATAACAGTTCACTAGAAGTTGAGGATAACAGTTCACCAGAAGTTGAGGATAACAGTAGACCAGAAGTTGAGGATAACAGTTCACCAGAAGTTGACTTGGACATTCCCAGAAACATCAGTCATGTCAATCTTGATCCCAGGTGATTTGAAACTTTTTAAACAAGTATAAATGTCTTTTAAGTATCAAGACACACTAAATTACTCCATAGTTTTGAGTATTTGATAAATTTGGGTTAAGCAGTTTTAAACAATTTTCTAAGTCATATCACGGCGGCCAGTTTACCTTTACCTATCCATGTGTTTCCTGGCTTTCTACCACTAGTACTCCATACAACAGTCTTTCAAAGGAACACACTTCTTTTCCAAAGACTTTTAGCCCATTGGTTTATGACTTAACCAAATTAGGGCTCGAACTCGCAACCCCTGGATTGACAGCCCGCGCAAACTACCAGGGCACTGCTAAACAACTCATAATCCATAGTTACATATTGTAGTGAAAGTCTATCCCTTCTCTGTTTTCAGTATGGCAAAGGACCCAGATCTCAGTGGTGACATGGAGATCCCACTAGAAGGTGAGGATAACAGTTCCCCAGAAGTTGAGGATAACAGTTCACTAGAAGTTGAGGATAACAGTTCACTAGAAGTTAAGGATAACAGTTCACCAGAAGTTGACTTGGACATTCCCAGAAACATCAGTCATGTCAGTCTTGATCCCATGTGATTTGAAACTTTTTAAACAAGTATACATGTCTTCTAGTATCAAGACACACTAATTGTGACTAAACAACTCAATAGTTGACGGATGGGGGTTTAACACTGTTTTCAACAATTTTCTTTGTCAAATCACAGCGCTCAATTAACCTATCCATGTGTTTCCTGGCTTTCTACCACTAGTACTCCACATGACAGTCTTTCAAAGGAACAAACTTCTTTTCCAAAGACTTTTTGCGCATCGGTTTATGACATTCATAGTATTGACTTTTGTTTAATGTCTGAAGAAGGTTAACCAAATTAGGGCTCGAACTCGCAACCCCTGGATTGACAGCCCGCGCAAACTACCAGGGCACTGCTAAACAACTCTTAATCCCTATTTACATATTGTAGTGAAAGTCTATCCCTTCTCTGTTTTCAGTATGGCAATGGACCCAGATCTCAGTGGTAACATGGAGATTCCACTAGAAGGTGAGGATAACAGTTCACCAGAAGTTGAGGATAACAGTTCACTAGAAGTTGAGGATAACAGTTCACCAGAAGTTGACTTGGACATTCCCAGAAACATCAGTCATGTCAGTCTTGATCCCAGGTGATTTGAAACTTTTTAAACAAGTATAAATGTCTTCTAGTATCAAGACACACTAATTGTGACTAAATAACTCGATAGTTGACGGATTGGGGTTTAACACTGTTTTCAACAATTTTCTTTGTCAAATCACAGCGCCCAATTAACCTATCTATGTGTTTCCTGTCTTTCTCACACTAGTACTCCACACGACAGTCTTTCAATGCAACCTACTATTTTTCCACAGACCTTAAGCCCATTGGTTGATGGCATTCATAGCATTGACTTGCGTTAAACGCCTGAAGAAGGTTAACAAATTAGGGCCCATACTCGCAACCCCTGGATTTGACAGCCCACTACCAGGGCTCGACTAAACAACTCTTAATCCCTAGTTACATATTGTAATGAATGTCTATCCCTTCTCTGTTTTCAGTATGGCAAAGGACCCAGATCTCAGTGGTGACATGGAGATCCCACTAGAAGTTGAGGATAACAGTTCACCAGAAGTTGATTTGGACATTCCCAGAAACCGCAGTCATGTCAGTCTTGATCCCAGGTGATTTGAAACTTTTTAAACAAGTATACATGTCTTCAAGTATGAAGACACACTAAACAACTTAATAGTTGACTGATTGATTAATTGGGACTTAACACTGTTTTCAAAAAGTTCTAAGTCATATGCATGTGTACACTAAACAACTTAATAGTTGACTGATTGATTAATTGGGGCTTAACACTGTTTTTAAAAAGTTCTAAGTCATATGCATGTGTTTCCTGGCTTTATCACATTAGTATTCAACACAACAATCTGTTCAAGCCACAAACTGCTTTTCCACATGTATAGAATGTAAGCTAATTCAGTAGAAGATGAATGACGCCTGTTTCATTGACTTAACTAACATCAGAAAGAATGTTGCAGGGCTAAAACTCACAACCCCTTGATTGGCAGCCCACATCACTACCAGGGCTCTGCTAAACAACTTAAGCCCTTGTTACATATATAGTAGAGAAAGTATATATCTCTTCTCTGTTTTCAGTATGGCTAAGGACCCAGATCTCAGTGGTGACATAGAGGTGTCACTAGAAGGTGAGGATAACAGTTCACCAGAAGTTGACTTTAACATCCCTAGAAACACCAAACATGTCAGCCTTGAGCCAAGGTACATATTGAACTAGCATATATGTTTGTGGGAAATAATGTATACATATAAACATTTGTGTAGAGGTTTTGTTTATTGGAAAGTGGCCTCATTGGCTGACTAGTAGCCCATATTAACAGACTTGCTTATAAATATATGCAAGATAGTGACATTGGCAGATCAATCTATAGTAAGTCAATGCCAGTTTACCAGCTCTAGGAACAATGCGAAATATCAATCTGAAGCAAATTATATTTACTTTATTTCAAATATTACATTCAATTCTCTTTAGATACCATATGGGAGACTATATCCTGATAAACCATGGAACATCTTTGTTACCTGCAGTTGTAAGTGATCATAAGTTCAAGTTCTTGTTGAGTTTATACAGTTTAATTATATTTATTTGATTCTGTTTATTCTGTTCCAAGATCAAGAGCAAGTGACTGTTTGTATGAAGATTCCTGCCATTTTCAAACTTTTATTTTTGTGCTTGCTTTAAGTTTCATGCCATTTTCAAACTTTTATTTATGTGCTTGCTTTAAGTTTCATGCCATTTTCTAACTTTTATGTATGTGTTTGTTTGACATGTCATGCCATTACTAACTTTCATTTATTTTATATCAGGGTCCAATGTAATTAAATTCAGGATAAACTTAACAGCTTGCTTGATTCTGAGGGGCGGGGAATCATTACCTTCGATCCAGCTTGCTTTATTCCGACTTTGAGAATTGAAAACAAGTTTTATGACCATGGTCGTTTGATGAACATATCCACTTTCCTGGGTTTCTAATAATTTCTCAATGAGAAATTGACGACTGTCCCACTTAAGCAATACCAGGGAAGAGAGATGTATTTTTTCAGTACAAATCATCACAGATTAATGTGGCAAGATAAGGGATCAAATCTAAGATCCCTGCATTGACAGATATGCGTGCTATCTACTGTGCTATCTGCTGGCAGATGACCGCTATTCATGTAAAAAAAATCTCAACTGTAATTTAACAACCGTTTCATTGATTATCACCAAACTTCATCACTGCATGTTCATCATCAGTTATAAACTTTAATTTGCATCACTATACTGATATAAGGTCAATATTTATTTTGCTAAAACATTCGTTTGTTGGTCCAAGAGTTGGCCGGGTCTCTTGCCTACTTAAACTAGTTAAATAGAATAAAATGTAAATGCATTTCAGGTGGACGAATGGCCATGGGTTAAGTTTTTTACGAAAAGCAAGCGGAACTCGTGGACCATGAACGAAATGAGGCACACTATCCTGGTAACCGATATCGAGAAAAAGATTGCTCCTCCAGACATTTCGATGTATGGCAGTCGACTTGTCTATACTTTCGAAGGTAACAAGCAGAACTCGTATAGATCTAGCAAATCTTCAGAGTTTTTCATATTAAGTTTCGTGTATTACATTATGTTTTTGTTTTTTAAGATTTTGCTTACTTAGCAAGAGAATGTTTTTATCACTTGTTCGAGCACAGGTTAAACACCCAGGAATTGAGTTGCGTGTTTGAATCTCTGCTTGGTTACATTTCATTGTGTTATTTGACAAATGATAGTGTCCTGCGTCATTTGTCTCTACCTCTGTATCATAGGGGAAAGTGACTTTCCGGCAGAAAAATTGTGTGGAATACTGGTTAGAAACCGAGGAAACATGGTTAGTATAACTGAAGGCGCCGTATATACTGAATATATTTTGAAAAAGGCCCTAAACCCTATTCAAGCAGTTTCAAAACAGAATCTCGAACTAGATGCAAAAATACAATAGCATATAATATCTCGTTGCACAATAACATTTATCACATAATTATTACAACCAAAATATTTTGTATTCATCATAATGTTGTAATGTTACAACTTTCATGTATTTTCAGATCTGACCAGTTAATCAGCAGCCAGCATGACCATGCACCAGTTGATTAATTTTGTTTTTATTTGTTCAAAATCGAAATACATGGGAGTTTGGGCAAATTAGCTTTTCTGTTTTGTTCATTAGTCATAGTAGTCCCCGTTTTCATAAACTGTAGTACAGGACTTCTCGAATGTTATATTCTAAAAACACACCCAAAATATTGATGTATTTAATTTTTGATTTAATAGTTGGAGAAGGGTAGATCAATATTTTTTTCAATTAATCCCTCTCTAACTTTGTTTTAAATACTGAAGGCTTTTAAACAGTGTAGGAAGAGATCAGATTGCTCATAAAGTTTAGCTTGGTGTCCTATTACACACTAAGTGCAGTCGTTGGTGTCTTGTTACACACTTTGTACAGTTTTTGGTGTCCCGTTACACACTTGGTGTCCTGTTACATCTCACTTGGTGTCTTGTTACATCATTCTTCATCTAGATGTCAACTGTTAAATATTTTACTAACTAAACCATTTATCAATTAAATTAATTCCAAATAAAGCTGGTGAAAATGTATAAGAGGTCGTAGCAAGTCAATTAACAAACTGAAGTCCATAAACATGTTTTATTATGTGGTGTCCTGTGTTACAAACAATACAACTTAAAACCCACATTACAACTTATCTAAAGCTAGAAACACTTTGTCATTTGAAATATAAGAGCTTAAGATATTATTCTTACCATATTCAGCATTTAATTTGACAAAAGTCAAAAAAAAAAAAGAGGACACCACAGTGTTTGTGATGTAACACAAAATCCGGACACCATATTATGGCTCTAATATCAAAGAAAATTGTTTGGAATGAAATCTATAAACGATTACCCCAAGAGAATAATAAATGCCCAATCACGGCTTTGTTTACCAAAATTAATAAGCATAACCAGCGGAAAAATATCATATGACTTAATAGTTGCAATTTCATTGGATGAAATGAGAAATTTGGTCAATGACGTTCACGACCTGACAACCCTGATTTTTACATTCAACGCTGTTTACCGATTTCTAATTCTCAAATTAAGGAACCATGATTAACATTGCGCAATCATGAAAATGGAGGCTATGCCGGAATGATACCGTAACACATGAAACAAATTAACGTTTTGTTGTCTGTCATTGTTTTTGACAATATTTTATGATTTAATAACTACATTGAACCTGATAAATTTGACTTTTGGTTAATTCAGTTGAATCTTATTTAATAGGTCTTTCTTTGTAAAACATCACACTTCAATTTGAAGAGTTCTATTGCATCCTTTGATTTTGTGGTCTCAAGTTTATTTAAGTTATTACCAGTTATTTACCACAACAACACAAAATTATATCGGGCATATGTTAAGTTGTTGATCCGAAGTTTCACCATGGAAACTGGAAATGTTAAAGTTTTACGGTTGATTATATTGACTTGTTGACTTATGATAATTTTTCTAAAGGACATCGTGTAACTACTTTCATCACAAAGACACCAATCCAGGGAATGTGCATTTTAGCTCAAACAGCAGATTTGAAAATGTCTTTTAACGCTTACAGAAGAGTTTAATATTCATATATCCCAGCCTAACCAACAAATTGCTATAAAGAACATTATGTTGAATAGACAACCAGTGTCTGCAGAAGGTGGTGTCTCAGTGGAGTTAAATTGATACTTTGACTTTTTGACTTGTTGAAACAAATATTCAGCATGACAAATCGAAATTAGAGGCCTAATGTTGAGTAGTTATATTTCTATGAATTAAACAGGCGGTATTAAATGGACACTTTGACTTTTTGACTTGTTGAGGTCAAATATTCAGCATGACAACTAGACAATTAGAGAAATAATATTGAGTTGTCGCATTTCATTAAATTTGACAAGTGAATAGGCTCTGCCATGCACGCTAAAAGGCATTTTCCTGATAAATATTTAGGTGATGGTAGTAGCATCCCATTGTATTTTAGTGGTGGCATATATATTAAATCGTTTTAAAGGGATAACTTGACATTAGCACATTAAAATAATAGTAATATCATCTTAAAAAATAAAAAATAAACAAATTAAAGGTCTACAACTTGACATTTGCCGTTTATAATTTCGACTTGTAACAGTTGAATTCAGATCTACAAGACTTAGTTGAAATAAGTGTGAAAACATGAAAACGTTGACATTTCAACTTGTCAAGGTCAAATATGTATTGCGAATGAGAAATAAGAGGCCTTATGTGGAGTTGTCGCGTTGCCTATAATGTCTACAAATTGTTAGCCAATACTTTTGGCGATTAGACTGTGTGCCTAATTTAATTTCTTCCTGCAGTAGATCTTATTCTACGAACAATTGTAAGCTAATAGGAGAAATACTTACCTGCTATTTCAGAAGCACTTTAATAGTGAATAAAAAAACAAACAAAAAACTCCACGAGGCAAAAATCCAGTTGTACAAATGGCGGAGATTTAGCAAGGGGAAGTAACTAATCCATACTTGGGTGATGAGGGATACGTCTAACTATCAGTTCGTCTAATTTATGCTATACAGTATATATATTTATCACATGACAATGCTTATATCCGATGTAATATACCCATTACGTATTTCTTTTTATTACATGGGAGTGCGGCTACAGAGGAAATAACCATCTGAAATGAAACTAGTATGTTAAATCCAGAAATATGGATAAACCATTGTTTACACATTTGCGATGTTTTCCTTTTTTACTTTAACGAAATTTCGACAAAGATACTTAATGTTAATGTAGAACTTTGAATGAGTCGGTGGATCCAACTCGTTATATTTAATTGCAAGAAAACCTTAAAGGTATGTGATAGAGGTTAATCAAGGAACCTTTCTACAAAACTATTTGGAAAAGGACAGATACTTTTGGAGAAGAAGGTTTTAAAGTCTTCACTAAGTTTTCAATCAGGCAAAACAGCACCGCACCCCGGTGGCTATGTTTTTACAACAAATCAACATATCACAAGAGTCATATTTAGGAGAAGACATTGAGAGGATGATAACCAATGTGACGTTTCATGCCGTTTCGCAAAGCAATTATAGATGAGAAAGCGTTTGAAGCAAAACGTTGACGTACTCTCAGACGCACGCAGGCACGACGGACAACTCGCCATGACATAAGATCGACTGGCTTTAAGCCAGTGGAACTTATCATCATATCTATCCACCGCAGAATTTCCAGTCGTTTTTTGCTATTAAATTCAATGGGTCATGATGGTGTATCTGTCGGCAACCATGGGTAAGTGCATATGTATGTGTCGGTCGCAGACTTATTGAGTGAAACACTTTTATGACCATAGACAAGCTGGACTATGTAGCAATTGTAAAGAGCAATTTAAAAGCAGCATGTAGATCATGTACGAATTAATGCATTTGTTGTGTATGCACATGTATACCAGGGACTTTATTCAGATTGTCCTAACACACCGATCACTCTAGTATACATATAAGCCGTATCAACCAATAACATTACAGATTTTACGAATCGTTCGGTGTGTTACGACAAACTGAACACTCGCCTAACTAACAGTAATTGCTTTCATTTAATGCGTACCGCCTATGTGATGTAGTGGTTGAGAGTTTGCCTGGTAGGCTGGAGGTCGATGGTTCGATTCCCGGCCGGATCATACCAAAGACTAAATGGTAGTTATGGCTGCTCAGCTTGGCACTCATGGTTGCGGGGTTATCATTTCAACTGACTGGCTGGTGTCAGGACAAATGGACCAGTACTACTGGTAACTTACCCAAGAAATGCCGTGCAATAACTGAACAGAAAAAATGTTGAAAGCGGCGTAAAACACCAAACAATCATTTAATGCGTGTACTGTCTTTTGACAATTGTGTAGTTACATAAGTCTTTCCATTGCACATATACTTATTTTCGGATGTCGATATACATAAAAGAAAATTTAGAGTAAAAGTGGGTAAGAGATCTCGAGTAAGATAGTCGCCGTGATATAATTGAAATAATGTTGAAAGTGGCATACAACACAGCAGTGGATGTATTTGAAAACTATACTGTATGAACCGATTATATAATAGATATGTAGGCAAAGCGATTGTAACCGATAATCGATTGTAAAAATGGAACCAATGGCCCAACACTAGTCCCACCGGTTCCATTTTTACAATCAATTTGTATTTAACAAGCCTCAATGTTCGCAATGCTTCTTATTAGTTATGTTTGATAAAAAATATACCAATTCAATGTCTTGTCTTTACTAGGTTGTATCATTTTATTGCCAAAAAAAACACTTAAGACCTTGGGCTAAGGGTGTCTTGCCTTTTTAGGAAATTTGACCTCCCCCAATTACCAAGTTTTGTACTTGAAAATATGTGATCTAAAAATTTGTCATGAAGATTAAATAAACAAGAGGCCCATGATGGCCTATGCTCTACTGGGATGGTTCTTTGGTCATTTTCAATCAAGAGCATGTATGTATGGAGAAGATCGGATAGTAAATGAAGGCTCTATTGTGTTCACAAGCTGTTTTATAGCAATTTTGATAATTTCAAGAGCCATAATCCAGTCTTGCATGGGCGGATCTGGCTGGTTTAAGACAGGAACCGAGCTCTCATCAATATTTAACTACTATCTAAGTTTGGTGAAGATCGGATAGTAAATGGGGGGGGGGGGGGGGGGGGGGGCTCTATTGTGTTTACAAGCTTTATTATAGCAATTTTAACAATTTCAAGGGCTATAATACAGTCATGCAAGGGCACATCTGGCTGGTTTAAGAATGGAAAAGAGTTCTCATCAATATTTAACTACCATTTAAGTTTGGTGCAGATCAGATACTAAATAAAGCCTCTATTGTGTTCACAATCTCTATTATAAGAATTTCGTCAATTCCAATGGCCATAATCCAGTCTTGCATGGGCGAATCTGGCAGGTTTGCGAAAGGAACCGAGCTCTCATGGATATCTAATTACTGTATAAGTTTGATTGAGATACAATCGAAACTGAAGACTTTATTGCGTTCACAAGCTGTATTATAGCATTTCTGACAATTTTAAGGACCATAATCCAGTCTTGCATGGCCGGATCTGGCTGGTTTGCTAAAAAAGGAACCAGGCTCTCATGGATACCTAACTACT
Source organism: Serripes groenlandicus (assembly GCA_031761405.1). Taxonomy (NCBI): domain Eukaryota; kingdom Metazoa; phylum Mollusca; class Bivalvia; order Cardiida; family Cardiidae; genus Serripes; species Serripes groenlandicus. The sequence goes on from JASEVX010000014.1 coordinate 18,029,455, forward strand.
GTGTAAGTTTGGTGAAGATCAGAGAGTAAATGGAGCCTCTATTGGGTTCACAAGCTCTATTATAGCAATTTTGACAATTTCAAGGGCCATAGTCCAGTCTTGTATAGATGAATCTGGCTGGTTTGAGAAAGGAACCAAGCTCTCATGGATATCTAAATACTGTATAAGTTTGATTGAGATACAATATAACTGAAGACTGTATCACGTTCACAAGCAATTGTATACGGACGCACAGACGCACGGACACCACGCCACGTGGCCAGTAGAACTAAAAATGTGATTTCTAAAGTGTTTCTAACATTTGATCTAGTGATCTCGTTTTTGGCCCTCATGACCTATTTGTAAAGATTATCTAGATTTAATGACGAATGAGACATCTAGAGTGTTCAGAAGATTATACCAACATTTGACCTAGTGACCTATTTCTTGAAACCCCATGACCAAGTTTAAAACTTGACCGAGATTTGATGGAGACTTGTGATTAAAATTCATGAAGATTGTATATCAAAATTGAATTTTAGAGTGTTCACAAGGTTGTTCTAGATAACAACTGACATGGTGACTTAGTTTTGAACTTGATCAATATTTGATGGAAATAAATGTTCCGATAAACTTTCACCAAGGTTAAGTTACCTAACCAAGGTCAAGTTCTGCCAAAATTATGACCTTGACCTTGGATGATGTTCCATTACCCCATAATACATCTGACAATGTTTCAGGCTCATCATGGACTGCTGCAAAAAATAAAACTCGCGTCTCAGGCGAAAAGGTCTATATATGGAATCAGCATTATCAACAATCATTCGGATATGTTGCACATTATGAAACATTTAAATTATTTGATTCCATTGTAAAACTAATTGTTTGCTACGCATCTCATATATTGGGACATGAATATTAAGAAATACTTGGGTCAATTCAAAGTATTGTACAAAATTCCTTGGTGTAACTGATTCAGTAAACAATTTTATTGCACTGGGCGAGTGCGTAAAAATGCCATTATATGTAACGCTTTATAGTAAAATTGCGTAAAATATTGGTACTAACTTCTACATACATGTATCCAAAACGATATCCCAAACAGAATTTGCATGTTCAGTCTTACTTAATGAACTGTCTTTCTCCGTTGAAAATGTAGACAATAATACCTGTTTATTCACTCGTGATCAGTTCATAGGTAACGTTTAAATACAATTTAAAGCGGGTTCTGTCTTATAATGAGAAGCATATATCTATGTTTTCTCCAGTATTTTAACACTAAAATGCATCCACGATAAACGACAAATGTTGAAGTTCTATTATCAGTCTGTTTTCAGTGATTTATTTACCTAAATTGTGAATGGGTCCGGTACCAGCGGTATAGCTAGATAACGAAAACAACTTTAGATATGACTATAAAGTCAATTTAACCATATTTGTTCATATTTATTAACATAATAGCACATTCAAGAACATATTACAATACATTTTAACAGTTTGTAATGGTGTTTTTGTACCTATCATCGCGAAATAGAAAAATTAGAGTGTCCTAGGCTAAAACGCATATAAATAAATAGAATCGGCTCACGAAAACAACTTGGCTATCAGTAAAACAACTTCATACATGACTATAAAACCAATATAACCATATTTTTTTCATATTTATCAACCTAATAGCACTTTCACTATCATATTACAATACATTTTAACAGTTTGTAAAAATTGCGGCTCACAAAAACAACTGTGCTGCCACGAAAACAACTTTTTATATGACTATAAAACCCATATAACCCTAATTTTCCATAATTATTAACTTAATAGTACATGCACGAACATATAACAATATATTTTAACAGTTTGTAATAGTGTTTTTGTATGTATTATTGTGTAATAGAATAATTACAGAGTGGCATTCTGCCATAGGCTAACGCATATAAATAAATAGAATCGGCTCACGAAAACAACTTGGCTGTCACGAATACAACTTTTTATAGTTGTATAACGGCCATATAACCATATTTGTTCATAATTTGTAATTTGATAGCACATGCACGAACATATTACGATACATTTTAAGAGTTTGTAATAGTGTTTTTGTACTTAATATCGCGAAATAGAAATGACTAAGTCTACGAAAACAACTTCTCTAATGAAAACAACTTCTCTAACGAAAATGACTTTTCCCACGAAAACAACTTGTCCTACGAAAACAGTTCTCTAACGAAATGACTTGTCGTAGGTAAACATTTTTTTTACATTTGTCGAAATGTTTTCCTGAATTTATTGCAGAATAATTTAGTAAATACTTATTTTCGAATACATATTAAACTATTTGTTCTATTTTTCCCGTCGACAATGAGACAACCTATTTCCGTTTCACCAGCATCATCTACGCATTTATATGTGTTTTAGCCTATGCCGATCCCGAAATACGTATTTTTCGATAATAAGTACAAAATAATGTTAAAAAATGGATTTAATTTGTTATAAATCTATTCATCATGTGTTGTTTAAGTCATATTTAATGAAAAAATATTGTTACATGGGTTTTAAAGTCATATAAAAAGTTGTTTTCGTGACCGATAAGTTGTTTTCGCGAAAAACAAGTTGTTTTCGCTATCTAGCTATACCCGGTACCAGGGAAATTGTGAAAAATGGCATCGATGTTTATAAAATTGTAAATTTCAATAGTACAGCTTTGCTACTGAATAGTAGATCTTTGTCTGTTTAAACTGTTTAAATAAGTATTTCAATACTTGCTAGATGATTTTAGTAGTCGCCGGGCAGAAGCCTGCGACTTCTATTTTTAATAGCTTTTCGGAAATGACATGGGAGGAGAGTTATTATTAGAAAAAAAAAATTAAAATGTCTTGAACATATTACAATTGTGATTGTTTAAAAACACTTAGTTATGACACATCTAAAATGAAATAATTAATCCGATGTTTTAAGTATTTGCAGTTTCTTTATTTTGACACGTATTTATGTTTTTTTGTCTTATTTACGAAGACAAAAGAGTCCCCGCTATACTTGCTGCAGACAGTCTGTTATGTGTCAATATCGAGATAAATATCACGTCGAATTCTCCATTTAGTAGCAGTTTTAACTGACTGAATATTATTTTCATGTTCAAAGAGATGTCTTGATTTATGTAGAATTCATTTAATAATGGTTATCCATGAATATCTGAAATAGGAACTGTTTCTAAGCTAACTATGTTGATCAAGTGACTACCGAATACCGACTGCGTAGATATATCTTCTTTGCAGAGAGCCGTTCTTTACACTCACTTACAAATAGTTAATTATAGGTGATTTAAAATGTTTATTTGGTTCAAAACAAATGACGAAAAGATTAAACTTCGATAAAACTGGTTTTAATATAAAAAATACTTTGAATGAACATTCTGCCTATAAAGAGAGTGTAAAAAATGACAATTATTCGAAGAAGAAACAAATCGGGTCTGTCGTACACAATTATTTCGTCCTTGACAATTTTAAATTTGTCATTAGAGGCAAAACAGGAATTTTGTTATGCATCATTAGCACAAGGGCACTCATTAGTCGCCGGGCAGAAGCCCGCGACTTCTATTTTTAATAGGTTTTCTGAAATCACATGGGAGGGGGATTATTATTAGAAAGAAACACATTTAGATGTCTTGAACATATTACAATTGTGTTTGTTTAAAAACACTAAGTAATGACACATCTAAAATGAAATAAATATTCCGATGTTTTAGGTATTTTCCGTTTCTTTATTTTGACTCGCATTTATACTTGTTTGCTTACGCGCACCTGCGTTACTCGCGAATACCAACTGCGTAGATCAATCTCCTTTGCAGAGAGCCGCTCTTTACACTCACTTACAAATAGTAAATTATAGGTGATTTAAAATGTTTCTTTGGTTCGAAACAAATGAAGAAAAGAACAAACCGAGATAAAACTGGTTTTAATGGAAAAATGACTTTGAACGAACACTCTCTGCCTATAAAGAGAGTTTCAAGAACGACACCTCTGCGAATAAGAAAGAATCGGTTCATTCGTACAGAATTATTTCGTCCTTGACAAATTTAAATGTGTCATTTAATTCCCTAAAGGCATATTGCTTCCGATCTGCATATTGTTATGCATCATGACACAAGGGCGCTCATCATAATATAATTTTAAAACATGAGTAGTTTGTTGTTTACATTATAAAAAAGGAAGGAAAGAATTAAAATAAATTGACATGTTGTAGGGCTAAGTTTATGTTCGAAATTAAGTTTAAATTATACAACAATTTCAATGAGATTCAACTGTTTAGTTGATATTATATTTCGAAGGTGGTCTAATTTATAAATATTGGACTACATTTCAACAATTGTTAAAGTATGATATAATTAGGATGCTAAGCTAATATCATTTTGAGAAAAAGAGAAAACTCATGCCTTCAGCGATTTAACCCATATCTCATTGTTTTAAAAGTAGATTGCTGCAAAGGTGTCCACTGTTGACTTTAAAAGAGGAAAGGTAAAATGACGTGCTATTGCATGCACATCCCAAATTGTCTGTTTTGTGGTTTTATTGAAAAATGATAAAATTCAAATATTCTGACAAACATCTTGAAAAGTGTATGTGGAATTCACAAATCTTATAATTATTCCTTAATGGACTGTATACATACTAAGACTAATGACTGGTTGTGTGTATGGTCAACCTACTTTGGAATGGAGATTGATCATAAACAATGAAAGGCTTCAATTATCATTCACTTCGTTGACAAAACAATGCAAGTTATGATACATTTTCACTTGACCCCACCCCTGATGTTCCAATATGCCCCTCAGTTGATAACTGTTTATTCAACTACTATAATGTTAGTGTAATGCATAACTGCACTATGGATATCCGGCGACATTGATGCGTTGCATCAACTTTCTCTTGTCATTATGTTATTTTAAAACACACTCTCTGCCTATAAAGAGAGTGTAAAGAACGACAACTATGCAAAGAAGAAACGAATCTGGTCTTTCGTACAAAATTATTTCGTCCTTGTCAATTTTAATTGCGTTATAAGATTCCCTACACGCATTTTGCTTGCGATCTGCATATTGTTATGCATCATTGACACAAGGGCGCTCATCATTAAATAAATTTAAAACATGAGTAGACTAATGATTGGCAAGATTACTCATTTCCTGTTTATGATCAATAATTAGATGGTTGTGTATAAGGTCAACCTACCTTAGAATTGATATTGATCATAAACAATGAAAGGCTTTAATTATATTTCAATGAAGGACATTCACTTCGTTGACAAAAAAAATGCAAGTTATGATACATTTTCACTTGACCCAACCCCTGATGTTCCAATATGCCCTTTAGTTGATAACTGTTTGTTTCAACTACTATAATGTAAGTGTTATGCATAACTGCAGTATGGATTTCGGGCGACATTGATGCGTTGCATCAACTTTCTCTTGTCTAAAGAAGTTTATTTACAAATGTCTGAATCAACATCATTCGGAAGCTTTATGTATGAATACGTCTTCAATTAGTAATTTTCTATTTACATTTATCCGACATGGCGATCAACGTTATTACTGTTATCATAATGCTTACATTACAAACACTATTTCAATAATTAAAAAAAACCATATTTAACAGTTACTTGAGTCTCAAAAATATGCAGCTTATCTCTTTACCAATGGAATCGAATTCACATCAGCGAACAATTTGAATTGGCCGCCAGTTTGTTTGCTTTCAACATGTGGTTAAATTGACTGGACGAAATAGCTGAACAAAATTAAACGAAATATCTCCCAAGTCACTATATTTTTTGTATATATAAGTTATAACAGGGCTACGGAAAACCGGTAAAAGTGCCGGTCTGGACCGGATTGTAAATCGTCAGCCCGATACTTTCGATACTTTGTTGAAATGGCTCAACGCAACTAACTTGCGATGTTCAAAAAGTGAAATGACCGGATTGGCAACCCATATCATGTTGACAAAGAGAACTGGATTGGGGAACTAGTTCATATTGACTCAAACAGTCAGATTGGCGAACCAACTGAGTAAGTATGTTGGGCTGGCCAATTCATACCATCCTACCTGGGAAACCGGTTGCCAGCCCAACATACTAAATCAGTCGGTTCGCCAATCTAAATTTGGACTCCAGAAACTAACGCTTCTGTTGAATCATTTTGATGATAAAAGGGGAAGTGGCAGACCCCCCATAAATATAAATGTTACAAAACGCAAATGGTCCCTTTTCGAAAACCACATGTTTGCTAAATGTGGGAGACTATTAGAAAAGCAGGGTCGCCCGACTTCGTCCGCACTCGCCGCGTTAATTATTTCATCGGAACAGTTCGAAAAGGAATTTCCAAACATGATCAAGCTCATGGCTATCATCGAAGTGCATCTTGTTAGTTCTGTGGAGTGAGAGCAAAAAATTTCCAAACAATACCTCATTAGGACCCATCTACGGTGCAGTCTAAGCATCGATTTGCGTGACAAATTGATGCGTGTTTCTATCATTGGACCAAAACTGCAGGCATTTAACCCATTGCCTATATTTCGCAAATGGCTTGCTGGATCCTATGGCAATAGTAAAGGAAGGCATATAAAAATACAACTAAGCAAACAAAGCTTATATAAATTTAAGTCGGATTGGCGAACCGACTGAGTTAGTATGTTAGGCTGGCAACTCTATTTGTACCATCCGGCCAAGGAGAAAAAGAAAGCTTAGTTGTGGGGCTTAGCCTTATGTGGAATATTTTGTGTGACATGTATAATATTTATATATGAACTCGGTAATAAATAAAATGAAACCCCTGTCGGATGTGTTCATAATGACTAAAAAGGTTGGATTGGCGAACCGACTGAGTTAGCATGTTTGGCTGGCAACCCAATTCATAGCATCGGGCCTGGGAAACAGGTTGATCACATGGGTAAAAGTAAACGGGATGCATTCCGAACAAGCTTTGTTGAATATTTTGTGTGACTTGTATAATATTTATGTATGAACTCGGTAATAAATAAAATGAAACCCCTGTCGAAATCGGATGTGTTCGGACCTCAACATGGCACAGGGCTGAGGGGGGAACTCTACTTCATGTTATGACTTGCATAATTTAGAAAAGTAGTGGCTAGCTGCAACGTTACGCAAGCTTTACCTTTGAAGACAAGTGCATAGGCATACTTACCTAAAAATAGAATTATGGTAGATATATTTTATCACGGTAATTCAAAGTAAAAGGTTTATTTGTATGTAGACAAAGCAATGATAACCATACAAACAAAGCAGTAAATAAGATAAAAATGTATCTTCTGTGCACCGCCAATCATTTTCTAGTAAGTACTATATTGGATTACGGGTTGAACATTTTTAAGTACGAACGAGCAATGTAAACTTTTCTCACCAAAATGATTCAACAGAAGCGTCAGTTTCTAGAATCCAAATTTAGATTGGCGAACCGACGGAGTTAGTATGTTGGGCTGGTAACCGGTTTCCGAGGCAGGATGGTATGAATTGGGTTGCCAGCCCAACATACTAACTCAGTCGGTTCGCCAATCCGACTGTTTGAGTCATTATGAACCGGATCCCCATCCGGTTGAACCGTTCTATAGTGTTGGGTCGATGATCGATTATAATCGAAAGTTGATCGATATGTATCACGTTGGCGATAATCAATTGCATTTTACCACAATCGATTATCAATCGGTTCACTTTATCTATTCATTTATGCTTGATTAATATTCGCTTCAACAAAGAGATTACTCTAGCAGTCATGTTTGAAACCACATATTTGGTGGGCTAGCATGTAAATACAACGACTTGAGATCGAAACAAAGTGTTTTTTTGGCAATAAAATGATACAACCGAGTAAAGACAAGACATTAACAGGTATATTGTTTAATTATCAAACATAAATAATTTATAAGCATTGCAAACATTGAGGCCTGTTAAATACATTACTGTATGAACCGATCATATAATCGATGTCTAATAAAATGAGGCAAAGCCATGTAACCCATAATCGATTGTAAAAATGGAACCGATGGCCCAACACTACGGTTCTACTTGTCAACATGATCCGGGTTGCCAATCCGGTCATTTGACTATTTGATCATCGAAAGTAAGTTGCGTTGAGCCATTTCTAAGTAATGAGTTAATTTGTCTCTGTTTTACGGTGCATATTCCTGATGTAAAATTATATAGAATGCACCAGGGACGTAGAAAGGTCACCAGAAATTATCAAATGTATACTGATGCACGGCCTCAGCTGTCGCTCACCAAAGGTGAAAAAACAAATTTGCAAAAACAGTTGCGAAAGAAAAAATCAGCAAATTAAGCCATCATTTTGTTTATATAAATGATCTTAGCGACAATTTTGTTCAACAACACAAGCAAGCTATCGACTTTTTCTCTGCGTATGTATACATAGCTTATCACCTCTTCATATTTTACAATGTGAATTTCAAGTTATCAACTGTGTGATCGGAGGTTTTTCACACGTTAAATCAGGTTTATTGGACAAATTAGTGTCATGACCGATTAACTGATGTTTCTATTGTCATAAAAAGAGACACACGGTTAACTGTTTGCTCTTTGATTGGACATATTTTTTTAAATTTGAACATGTTTTCGTCCGAAATCAAGATCATATGTTTGACCAAACACTTTCGGATGTAGTATATTTTAAGTGTGGAAACAATAGTTTTATGAAACTCAAGTGATTGATTTAATGAACTATATAGGGTATATAAACTCTGCACAGCGAGGGTAATCAAAATCAAATCATTCAATCGGTACCATTCTTAAAATGGCTTCGAAATGTATACTAGATTGTCTCCATTCTGAACCTCCTGCCAAAAAAGCTCAAGCTAATGCTGGAAAATTTCATTGAAAGTTGGTATTGACTGGGTCAGTTATGATCCTATATCAAAGTTTATGCTATTAAAACACAATGTAGAAACATTTACACCTCTGGATAGAAAGGAAATGACAAATGTGTACTTTACTGCAAAATAAATGAGAACCTGCTGGTGTCCTAATTTCAATACTTTCTGCAGTATTGTTTTTGTATAAGAATATTTGTAAGCTAAGAAATATTTACCTGCTATTTAAGACTTCAGTCCACTTTAATCGTGAATACAAATCACCATTTAGATACACGAGGCAAAATCCAGTCGTACAAATGTCGGACTTTTAGCAAGGGGAAGTAACGGATATTTCAGGTTTCGTCTAACTACCAGTTCGTCTAACTTAAACAATAGAGTAAGGAAACTTGTAAATAAAAAGGTAAATCTTTGAACATTACGAAAGAGGACCACCATATGAACATTCCTATGCTGTTTGGTTGATATGCGTCTGGATATATAGTGGTTTAGGAGAGGTCATGTGTAGCTAACAGTTCATTTTAACCCTATTCTGGATTCGTCTGTTCGATATGTTTTAAACCATGGCATTTTGATACAGCTTAAAACAAATGACGTTTACAATAAATCAACTTGAAATTGGACAACCACTTCATATGCATGGATTGAATTTTAAAGTTGTGTCATTTTTGCAATTTTTCTGATGCCGCCTAGACACCATATTTTCAACGTACCCATGTTGCGTGAAGAGGATCACACAAAGTACATTTCTACTTTGGAATCAGTCAAGTGGATTCAGAGAAGACGAATTTTAAAGCTTTAAACAAACCCATTCCATTCTGATGCCGCAGCATCCACCATTTTACATATACTTAAACAAAATCATCACATTCAAAAGTGGACCAAACTGGAATTTGAGAAGCGGATTCTTAAGAGCAGAATTTCAAAGTTTGGATAGGTTACCTCCTGCTGGATGCCGCTGTAACCAAATATCTACATATAACTTAGAGTTTTGACGGGGACCACGACAGGAACATTCATGTGTTGTTTGGTTGAAAGTGAAACAGTGGTCTAGGAAGGAATGTCGTTTAAAGATTAAAGTCAAGGATGATGACGAACGGAAGACAGACAGACAGAGAGTCTTTTGAATAGAACACAAATAAAAGAGCCACAAATGATTCAATAGGTCAGGTACATGTGTTGTGCATGTCCATGTATAATAGGGGCCGTATACAGATTGTCCTAACACACTGATCAATTGGGTATGTGCTAGCCGCATCAACCAATCAAATTGTAGCTTTTTATAACATTCGGTTTGTTACGACAGTCTAAATACAGCCCTGATTAACACAACTTGCTTTCATCTAATGCGTACAATGCCTTTTCACAAAATAAATTGACTTGTTGCATCCGTTGAACACATACTTATCTTTTAATGTATGGGAAACAGTGGATAAGCGGTAGAACGCCGGTCTCATGGCCAAATAATCCCAGGAGAATATTGCGTAACCCACACAGTCGACGCTCGTACTAGTAAAACTGTAAAACTATTCTCTGTGCTCAGATTCTCAAGTAACTGATGGTTTCAAAGCAATTTGTTCTCGCAGTTGTCTAAACAGAAGTATTTTAGGAGCACAAAGAACATTGAATAGTTTAGTGGCTTGGTTGAGAAACATGGAATCGTACATCGAGTGTGATAAATACAAGTTATACGGACCTATTTCACAATCAAAGTAAAATAAATGAGTTTCAACTAACTAAACACGTTGTCAGGAAAACACACACTATTATAAGAAAAGTTCAGAAGCAACGGACCTCAGTCAAGTTGAAATGGAAAATAAAAGTATGTTTGTATCTTTTATATAAACTCAAATATCATAATTAAGCAAATTTCAAATGCTGTCAGGTAAAATTAAAGAAATTCTCTACAAATGCAAGTTTAATTAGTGATAAGAGTGGAAAACATTTGGGGCAAAAGCATAAACTGCTCATGTTTAGAAATTATCGGATGCAGATGCGCCTAAATATGCGTCTGCAATTGGTCAACGGTTTATGCTACTTTCAATATTTTAATTTATCCTTAAAACAGTGTATTGGTCTTTATGCTAATCCCCCTCCCCATCTCATATACTAAATGCAAAGAATGGACTATACATGTGTTACCTCTATTCTTAGCCAATATTTGAATCCAAGCGACTAGGGATCAAACATGACTTTTTGATTGTTTTTACAGGTGTGACACCATTTTTAACGTTATTTCAGTTGAATCAATGTCACAATTCTCTGACTCAAGATCCCCGTATATTCCACCCAGTTGTAGGTCAGGAAATGTGATTTGCATAAGGAAATTAAACCGTTACCACCGCGGGCAAATATCGAACTCGGGTCAGCGGTTTCAAATACCAAGGTCTACCCACTCAGACAAGATCTCCTAATGATGAGGAGGATTCTCTAATCACTACACCACTGAGTGCATAAACTCCTCCCATATACAACAAAGCTGTAGCTGATGACGTTGCAAACACCTAGGCAAAATATGTAGGTCAGGGGAAAGAACATGTGTAATGTTATCCTTCTATCTTTGGCTCGTTTTCGTATGACTCTTAATTAGTACTTCGCGATGTGTTGTAAAACTATTTAATACTAAAGTTCAACAAGTCTATGTGACTAACACACTATTTAATATTTTACTTCTCACACATAATACGATACTGACACATCGAACACCTAACAACATCAATAGTAATTTTAGTCGCGACTCCTTTTACCTAGATATTTAAGTAAATGTTCCATTAGCCCAAAGTGGCAATCATTTCTGCGCGACAGCAATTCTACTTCCATATCTCCCCTATGGTCCTCGCAGAGAGGATCCATCTGGATCTATCTCTACACTCTTGGTCCGCATATTTCTCTCTCTCTCTCTCCCAGAAGCGGTTTTGGGCCATCGTTAAATACTTCCCTGTTTACATATTCATAACTCTCTTTATTGACCTAGCTTCATATTGGAGAGGTCAACATTGACTCCTCTCAAGACAGAACTATGACCAATATTAATAAGGAAACCATCGAGCATTTCCTATCTTCTAATATAATTTATTCATTAATTCGTCGTAATTCGAGCCGTAACGTTACACATGCATGGATCATAACAAATTAAAGGTATCTTGCTGCGAAGTTTCAGCCAAAATGACCGATGACCAGAAGAGAAGAGGTTGATTCATCATAGACGACCTACGCCAAATAAAGGGCTATCTACAATAACTCACCTTGATCACTTCGTCCTCAGGTCAGCTAAAAAAAAATTCATTCAGAGTATTAAAAATATTTTCTCAATTTGGCATAATGACCTAGTTATTTTAACAGAATCGAACTTGACCCAGATTATCAGCGAGATAAACAAACTGAATAAGTTTCAAGATGATTGTATGAAAATAGTGGCCTATATAGTGTTAAAAAGCACAATGTTGACCACGGACGGATGACAACCATAAGGTGAACGATCGAGGAAAGATGATTGATTGATTGGTTGGATTTTAACGCCGTTTTCAACCATTTTTCAGTCATATCACGGCGGCTAGTTTATCTACTGATGCGTTTCTTTTCTTTCTAACACCAGTACTCCACACAAGATACTTGCCAAACTGGCTGCTTTTACACATACAATGTTTAGTGGAAGATGAATGACACTGGTCACAGTGACTGTTGATATACGTCGAAAAGATTATTTGCCGAGTCCGAACTCACAACCCCTGGATTGTAGCCAGCGTCGCAACTGACTGAGCTACAGAGGCTCGGCGGAGAATATGTGATCAGAATAAGTTGACAGCGGTACGTTACGAAACAGGAACGAAGAAAAAGTAATTACATTCCTTTCGTAATAGGAATGTAAATCAAATTAAAGCACTGAAAGTGCTGACGGCCTGGGGGCTGCAGGAAGGTTGGAAAAGAAGGGAAAATGTGAAAGAAAATAACAATTGCAGCTTATTTTTATGTATTTATTGTTAAGAAGTTGATTGATCATATCAACAAGAGGGCCATGATGGCCCTTGAATCGCTCACCTGATTTTTTTGTTTTTTCACTTTAGCTATATAAGCCTCGCCCCCTGGCAGCCATAGTTTCCGACCAATCAACTTGGCTTGAAGGAATCTGATAGAGGGTCACCCTAGGAACATTTCTACAATTTGAAAATCGGCCAGATACTTTTGGAGGAGAAGATTTTTTAAGTTTTCACTATAGCCATATAATGCAAAATAGCCCTGCCTACTGGCGGCCATGTTTTTTGACCAATCAACATGGCTTGAAGGAATCTGAAAGTGGTCATCCAAGGAACATTTCTACAAAATTATTTGAAAATCGGGCCGACACTTTTGGAGAAGAAGATTTTTTAAGTTTGCACTATAGCCATATAAGGCAAAATAGCCCCGCCCCCCCCCTGGCGGCCATGTTTTTCGACCAATCAACATGGCTTGAAGGAATATGATAGAGGGTCACCCAAGGAACATTTCTACAAAATCATTTGAAAATCAGCCTGACACTTTCGGAGGAGAAGATTTTTTAAGTTTTGACTATAACCAATAAGGCAAAATAGCCCCGCCCCCCTGGCGGCCGTGTTTTTTGACCAATCAACATGGCTTAAAGGAATCTGGTAGAGGGTCATCCAAGGAACATTTCTACAAAATTATTTGAAAATCTGCCAACCAGTTTGGGAGAAGAAGAATTTTGAAGTTTTTTTCGTTTCGTTGCCATGGAAACCAGAATTCTACATGGATCCCTAAAATTTGAACCAATTCTGGTGAGGTCATTAAGAGGATGCTTTCTGTGAAGTTTCATCAAAATTGACCCACTGTTTACTGAGGAGAAGATGTTGAAGATTTTTTAAGTTTTCACTTTGGCCATATAAGGCAAAATAGCCCCCTGGCGGCCTTTTTTTTCCGACCAATCAACATTGCTTGAAGGAATCTGATAGAGGGTCACCCAAGGAACATTTCTACAAAATTATTTGAAAATCGGCCTGACACTTATGGAGGAGAAGATTTTTTAAGTTTTCATTATAGCCATAAAAGGCAAAATAGCCCGGCCCCCTGGCGGCCATGTTTTTTGACCAATCAACATGGCTTGAAGGAATCTGATAGAGGATCACCCAAGGAACATTTCTAAAAAATTATTTGAAAATCAGCCTGACACTTATGGAGGAGAAGATTTTTTAAGTTTGCACTATAGCCATATAAGGCAAAATAGCCCCGCCCCCCCCTGGCGGCCATGTTTTTCGACCAATCAACACGGCTTGAAGGAATCTGATAGAGGGTCATCCAAGGAACATTTCTACAAAATTATTTGAAAATCTGCCAACCAATTCGGGAGAAGAAGAATTTTGAAGTTTTTTCGGTTTCGTTGCCATGGAAACCAGAATTTTGCATGGATCCCAAAAATTTGTAGGAATTCTGGTGAGGTCATTGAGAGGATGCTTTCTGTGAAGTTTCATCCAAATTGACCCACTGGTTACTGAGGAGAAGAAGTTGACGCACGATGCACGACTCACGACGCACGACGCACGACGGACGCCGGACAAAAGGCGATCACAATAACTCACCTTGAGCAAAGCTCAGGTGAGCTAAAAATAGTAAATATTATGAAACTGGCAATTGTAAAACAGAAATACCTTGTTGGCTCTACAAGAGCTCACAAGTATACACATTTAAGCCATGAAGGACCATTGACAGCAGGTTTAGGCAGAAACGTTTTGAAGTTTCTGCCTTATTATATTGAGAAATATGTCAAGGTGAAATCAACTTCCATCAAGTAGTTTCTGAGTGTTTTACAAATTGCACCAACTCGAGCAAACTTGGTGGAGGTCCAGTAGTTTCAGACAAGAAGAATTTAATATTTTTTGTCGCCATGGCAACAAGTTGGTGCACTGAATAAAATTATGAAAACAACTGTAAAAGTTGGACCATGCAAGGGACATCCATGCCAAGTTTTATCAACTTGCAGCCAGTGGGTTTTTTAGGAGAGCTACGGACAGTGCAATCTAGAGCCTTTGGCTCAGGTGATCTAACAAAACTTAGGTTACAGGACCACAAAAACATCAGTATATTGAATACATAATTTCTTGTTTAAGGATGACCACAGTTGTGGTCGAAACTGATAAGTGTAATTTAGCGTAGTATTGGATAAACAAGAAAATGTGTATGCAATTGGATCCGGCAACTAACATAATGAGCACATTAAACTAGTTACAGAACAAGGTGAATGAATGAAAAATAAGAGGTTTCACAAAGAGCAATATGCTGCACTCCATAAGCATGTGTTACCCCTACACATTGAAAGCATAAATTCATCATGTATCAGTTATGGATTGATTTGGTCTACTTTTACTGACATAGTGGAAAATAGTGGAGTAAGTGATCAGAAAGATAAGAGCATTCGGAACCCTTAGTAGACCATTTTTAATAGCGTGCTGGTAAGGCATTGGGAAAATGTGTATTTATGGATCACAGGGTTATGTAGCATTTGTGTTTACAATGCACCATCGTCAACTAGTCCCCGTGAACCATTATAATGCTTTGACAAATGACCTAGTTTGAGCATATTGGACAGGTTTTAACAAGGCCAAAAGTACATGAGAAACAAAGAGTATGACAAAGTTTCATGCTGATTAAATTCAGCACCATTGCAATAAACTGAGCTGGTAATGATGTTGGAAAACAAGAGGGCCATAATGGCCCTGGATCGCTCACCTGATTTTATTTTTTTTCACTTTAGCCATATAAGCCCCACCCCCTGGCGGCCATGTATTTCGACCATTCAACATGGCTTGAAGGAATCTGATAGTGAGTGGGTCAATTAAGAAACATTTCTACAAATGTATTTGAAACCGGCCTGACACTTTCGGAGGAGAAAATTTTAAAGTTGTTTTCGTTTCGTTGCCATGGAAACCAGAATTCTGTACGGATTCCAAAAATTGGAAGGAATTCTGGTGAGGTCATTGAGAGGATGCTTTCTGTGAAGTTTCATCCGAACAGGTTACTGAGGAGAAGATGTTGACGGACGCACGACGCACGACGGACGCTGGACAACTGGCGATCAAAATAACTCACATTGAGTACTTCGTTCTCAGGTGAGCTAAGAAAGGTTTGAAAGAAAATAATTCTCTTAACCATAGACTAGACTGGGAGGAAGTGTTTGATCATAGCTATCCTGAACATAAACAATATTAACATCACATAGTAAACGAATTAATACAAGAGAAGCACATGAGAACACATAAACACTTACACTTGCAAAGAATTGCAAAGAATTGATTGATTGATTGGGATTTAACGCCGTGTTTAAAAATTTCTCAGTAGGCGGCCAGTTCACCTACTCATGCATTTCCTGGTTTTCTCACACCAGTACTCCACACAACAATCTTCCCAAGCAACTGGCTGCTTTTCCACATGGACTTAGCCCATTAGTGGAAGAGGAATGACGCATGTCGCATTGACTTTTGTCAATCCTCGGAAAGAAAGTTGGCCGAGCCGGGATTCGAACTCACAACCCCTGGATTGACAGCCCGCGTCGCTACCGACTGAGCTACCGGGGCTCGGCACTTGCAAAGAAACACAAAAGATCATTCAAATAAGACAAAAGGAACCATGATTGGACCCCCTGCCAATATCAACTGCTCGAACATACTCGACTGAGGGTCAAACAAAGGAACATGTGTGCAAATTTATATTGAAAGCAGTTACTGTTTTTAAACACGGAGATTTTTCTATAGCACTGGCAGAAAACCAACCGCAACCCCAGAGTAGTGTTTTCGGAGGATTTGCACCAGCTTGAGCAAACTTTTTAAATGAACAAAGAAGGAACCTTTCGGCGAAATTTAAAATGTATCAGTAGTTTCCGAAAAGACACTTTGTATTTCTTTTTTTTGTGATATTTGCCATAGCAACACATTTATGCATTGAATGCAATCCAACTCTTGGCATACATTTGAAAGGGGACCATCCAAGGAACAATAGCGATAGATGGAAACAGCCCCGACAGCCATGGTTTAATGAATCTCACCAGATTAAGCAAACAGTGAAATGGTTGTAAAACTGGGACAGTAGTTTCTGACAAATAGTTTCAAAGGTTTTCCCTGTTTGTTGCCATGACAAATCCGTAGTGAATAGATATATTTTGGAAAACCTATATGGGGACCATGCAAGGTACATCAGTGTTGTTTAAAGCCAAAAGTTAACATTAGACAATGACAGATTGTATCCCCAATATATCATCCTGATCAGTCATGTCCAGATGATCTGAAAAGGTGCATTCATAAACAAGAGGGTGGAGATAGGAAAATTTGATCAGAAGTGCAAATGAAAATGCAAGGAGTTGACACTGGTAAAGAAATAGCTTATCAGTAAAGGTCATGTGTATCTTGAAATCCTACAACTTAATAAGAATGGAATTATAAAGATATGTCATTTTGGGGAATTTGCCCCTTTCCTGATTCCGCTTTGCTGCCCTGGTTTTATTTCAACGAAATCGATATGGCTTGAACAGTTTTTGTAGAGAGTCATTCAAGGAACATTTCTACCAAATTATCTTGCATTCAGACATGCAGATTATGGAGGAAAAGGATTTTTTAAATTTGGGAATTTTTCTCACTTTCTGATGCAGCAGCAACCACAGTTCAGCACAGATTGTAAGTCTTTAAACAATTTTGACAGAGGACCAACAAAGGAACTTTCCTGTGAAGTAAAGTTGAAATTGGTCCAGTGGAATGATAGGAGATGTCATTTGTAGCTAAAAGTTAAATTTACCTCTTTTATGATGACGCCTGGTTGCCACGTCTTGAACTAATTAAATTCAGGATCACTGAGGTAAGATTCCTATTAAATTTTCTTTAAATCAGACAAGCACTTTCATAAAAATGAAATTTTGCCCCTTTTCTAACTGCCATGTTTTTCGACCAATCAGTATGGCTTGAAAATCTTTGTAAGGGTAACCCAAGGAACATTTGTACTAAATCATATTGGAATCTGACATGCAGATTCGGAGAAGAAGATTTTTAAAAATTTGACATTTTGCCGCCTTTCTGATGCCGCAGCAACCAAAGTTCTAAATGGAATTTTAATCTTTGGAGAATCTTAAAAGAGGACCACCAAAGGAACATTCCTGTGAAGTTTGGTTGAAATTGGTCATGTGGTTTAGGAGGAGATGACATTTAAAGCTAAACGTTGACGACGAACGACAGACGACGGACCAAGAGTGATCAGAATAGATCAACATTGAGCCTTCAGCTCAGGTGATCTAAAAATATATAGGCAATGCACCATGGGTACCGTATATACTGGATTCATGGAAATATTATGCAACTGTGACCACAAAAGAAAAGAAAACAAATTGTTTAAAATTCCTATGTGTTTCATTATCTAAACATAAAGCAATACCCTTGCGTAATTATTAATTAAATCAACAATCAACAAAAGTCAATAATATCACAGAACGAATTATCTCTGCACATATCCTTCAGACTAGATCATCCTAAAAAAAAAAAATGGTGCTAATGTCACAAAACAGACACTTTTATTTACAACTATTTACAGCACAATGTGAATGAACGGACGACGGACAGAGAGTGATCAGAATAGATCAACATTGAGTCTTCGGCTCCGGTGATCTAAACATATATAGGCAATGCACCATGGGTACCGTATATACTGGATTCATGGAAATATCATGCAACTGTGACCACAAAAGAAAAGGTAACAAATTATTTTAAATTCCTATGTGTTTCATTATCTAAACATAAAGCAATACCCCTGCGTAATTATTAATGAGATCAGCAATCAACAACAAAACCCAATCTATCACATAATATCTCTACACATATCCTTCAGACTAGATCATCCAAACAATTTTTTTGTTCTAATGTAAAAGGAGACACTGCCATAGTTTTCGACCAATCAACATGGCTTGAGGGAATCTGATAGAGGGCAACCCTATGAATATTTCTACAAAATTATTTGAAAATCGGCCTGACACTTTCGGAGGAGAAGATTTTTAAAGTTTTTACTAAAGCCATATAAGGCAAAATAGCCCCGCTCTGTGGCGGCTATGTTTTTCGACCAATCAACATGGCTTGAAAGAATCTGATAGTGGGTCACCTTAGAAACATTTCTACAAACATTTTTGAAAATCGGCCTGACACTTTCGGCGCGGTCATGTTTTTCGACCAATCAACATGGCTTGAAGGAATCTGATAGGGGGTCATCCAAGTAACATTTCTACAAAATTATTTGAAAATCTGCTAACCAGTTTAGGAGAAGAAGAATGTTAAAGTTGTTTTCGTTTCTTTGCCATGGACACCAGAATTTCTGCATGGATCCCAAAATCTTGATGAATTCTGGTAAGGTTAATGAGAGGATGCTTTCAGTTAAGTTTCATCCCAATTGACCAACTGGTTACTGAGGAGAAGAAGTTGACGGAGGACAAGCGACGCACAAGACGCACAATGGATGCCGGACAAAATGCGATCACAATGTTTTTCGACCAACCAACATGGCTTGGAGGAATCTGAAAGTGGGTCACTTAAGGAACATTTCTACAAAATTATTTGAAAATCGGCCTGACACTTTCGGAGAAGATTTTTTAAGTTTTCACTATAGCCATATAAGGCAAAAAAAAGCCCCCCCCCCCCCCCCCTAGCGGCCATTTTTTTCGACCAATCAACATGGCTTGAAGGGATCTAATAGAGGGTCATCCAAGGAACATTTCTACAAAATTATTTGAAAATCGGCCTGACATTTTCGGAGAAGAAGATTTTTTAAGTTTTCACTATAGCCATATAATGCAAAATAGTACCGCCCCCCATTGGCGGCCATGTTTTTGCGACCAATCAACATGGCTTGAAGGGATCTAATAGAGGGTTATCCAAGGCACATTTCTACAAAATTATTGAAAATTTGCCAACATGTTTGGGGGAAAAAGAATTTTGAAGTTTTTTTCATTTCGTTGCCATGGAAACCAGAATTCTGCATGGATCACACAAATTTGAATAATTATCAAATTATGTTCCTGAAAATGTTTACAAAAGTCGTTTTTAAAGGTCTTTTTTTGCTTTCATGTTTAATTTCCGTACTATTGTATGATAAACTTAATATTTAAACATGTTGAACAAAACATAACAAAATGAATCAGGGACTACTGAAGCCTTTGTTGCGTTTTTCTTTTTCTTTTCTGTAAGTTTTTTTTTCAGGATCGTCTGAAGGCCGTCGTTCGAAAACCTGCTTTAAATGTTGCATCTTTAATATTATCATACCAAAATGAGGAATATTATCTAAGCTTTCAAATGATATAGAATTTTTTTAAATCGATTAAGTAATGTGTGAAATAAACGTCTTTAAAAAAAGAGGAGAGTTTCAGGTATTTTTAATGTGAATAACAGTCGTGTCCGAAATGTGTATCCATCACAATGTAACATATTGTCCACGCTTTTAAATGATATATCAAATGTTTGAATAGATTGATATTTTTTTGTGAGATATACGTCTTCCAAATGGAAAAGAAATTCAGGTGTTTTTGCTTATTTAATTATATAGTGTGACTGCCAACTCAACTTAAATATATGATAACAATCGAATCCTAAATATTCTTTCATCAGAATGAAGCATATTGTCTAAGCTTTGACAGGATACATGAACTACATGTATCTAAATCGGTAAAGTCATTTGTGAGAGTTACATCATCAAAGCTTTAGATATTTTTGTTTTGTTTTAAATAAAAACAAATCTGCTCAATGATTTTAGTAATATCGCAGAACGAATTTAGCCTAGACTAGATCAATTCCGTAGATCTGCCGATAATATATCGCCTGTTAGAACCGTTATAGCAAGAACAACTCAAACAAAGGTGCACGGGCATACCAGAATGGTTTAGAGCTTCTTTAAAATCGACATTAACATGAGAATGCAGCTACAGCGTAAATAACAATGTGAAAAGAAACTAGTTTGTTGATTCCGGAAATATGGAAAAACCATTGTTTACACTAAGCGTTGTTTTCGTTTTTTACTTTAACGAAATTTCAACAAAGATACTTAATGTTCATGTAGAATTTTGAATGAGTCTGTGGATCCAACTCGTTATATTCGATTGCAAGAAACCTTAATGGAATCTGATAGAGGTTAATCAAGGAACATTTCTACAAAACTATTTGGAAAAGGACAGATACTTTTGGAGAAGCAGGTTTTTAAAGTTTTCACTGGGTTTTCAATCAGGCAAAACAGCACAGCACCTTGTGGCCATGCTTTTTCAACAAATCAACATGGTCTGTAGGAATCAGATAGAGAGTCATATTTCTATAGGAGAGTACATTGAGAGGATGATAACCTGTGACGTTTCATGCCGATTCGCAAAGCAATTACACATGAGAAATCCCCAGATATGACACTCGATCACGCCTTCAAGCCAATCAATACTATTTTTCAGTTCAAGCAGCGTAGGGGAAAATAATTTCAATAAACAACTTCATAAACAAGACCTCGGGCTGAGGGTGTCTCGCCCTTCTAAGAAAATCAGATATTAAATGGTATCACTATGCAAAAAGAAAGTAAAGTTGATAAAATGTGAAAAAGTAAGTGTCTGTCAATGCATTGTTATCAACATGTCATGATAAATAATAAACTCACTACATGTGTATATATCTTAATATATTTATTCACACATGAAGTAAAGAGTGATCAATAATACTACATTAAATTGTAAATAATTGCAATCACTCGACCCTGAAAATTTTGATGTTGACACGGATGTCCCATGACCAAACAATACATCTGACAAAGTTTCAGAAAAATTCCAGCAAGGGTTGCTGAGATATAAGAAAGGTTAAGTTTTGAGGTTAAGTTATCTAACAAAGGTCAAGTTCTGCACAATTATGACCTTGACCCTGAAAATGTTGACGTTGATGGATGTCCCATGACCAAACAATACATCTGACAAAGTTTCAGAAGAATTCCAGCAGGGGTTGCTGAGATATAAGAAAGTTTTAAGTTTTGAGGTTAAGTTACCTAACAAAGCTCAAGTTCTGCATAATTATGACCTTGACCCTGAAAATGTTGACGTTGATGGATGTCCCATGACCAAACAATACATCTGACAAAGTTTCAGAAACATTCCAGCAGGGGTTGCTGAGATATAAGAAAGGGTCAAGTTCTGCACAATTATGACCTTGACCCTGAAAATTATGACGTTGACAGATGTCCCATGAACAAACAATACATCTGACAAAGTTTCAGAAAAATTCAAGCAGAGGTTGCTGAGATATAAGAAAGGTTAAGTTTTGAGGTTAAGTTACCTAACAAAGGTCAAGTTCTGCACAATTATAACCTTGACCCTGAACATTTTGACGTTGACATATGTCCCATGACCAAACAATACATCTGACAAAGTTTCAGAAAAATTCAAGAAGAGGTTGCTGAGATATAAGAAAGGCTAAGTTTTGAGGTTAAGTTACCTAACAAAGGTCAAGTTCTGCACAATTATGACGTTGACCCTGAACATTTTGACGTTGACAGATGTCCCATGACCAAACAATAAATCTGACAAAGTTTCAGAAAAATTCCAGCAGGGGTTGCTGAGATATAAGAAAGTGTCAAGTTCTGCACAATTATGACCTTGACCCTGAAAGTTCAATCAGGGGTTACCGAGATATAGCTATTTGTAAAAGCGGCCGCCGTCGCCGGAAAAGTGACTGCTATGTCTCACTCCACTATCGTGGACGAGACAAAAACTAGGATATGATTAAAGAATGTCCATATTTTAATGTAATTGTTCAAGGATTGTGTTTTTGTTAATACGAATCCATAGGAAATTCTTTTTTAATTGCCGAATTTTAGCCATAAAGATCTATCAAATTTACAGTCAGCTGTCAAAATATACTTACCTATAAATCTAAATTACATTTTTGTCCATTTTAGTTTACTTCTTTTAGGAAGATAAACAAATAATGAAGACTGAAGGAGAAAATACATATTGTAATGTGGTTTCGTGCATTTTCTACTTTCTGAAAATCGGAAATGTCATTCAAGAAAGTATTACCTACACTCATTCTTATTTGTTTTAAAAGTTTAGTGCAATAAATGTGTTTTGATAATACAACTACATAACAGTTTATTTACTGGTGTTTAGTTGAGAGGATGCTTTCTGTGAAGTTTCATCACAATTGACCCATTGATTGATTGATTGGGGTTTAACGCCATTTTTAACAATTTCTCAGTCATATCACGGCGGCCAGTTCACCTAATCATGTGTTTCCTGGTTTTCTCAAACCAGTATTCCACACAGCAATCTTCCCAAGCAACTGGCTGCTTTTCCATATAGACTTAGCCCATTGGTGGAAGACGAATGACGCATGTCGTAATGACTTTTGTCAAACGTCAGAAAGAAAGTTGGCCGAGCCGGGATTCGAACTCACAACCCCTGGATTGAACTGGTTACAGAGGAGAAGATATTGACGGACGACGCACAACGCACGACTCATGCCGGACTAAAGGCGATCACAATAACTCACATTGAGCACTTTGTGCTCAGGTGAGCTAAAAACACATTGATAAGGCTTTTCTCCAGTATCAATTATCTTATGTTTGATTAAACTACTACCATCTATACATGCATATTCACTAAAAATGACATTAATAGGGCTTATCTCCAGTATGTATTCGTTGGTGTTCAATTAAATCACCTTTGTGTTTGCATGCATATTCACAAACATCACATTGAAAAGGCTTTTCTCAAGAATGAAATATCTTGTGTTTGATTAAATTACCTTTCTATTTGGATGCAAATTCACAAACATTACATTGATAACGCTTTTGTAGAGAATGTATAATTCAGTGCCTGATTTAACTACCTTTCTGTTTGCATGTATATTCACAAGCATTACATGAATGCAGTATTTGGTGTTTTATTAAACTTTCTTTCAGTGTGCACACATATTCACAAACATCCCATTGATAAGGCTTTTCTGCAGTATGTTGTCTTTGGTGTCTGATTAAATCACCTTTCTGTTTGCATGAATATTCACAAACATCACATTGATAAGGCTTTTATCCAGTATGTATTTTCTTGTGTTTGATTAAACAACTCACATCTATGCCTGCATATTCACAAACATCACATTGATAGGGCTTTTCTCCTGTATGTTTTATTTGGTGTCTGATTAAAAGACATTTCTGTTTGCATGCATATTCACAAACATTACATTGATAAGGCTCTTCTCCAGTGTGTATTCTTTGGTGTATGATTAAACTTTCTTTACGTTTGCATGCATATTCACAAACATCACATTGATAAGGCTTTTCTCCTGTATGTATCCTTTGGTGTCTGATTAAATCATCTTTCCGTTTGCATGAATATTCACAAGCATCACATTGATAAGGCTTTTCTCCAGTATGTATTCTCTTGTGTTTGATTAATCTACTGACATCAATGCATGCATATTCACAAACATCACATTGATAAGGCTTTTCTCCTGTATGTATTCTCTTGTGTTTGTTTAAACTCCCTTTAGCTATGCATGTATATTCACAAATATCACATTGATAGGGCTTTTCTCCTGAATGTATTCTTCGATGTCTCATTAAGCAGCCTTTCTGTTTAAATGCATATTCACACACATCACATTGATAAGGCTTTTCTGCAGTATGGATTTTCTTATGTCTGATTAAACTCCCTTTCCGTTTGCATGTATATTTACAAAACTTACATTGGTAAGGACTTTCCACAGAATGCATTCTCTTTTGTATTTAAATCAAGTTTCAGTTTTAATTCTCATCTTTACAGACATCACTATGACAAAGTTTATCTTCATTGTATGTCCTTTTATATTGGGAACAAAATGTATTTTGGCTTCAGTTGTTATATAATAAGATCTCTTTGATATGCATTTTCTGTCGTATATTTTCTTTAATCGGTGATTAAATAAGTTTTGTCTGAACTTTACATCTCTCCAAAATTGGACTCATAAGGTCTTTCTGTAGTTTGTTTAATCCCCCTTCAGACATCACATGGATAATGTTTCTCATAAGTATCCATTATCGTGTACTGAAAAGACATCAAGACAGGTGATACATTGATACAAACTTTGAAAGCAAGCTGCATATGCATACATATACATGTAGTGATGTACCTTTAGAACAAACCATTTCCAAGAAGGACTATATGTAGCTACACATTTGATATTTGCTTTGGTCTTCTTGTTCAACGGTAACCTTTCTAGTATGCATACTTAAACATGATAAATTGTTACGGGTTTCGTCTCATCCATTACACAAGATGTCTGTTTACTCATCCTATCCATCTGTGATAAAGAGATCCCAGCTTCGCAACTAGTAATGGGACAATAACAGTGTTCAACATACAGACACTTTAGGACACGTCTGTAGCAGACATCTTTGAAAACAATGTTACTTTATGTAGCAAAAGGAGAAAGGGCTCAATTCCATTCAATTATTAAACTTTCATTCACAGGGATCTTGCATAATTTTGCTAAGATGTTTTGAAGTCGTCTTCTGCAGATTTCATTAATGTGGAAAAGAATGAATAAATATCAGGTTGACTGGCCTCCACCTCTCGACACTCGAGCCCGAAAATTATTAAGTTTAACTAAGCTATTTACCATTTACTTGATGGGATATTTCTCTTGTTATTTGTTAAAACCCTTTTGAACATACAAGTCTGCAGCAGATAACTTCGAACATATCTATAAACAAGAGGGTCATGATTGCCCTATTTCCCTCACCTAAGTTATGCAATGTGATTTGTCATGTCAACCACAATAACTCATTTAGTTTTTCACTCAATAAACATGGCTTAAAGTTGTCTCATAGAAAGTCACCCAGTTATCATTTCTACAAAAATATTTGCAAATCCGCAAGATCTTTCAGGGGATACAATTGTTAAGAGTGCACTATAGCCACATTATGCAAAACAATCAAAGCCCCCTCAAGGTTATGTTAAACGTATCTGGAAATCGGCCAGATTATTTATGGGAAGAAGATTTTTAAAGTTTCCCTATGGCCATAATAGGCAAAACAGCCACGCCCCTTGTAACCATGTTTTCTACAAACCAACAAGGCATGACGGAATATGATAGAGAGTCACCACTAAATGGTAATTTCTACGAAAATTATTTGCAAATAGGCCAGATACGTTAGGAGGAGAAGAATTTTAAAGTTTTCACTATAGCCATATAAGGCAAAACAGCCCAGTCCCTAGAGAGCAAGTATCGCGCAACTTCAATAGGCAAAACTTAAATCAACATAGCACGAAGGAATATTGTAGAGGGCTACCCAAAGAACATTTATACACAATTATTTGAAAAACAGCCAAATAGTTATTTAACTGGAGATAGCGTGTAAAACGATGCTGGCTTGTTTATAAACACAACAAAAGATGGCGTTAACTGGAACTACTTTTATTTCAATTATCATAAAGTATTACTATGCATGTGATCATGAATGGAACTAACAATAGATTTACTACGTCATAGTATTTATAGTATTTATGAATGAATATAACAGACGAAAAATTTATTTCAAGTTTTCACTGAAGCCATATATATCAAGAATTCGAATTCCTGATATCAGAAATTGAATATTTGATATCAGAAAATGTATTTCTTGATATCAGAAAATCGTCAGTATTTTTTGATATCAGAAAATAGATTATTTGATATCAGAAAATGGATTTCTTGACATCAAAAAATGATTTTCTGATATCAAGAAATGTAAATGATTTTCTGATATCAAGAAATCGAATTTTTGATATAAAAAAATACTGACGATTTTCTGATATCAAGAAATACATTTTCTGATATCAAGAAATACATTTTCTGATATCAAGTATTCATTTTCTGATAACAGGAATTTGAATTCTTGATATCAGAAAATCATTTACATTTCTTGATATCAGAAAATCTTTTTTTGATGTCAAGAAATCCATTTTCTGATATCAAATAATCTATTTTCTGAGGCGCCTTTTTACTATTTATTCCTTATTTTTTGATATCAGGAATTCGATTTTTTGACATCAGAAAATGGATTTCTTGATATCAAGAAATAAAGAGTATTTTCTGATATCAAAAAATAGATTTCTTGATATCAAGAAATAAAGAGTATTTTCTGATATCAAAAAATAGATTTCCTGATATCAAAAAATAGATTTCCTGATATCAAAAAATGAATTTTTGATGTCAAGAAATCCATTTTCTGATATCAAATAATCTATTTTCTGATATCAAAAAATACTGACGATTTTCTGATACCAAGAAATACATTTTCTGATATCAGGAATTCGAATTCTTGATATCAGAAAATCATCTGATAAGGGAAAATAGGGCAATAATATGAGGCGCCGTTTTACTATTTATTCCTTATTTTTTGATATCAGGAATTCGATTTTTTGATATCAAAAAAATACTCTTTATGTCTTGATATCAAGAAATCCATTTTCTGATATCAATAAATAAGGAATAAATAGTAAAACGGCGCCTCATATATAAAAAAATACTGACGATTTTCTGATATCAGATATTCATTTTCTGATATCAGGAATTCGAATTCTTGATATCAGGAATTCGAATTCTTGATATCAGAAAATCATCTGATAAAGAAAATAGAGCATATTTTTTTTGATATTTTTTGATATAAAAAATACTGACGATTTTCAGATATCAAGAAATACATTTTCTGATATCAAGAAATACATTTTCTGATATCAAGTATTCATTTTCTGATATCAGGAATTCGAATTCTTGATATCAGGAATTCCATTTATTGATATCAGAAAATCATTTTTTGATGTCAAGAAATCCATTTTCTGATAATAAATAATCTATTTTCTGATATCAAAAAATACTGACTAGAAAATGACTAGACTTAGGAATTAACAGACTTCCATCACAATAATTTTGCACTGTCACAGGTTCCTTACAGTTGCCATTGTTCATTAGTGAGTTATCAGAACTGTTTAACAGTCAACACAATAGCTTGTTTGATTGTAAAATAATAATATTTGGTTTGTTAACTTTACTTTGCGATTCAGACTGCGTTTTTGGACTGGAGAAAAATTATGTTAAACGCCGCTGCTTAGCAGACGATTGAGCCGACATCTTTTCCCGGATATTTACGTCAAAGACTCAATCGGCACATCTCGGCAGATTGCGGTACCCTACATCTCACCAAAATCTGCTCAGATGTGTTGATTGGTCAAAGACTCGGTCACATACGCGCTTTAAATAATGTTATCAATGAAAAACCGAGCGTCTAATTTGATCATGTGACTCTCTAGTCCAAATCATTTAGACTTTCTGTTTCTCGTTTTATCATCAGTTATTAATCGGTCACCGAAGTCTAAAGACTCTGTTCAAATTATCCATAGCATGTTTCAGTCAGACTCGATTCACGTTATTATGCCGTTTATATCCTTGACAGCTATCGCAATGATAAAAAAAACATATTTATAATTATTATTATATTAATTTGAGCCTAAAAAATATGCAGCTTACCTCTTTACCACTTTAATCTATCAAAATTCAATTCACAACGACGAAAAATTTAAAATCTGTAACAAATTTGTTTACGGTTTCCGCGTACGCACAGACGCTCGACTGATAGGGAGACGCCAGTCATGACAATAGCTCTCATTTTTTTCAAAAGTCGAGCTAAAAATGAGCATACGCGATGTCTTTTTTTGAAGGACTAGTGATTCTCACAATGGAATCCATCGATTTTAAGCTGATTCTTCCCTAAGACCAACTGAATTTGTTGCGTCATAAGAGACGCAGATTTATATGCGTCAATGTCAATTAAATTCTGTCAAAGACGCAGAAAACGCGCTCTGGAGAAAACACTGACACATGTCGTATATAAACAGTGGTATTTGACTGTATATTACATGCAATAAACCACTCGCTGTGACCATACAAAATCAATAACAGTAGGCAGAGTTACCTACCTGTCAGATCGAGTGGTTCCAGCCAACCGAATCGCATCAGTAATAGTCACTTAACATGATATATATATATCCAAGGCATAAGTGAAAATTGTTCCCTGGGGCTATGTGTTAATCCATGAATGCTAGAGAATTTACCAATGCATCAGTTTCATTGAAATATTCCCCTAAATGTATTTTGATCCATATTTCTACTTTCAGTATGCGATGTTTGCAAACTGGTGCAAAACGGTTCAGAAAGACTTGGAAGAAATTTTTTGCTGTGCAGAAGTTAATAAAATAAATTTGATCCAAATTAAAGACAATACGACGACTTCTACCGGTAGATCTTATCTTGCCGTTTATCAAATATGAAATACCTTCATGATCGACAAATATTCGTAATATCAGGGACACTAGTAATATCAAAGAAAATTGTTTGGAATGAAATCTATAAACGATTACCCCAAGAGAATAATAAATGCCCAATCACGGCTTTGTTTACCAAAATTAATTAGCATAACCAGCGGAAAAATATCATATGACTTAATAGTTGCAATTTCATTGGATGAAATGAGAAATTTTGTCAATGACGTTCACGCCCTGACGACCCTGATTTTTACATTCAACGCTGTTTACAGATTTCTAATTCTCAAATTAAGGAACCATGATTAACATTGCGCAATCATGAAAATGGAGGCTATGCCGGAATGATACTGTAACACATGAAACGAATTAATGTATTGTTGTCTGTCATTGTTTTTGACAATATTTTATGATTTAATAACTACATTGAACCTGATAAATTTGACTTTTGGTTAATTCAGTTGAATCTTATTTAATAGGTCTTCTTTGTAAAACATCACACTCATATCATATGCCCTGTTTCGGTGAGGGACCTTAATCGAGACAGTTTTATTTTATTATCTTCAATTTGAAGAGTTCTATTGCATCCTTTGATTTTGTGGTCTCAAGTTTATTTAAGTTATTACCAGTTATTTACCACAACAACTCAAAATTATAACGGGCATATGTCAAGTTGTTGATCCGAAGTTTCACCTCGGAAACTGGAAATGTTAAAGTTTTACGGTTGATTATATTAACTTGTTGACTTATGATAATTTTACTGAGGGCTTCACCGCAAGTAAGTATAATACTAAAGGACATCGTGTAACTACTTTCATCACAAAGATACCAATCCAGGGAATGTGCATTTTAGCTCACACAGCAGATTTGAAAATGTCTTTTAACGCTTACAGAAGAGTTTAATATTCATATCCCAGCTTAACCCACAGGCGGTATTAAATGGACACTTTGACTTGTCAAGGACTTCTTGAGGTCAAATATTCAGCTTGACAACTAGACAATTAGAGAAATTATATTGAGTTGTCGCATTTCATTAAATTTGACAAGTGAATAGGCTCTGACATGCATGTTAAAAGGCATTTTCCTGATAAATATTTAGGAATGAGTGTATATTGTTTTATGGCGCATCGACAGCTAAGGTCATTTAGCGTGCAATTAAATTTAATTATTCATGATCCCTGGGTAAACAAACCAGTACTAGGCTAGAAAATGTGCCTTGCCCAAGGGCACTCCACCATGACCGTAGTGCCGCGACTGGGGATCGAACCCGGGACACCCGGTTTCGAAATCCCCGACGCTAACCACTCGACCACAGCGGATTCGATAAATATTTAGGTGATGGTAGTAGCATCCCATTGTATTTTAGTGGTGGCACATATATAAATTAAATTGTTTTAAAGGGACTGAATCCCATATGAGAAAAAAGCGAAAAAAATATAAAATTGTTAAAAATTACTATTACCTTGATGTTTTTGCATGTAATGCATTGAGATTTGCTGACTGATGTACTACAATATATGCACACTATTAATATTGCTGAGATTTTTTGTTATTTTGCATTGTAAAATCTACCGGGTTAGTAACCCAGTAAATCTAGAAATATCGCTGTATATTTATCAGTGATCACTACAACCGAATTGACAATCTCCTTCGCAGAGTTGTCGTTCCTTACACTCACGCATACATGAATGTAATGAGTCGATAGTGTTAGAGAATGCCGAATTGAATCCACAAATTCAAATGAGCAAGAGGAAATTCCACGGTATTTTTAAACGGGAAAACTTGGAGCGGACGTTTTTTTAACTGCTTATTTCCTATGAAATAATGAAAAACAAGACTTGTACGACCTTCTACAACATTCCGTTACATATATATTGACGTATTTTGGATTAATTAGAATAAGTATAAAATATAACGATTTTGGACCATTATGGTGTTCAGTCCCTTTAAAGGGATAACTTGACATTAGCACATCATAATAATAGTATTATCATCTTAAAAATGAGACAAATTAAAGGTATACAACTTGACATTTGCCGTTTATAATTTCGAGTTATCACAGTTAAATTCAGATCAACATGACTTAGTTGAAATAAGCGTGAAAACCTGAAAAGGTTGACATTTCAACTTGATGAGGTCAAATATTAATTGCGAACGAGAAATAAGAGCCTTAGAGGCCTTATGTTGTTATGCGTTGCTATAAAGTCTACAAATTGATGGCCAAAACAGGATTAACAGGATTTACATAGAATAACATTATCACTTCTACTTTTTGAGAGCAAGAGAGGCATAAAGGCTCAAAATCTCCCTCCTGATATCATTACACTTTAGTTCTAGGAAGAATGACTAAAGTAAAGATGGTGTTCAGGATTGGATGATCAAAGGCATAACTACCTTTGATTTGTAGTGCTGAATATTTGATCTAGACAAATAGAAAAGTTGAAGTGCTGCCTTCTTCAGTCACAGGTTGTCTTCAGACATGATAAAGTTTACAAACTGAACAAAACTCTTTGGACAAATTGTACAAAGTCTCCTGGTACGAAGTCTCCGTAATTTCGGCTTGATTAGTTAAACAATAAACAAGAAACCGCTGAAGACAGTAAGGCCGGATTGTTGGCAATTTGACCTTGAAAATCGACAAACCAAGGTCAAGGTCAAAGTAGCCATAGAAAACAATAGAACGTGTTACTGTACTGGTTACCTTCAGGCAAAGTTTCAAGTTTGTAACCCTTTCCAGTGCTGAGATTTTGCCTAAATCTGAAACTTTAACAAAAATGTTGACGGACAGACAGACGGACATCGCCAATCTATAGACCGGAATTGCTAGAGTGATCCGGCCAAAAATAAATTAATTAAATGGAACATTTGATGAAGAATTGGACATAATAATAAATACCACTTAAATTGTCCAGGTGTACATCTTCAGACATAACATGAACACACATAAACTATGTGTGAATGTTGTGATAAACAACTTATAAACAAACAAACATATATGGTGTCCCATGTTTAAGGCTAGAGAATTGTTTTCCAAAACACTGGTTCACTCAATCAGTGGATGGTGATACTGTTGGCGATTTGACTGTGTGCCTAATTTAATTTCTTCCTGCAGTAGATCTTATTCTACGAACAATTGTAAGCTAATAGGAGAAATACTTACCTGCTATTTCAGAAGCACTTTAATCGTGAATGATAAAAAACAAACAAAAAACTCCACGAGGCAAAAATCCAGTTGTACAAATGGC
Source organism: Serripes groenlandicus (assembly GCA_031761405.1). Lineage (NCBI taxonomy): Eukaryota > Metazoa > Mollusca > Bivalvia > Cardiida > Cardiidae > Serripes > Serripes groenlandicus. The sequence goes on from JASEVX010000014.1 coordinate 18,061,869, forward strand.
GGAGATTTAGCAAGGGGAAGTAACTAATCCATACTTGGATGATGGGGGATACGTTTAACTACCAGTTCGTCTAATTTATGCTATACAGTATATATATTTATCACATGACAATGCTTGTATCCGATGTAATATACCCATTACGTATTTCTTTTTATTACATGCCTGTACATTTTCCGGTGGAAATACATGCGCAAATACACCTCGACAGATTGAAATTCCGTATCTACATGCAGTGTAAATTAAAGATTGTGACGTCAGACAGTCCGGGGACTACTTTCAGCGAGGTTCCCGTTTTGAATCTGCGCTACGTAGTAAAATATGCAGACAAACAGTACTATTTAGGAAAATTGTTTCAATTGTTTGTATCGAAAACCTAGCGTCGCAAGTAACGATTATGTTGTCATTTTCTCCAACAAAACAATGGAAATTTAATTTGATAATGCCATTGGGCGGGACTTACGTATTAGCATTCTTTTTATGGGCGCGGCCTATAAGTATTGTAGTAAATATTCACCCGCCATTCATCTTTACATTTCGAAATTACAAAATTGTATCCCCAATAAAAAATATATTGAATCTGTCTATTTGTTAGTTTTTTTTCTCTCATCATAGATCCTAGGTATATATATAATTAAAGGAATATTACGTTGCGGGAGCGATAAATGTGTTCGTATTGAACTCGTTTAATACAACTTTATATGAAATGACAACTCATGTCAGATCCTATCTATATATAGTCAATGGGGGTAAATCTTTCGTCAAACTGATCTATGATATACATTGATGTAAAAATATATCGATTTAAAGTCTTATTAGGTTAAAGACATTCAAATACATTTAGAAATTTTAATTTATGTATATATGTTTCGTGGGTATACTTTATTATCCACAATAAATGTTCATTACATTTCTTTTAAATAATGATCAATTGTGTTCCCAAAAATGTTTACAGAAGTCGTTTGCAAAGGTCTTCTTTTGCTTTCATGTTTAAATATCGTACTATTTTATGATAAACTTAGTATTTAAACATGTTGAACAAAACATAACAAAATGAATCAGGGACAACTGAAGCCTTTGTTGCGTTTTTGTTTTTCTTTTCTGTAAGTTTTTCTTTTCAGGATCGTTTGAAGGCCTGCTTTAAATGTTGCATCTTAAATATTATTATATCAAAATGAAGAATATTATCTAAGCTTTCAAATGATATAGAATATGTTTAAATCGATTAAGTAATGTGTGAAATAATAGGACTTTAAAAAGAGAGGAAAGTTTCTGGTATTTTTATATGAATAACAGTCGTGTCCTAAATCTTTATCCATCAAAATGAAACATATGGTCTACGCTTTTAAATGATATATCAAATGTTTGAATCGATGGAGTTTTTGTGACATATATTTCTTCCAAATGGGAACAAAAATCGCTTGTTTTTGCTTATTTAATTATACATAGTGTGACTGCCAACTCGATCAACTTAAATCTGTGATAATTATCGAATCCTAAATATTCTTTCATCAGAATAAAGCATATTGTCTTAGCTTTGGAAGGGTACAGTCATTTGTGATAGTTACGTCATTAAACCTTTAGATCTTTTTTTGATTTGTTTTAAATAAAAACGATTGATTGATTGATTGGGGTTTAACGCTGTTTTTTAACAATTTCACAGTTATATCACGGCGGCCAGTTCACCTATTCATGCATTTCCTGGTTTTCTCACACCAGTACTTCACACAACAATCTTCCCAAGCAATAAATAAAAACAAATCTACTAAATGATTTTGGTAATTTTAAGGAATTCAGCCTAGACTAGATAAATTCTTTAGATCTGCCGATATGATATCGCCTGTTAAAACCTTTATAGCAAGAAAAACTGGGAACACAGGGGCATGGAAATGCCGGAATGGACCTGATACGGGAATGGAAAACGGAAATAACAGAATGAACTTGAATGGACGGAAAAACCGGAATGGGTTGGTTATTTAGTATGTTAAATCTAGAAATATGGATAAACCATTGTTTACACTTTTGCGATGTTTTCCTTTTTTACTTTAACGAAAATTCAACAAAGATCCTTAATGTTAATGTAGAACTTTGAATGAGTCGGTGGATCCAACTCGTTATATTCGATTGCAAGAAAACCTTTAAGGAATCTGATAGAGGTTAATCAAGGAACCTTTCTACAAAACTATTTGGAAAAGGACAGATACTTTTGGAGAAGAAGGTTTTAAAGTTTTCACTAAGTTTTCAATCAGGCAAATCAGCACCGCACCCCGGTGGCCATGTCTTTACAACAAATCAACACATGTGGTTTGTAGGAATTTGATAGGGAGTCATATTTAGGAGAGGACATTGAGAGGATGATAACCAATGAACGTTTCATGCCGATTCGCAAAGCAGTTATAGATGAGAATGCGTTTGAAGCAAAACGTTGACGTACTCTCGGACGCACGCAGGCACGACGGACAACTCGCCATGACATAAGATCGACTCGCTTTAAGCCAGTCGAACTTATCATCATATCTATCCATCGCAGAATTTCCAGTCGTTTTTTGCAATTAAATTCAATGGGTCATGATGGTGTATCTGTCGGCAACCATGGGTAAGTGCATATGTATGTGTCGGTCGCAGACTTATTGAGTGAAACACTTTTATGACCATAGACAAGCTGGACTATGTAGCATTGTGCATTTTATTGTGTATGTACATGTATACCTGGGACTTTATTCAGATTGTCCTAACACACCGGTCACTCTAGTAAATATTAGCCGTATCAACCAATAACATTACAGATTTTGCGAAGCGTTCGATGTGCTACGACAAACTGAACACTCACCTGATTAACAGTTATTAGTCGCCGGGCAGGAGCCCGCGACTTCTATTTTTAATAGGTTTTCTGAAATCACATGGGAGGAGGGGATTATTATTAGAAAGAACCACATTTAGATGTCTTGAACATATTACAATTGTGTTTGTTTAAAAACACTAAGTAATTACACATCTAAAATGAAATAAATATTCCGATGTTTTAGGTATTTTCAGTTTCTTTATTTTGACTCGCATTTATGTTTTTTTGTTTTATTTACGAAGGCAAAACAGTCCCTATTAGCTAGACTGCTATACTTTATTTTACACTATATACTACATGTAATCAAAAGTCGATAACTACAAACCTTTACGTCGCAGTCTAATTTGTTTACTTACGCGCACCTGCGTGACTCGCGAATACCAACTGCGTAGATCAATCTCCTTTGCAGAGAGCCGCTCTTTACACTCACTTACAAATAGTAAATTATATAGGTGATTTAAAATGTTTATTTGGTTCGAAACAAATGAAGAAAAGAACAAACCGAGATAATACTGGTTTTAATGGAAAAAATGACTTTGAACGAACACTCTCTGCCTATAAAGAGAGTTTCAAGAACGACACCTCTGCGAATAAGAAAGAATCGGGTATTTCGTACACAATTATTTCGTCCTTGACAATTTTAAATGTGTCATTTAATTCCCTAAAGGCATATTGCTTCCGATCTGCATATTGTTATGCATCATTGACACAAGGGCGCTCATCATACTATAATTTTAAAACATGAGTAGTTTGTTGTTTTCATTATATAAAAGGAAGGAAATAATTAAAATAAATTAACATGTTGTAGGGCTAAGTTTATGTTCGAAATTAAGTTAAATTATACAACAATTTCAATGAGATTTAACTGTTTAGTTGATATTATATTTCGAAGGTGGTCTAATTTATAAATATTGGACTACATTTCAACATTTGTTAAAGTATGATATAATTAGGATGCTAAGCTAATATCATTTTGAGAAAAAGAGAAAACTCATGTCTCCAGCGATTTAACCCTTATCTCATTGTTTTAAAAGTAGATTGCTGCAAAGGTGTCCACTGTTGACTTTAAAAGAGGAAAGGTAAAATGACGTGCTATTGCATGCAAATCCTAAATTGTCTGTTTTGTGGTTTTATTGAAAAATAATAAAATTCAAATATTCTGACAAACATCTTGAAAAGTGTATGTGGAATTCACAAATTTTATTATTATTCCTTAATGAAAGCACTGTATACATACTAAGACTAATGATTGGCAAGATTACTCATTTCCATTACTGTTTATGATCAATAATTAGTTGGTTGTGTGTATGGTCAACCTACTTTGGAATGGAGATTGATCATAAACAATGAAAGGCTTCAATTATCATTCACTTCGTTGACAAAACAATGCAAGTTATGATACATTTTCACTTGACCCCACCCCTGATGTTCCAATATGCCCCTCAGTTGATAACTGTTTATTCAACTACTATAATGTTAGTGTTATGCATAACTGCACTATTGATATCCGGCGACATTGATGCGTTGCATCAATTTTCTCTTGTTGCTTTCATTTAATGCGTACCGCCTATGTGTTGTAGTGGTTGAGAGTCCGTCTGGTAGGCTGGAGGTCGATGGTTTGATTCCCGGCCGGATGATACCAAAGACTAAATGGTAGTTATGGCTGCTCACCTTGGCACTAAGGGTTGCGGGGTTAGCATTTCAACTGAGTCCAGTAGTACTGCTAACTTACCCAAGAAACGCCGTGCAATAACTGAACAGAAACATTGTTGAAAGCGGCGTTAAACACCAACCAATCATTTCCGTTGCACACACTTAGTTTCGGATGTCGATATACATAAAAGAAAATTTAGAGGAAAAGTGGGTAAGAGATCTCGAGTAAGATAGTTGCCGTGATATAATTAAAATAATGTTGAAGGTGGCATACAACAAAGCATTGGATGTATTTGAAAAAACAATCCAAATGCCACATGGCAAAAATAAAGAAATACTTTTCCATTTTGCAAATAGTTAGGGGCAAATCAAGACAAAGCTGAGTTTGAGCAATGTCTACTTCTGCCAGTGTTTTCAATAATCGTGTGTCGATCTAAAATGAGTCTGTCTGTCGGAAAAAGCTAATGCTAGATTTAACACTTTAATTTTTCCTTTAAATAGTGTATCGAACATTATTTTATCCCCCCCCCCCCCCCCCCCCCCCCTATCATGAGTGCTAAGAATGTAATGTACATGTATTACCTCCATGTTTACGGATTCTTTGATATTACAATGCTAGGGATCAGACAAAATGCTACTTTCAACATTTTAATTTATCCTTAAAACAGTGTATCAGTCATTATGCCATGACAAGAAGGGAGTATACATGTACTACTCATTTTTAACGAATCCTTGATAATATATATATATACATGTAGGTGCTACCTATTTACGAAAAAACGTACGATAATTATAAACAAAAATTAAAGAGCATACTTTGGTCATAACAAATTATTTATAACTAACTAACTGACTAGACGATAAAAATGTTAGTGTTTTTTTTGCATGATCAAAACATGTTCGGGATTCGTATTGCTGTCGTCTACTATTACGAACAGAAAATAATAAAGTAAAGACTTTCAAGAAATCAAGGAATACATTTATGATGAACGAGGTTAAAATATTAGGGCCAAGATGATGCTTTATCGATCACCTGCATTATGGTAAAGAAGCAAATATATCAGCCATTGTCTGATGCCACCTGGCGACTGCGTTTTTCAATCAGTTAATATGACAGGAACAAATTATGAAAGGGGTCAGATTTCTGCTAAACCCTTTCACTATTAGAGACGGTTTCTGACGCCTTTTCAGCAGACGACTTAGGAAATGATTGTCGCCAAAAGAATAATTGCTCATTATGAGAAACTTATTCTTTTGCCACAATGTTTGATAAATAATTATACTTTGTATGAGTGAGTGTATAGCTCATGTATAGGAATTTGGGGGCTTTCATGTTGATGTCACTTTTTTTTGCGGGAAACGACGTCGCTCCATTTGACGTTACGCCAAGATAAAGTGTTACTGAAATGATGTCACGTCGCTAATGCTGTCGTTTGCCTTCGTTTGTTTGATGAACGGGAGAAACATATTTTGTGCGGAGTTACTTTTATTTTGAACTTGTTCGTACAAATGTTAATTAACACGAAAATAACACAGCACGTTAATGATCTTAAATATCGATTTTAAAAAAACATTAAAAAGACGACAATTATTTTCAATCCGTGTTTTTCGTCTCATTTTATACATAACCAAAATGGCGGCCATTTTCATCCTTTTCATTCAATTATATCACTGTGAGAGTTCTCTTATTCAGGACCCCTGGGAAAACCGACCTGTTCTAATCAATGAGAAGTGATTTGCCTAAGGACGATCCAATGTGACCGCCGCAAGCAAAGATCAAAGTCGGGTGACCGGTTCCAAATCCCCACCTCTAACCACTTAGCTAAGGCCGCCTAACCCAGATTCCCCCACCCCCATTCACGAATAGGATGCTTAGTAATAAACACTACTTCACGGAGTGGGTAAACCTCTCCCATTTACAAACAAGAGGCCCAAGAGGGCCAGTATCGCTCCACGGCCATAAGGCAAAAATCAAATCTCCAAACAGCCCTGCCCCCTAGTGGCCATATTTTTTAACAACCACCATGGCTTAAAGGAATCTTGTAGAGTGTCACCCAAGGAATGTTTCTGCAAAATGATTTGAAAATCGGCCTGACACTTTCGGAGGAGAAGATTTTTTAAGTTTTCACAATAGCCATATAAGGCAAAATAGCCCCACCCCATGGCGGCCATATTTTTGAACCAATCAACATGGCTTGAAGGAATCTGATAGAGGGTCACCCAAAGAACATTTCTACAAAATTATTTGAAAATCTGCTCAACACTTTCGGAGAAGAAGATTTTTTAAATTTTCACTATGGTCATATTGAGCAAAATAGCCCCGCCCTCTGGCGGCCATATTTTTCGACCAATCAACATGGCTTGAAGGAATCTGATAGAGGGTCACCCAATGAACATTTCTACAAAATTATTTGTAAATCGGCTGAACACTTTCGGAGAAGAAGATTTTTTAAGTTTTCACTATGGTCATATAAGGCAAAATAGCCCCGCCCCTCTGGCGACCATGTTTTTCGACCAATCAACATTTCTTGAAGGAATCTAATAAAGGGTCACCCAAGGAACATTTCTACAAAATTATTTGAAAATCGGCCTGACACTTTCAGAGAAGAAGATTTTTTAAGTTTTCACTATTTTTTTCTTTTGGTTGCCATGGAAACCAGAATTATGGATGGATCAAAAAAAGTTGAAGGAATTTAAGAGAGGACATTGAGAGGATGCTTCCTATGAAGTTTCAACCAAATTGGCCAAGTGGTTAGTGAGAAGAAGTCATTTAAAGGAAAAAGTTTACGCACGCACGCACGGACGCACGACGGACAATTCGCCATGACATAAGCTCGACTGGCTTTCAGCCAGTGGAGCTAAAAATCTGTAGCAGATGACGTTGAAAACATCTAGCGCAAACATGGAAATAGCTATCAATAAGAGATGTGTTAACGTAAAGATCCCACTGAACGTCACATTGTTAGGAACATGTGGAAGATTGAATACAATATGCATGACCCACATATGGAGGTAATTAATCAAATCTGATCAATCGGACAAGCATTTTGTGTTCAATGTGACCTTTTCCTTTGACCTAACAATTTTAAGACATTAGACTCAAACATTCTGCTGTCATCAATCTGACAAGGTCAAGGTCACTGTGACATTGACATCATGACTTTGAAATCAATAGGGGTCAATTACTGATCATGTCAAATGTCCCTGCCAAGTTTGAGTACTGTATGAGTAAGCAATACCCAGTTATCATTCCGACACGCTTTAGTCTAGTGACAGTTCGAACGACATGTGCAAAGCAATTTCCCCCACTTCCTCAAGCCATAATGGTTTCGAAAATCATCTGCTGCAGATATGTGCGCAAAAACTGTGCCAGCGAGAGGGAATGGATAAAGAAAGATATAATACTATTCATTATTTAAAAGAGTAACACTATTTATTTAGGTTCTAAATCGCAAAACTGAGAATCATTACACTTAAATGCAAGTTCAAGGAAGTATGTCGAAAGATCGGGTTCATGATGATGAAAGGCATATTATGAAAACTACATGCTAAACATCTGGGACACACACATTTTATTGCTGTAGCTTAACACTACATTTGGGGTCTTTCATGTTGATACCACTTTTTTTGCCTAGGCTTTTCTCCTGTATGTATTCTTTGGTGTTTGATTAAATGACCTTTCTAATTGCATGTATATTGACAAACATCACCTTCAAGGCTTGATAGGGCTTTTAGCCTGTATGTATTATTTTGTGTATTATTAAACTACCGTTCTCTTTGCATGCATATTCACAAACATCTCATTGATAAGGCTTTTATCCTGTATGTGTTCTTTGGTGTATCATTAATCTACCATTCCCTTTGAATGCATATTCACAATCACTTTGATAGACTCCTGTGTGTATTCTTTGGTGTCTGATTAAAGCACGTTTCTGTTTGCATGTATATTGACAAACATCACATTCATAAGGCTTTTCTCCTGTATGTATTCTTTGGTGTCTGATTAATGACCTTTCTGTTTACATGTATATTGACAAACATCACATTGATATTTCCTTTCTCCTCCAATGTGTATCTTAGGTGGTTGATTAAATTACCTTTCCTTTAGCATGAATATTGACAAACATCACATTGATAAGGCTTTTCTCCAGTTTTACTATGAGTTCTAATATGTCTAATTAAATCACCTTTCCTTTTACATGCACATTAACAAACATTCTCCCCAACATTTTCTGCTGTGGTTGATTAGATTACCTATCGGTGTGCATGCATAATCACAAACATTACATTGATAAGGCTGTTCTCCAGTTTGTCTATGAATTCTAATATGTCTAATTAAATCACCTTTCCTTTTGCATGCACATTAACAAACATCACACTGACAATGCTTTTCTCCAAGTTGTTTTATCTTGTGTTTAAATAAACTACTGTTATCTTTGCACGAATAATCACAAACATCACATTGATAGGGCTTTTCTCCTGTATGTTTTCTATTGTGTATTATTAATCTACCTTTCTCGTTGCATGCATATTCACAAACATCACATTGATAAGGCTTTTCTCCTGTATGTATTCTTTGGTGTTTGATTAAATGACCTTTCTGTTTGCATGCATAATCACAAACATCAAACTGACAGGGCTTTTCGCCTGTATGTATTCTTAAGTGTATTATTAAACTACCGTTCTCTTTACATGCATATTCACAAGCATCACAATGAAAAGGCTTTTCTCCTGTATGTATTCTTTGGTGTTTGATTAAATGACATTTCTGATTGCATGTATATTGACCAGCATCACATTGATAGGGCTTGCCGCCTGTATGTATTTTTTATGTCTGATTAAGTTACCTGTCTCTTTGCATGCATATTCACAAACATCACATTGATAAGGCTTTTCTCCTGTATGTATTCTTTGATGTATGATTAAGTTACCTTTCTCTTTGCATGCATATTCACAAACCTCACATTAATAGGGTTTTTCTCCTGTATGTATTCGTTGATGTCGGATTAATTTACCTTTCACTTTGCATGCATATTCACAAACCTCACATTGATAGGGCTTTTCCCCTGTATGTATTATTTTGTTAATGATTAAGTAACCTTTCTCTTTGCATGCATATTCACAAACATCACATTGGTAGGGTTTTTTCTCCTGAATGTGTTCTTTGGTGTCTGATTAAACGACCTTTCTGATTGCATGTATATTGACAAGCATCACATTGATAGGGCTTTTCTCCTGTATGTATTTGTTGGTGGTTTATTAAATCACCTTTCCTTTTGCATGCATATTCACAAACATCACATTGATAAGGCTTTTCTCCTGCATGTATTCTTTCGTGGCTGATTAAGCTACAAGTTTGTTTGCATGCATATTCACAAACATCACATTGATTAGGCTTTTCTCCTGTATGTAATCTTTGATGTCTGATTAATTTACTTTTCACTTTGCATGCATATTCACAAACATCACATTGATAAGGCTTTTCTTCTGTATGTAATCTTTGATGTCTGATTAATTTTCTTTTCACTTTGCATGCATATTCACAAACATCACATCGATAGGGCTTGACTCCTGTATGTATTCTTTGGTGCCTGATTAAGTTAGCTTTGTCTTTGCATGCATATTCACAAACATCACATTGATAAGGCTTTTCTCCTGTATGTATTCTTTGGTGGCTGATTAAGCTACCTTTTTGATTGCATGCATATTCACAAACATCACATTGATAAGGCTTTTCTCCTGTATGTAATCTTTGATGTCTGATTAATTTACTTTTCACTTTGCATGCATATTCACAAACATCACATCGATAGGGCTTGACTCCTGTATGTATTCTTTGGTGGCAGATTAAATTACCTTTCTCTTTACATGCATATTCACAAACATCACATCGATAGGGCTTGTCTCCTGTATGTATTCTTTGGTGACTGATTAAATTACCTTTCTGATTGCATGTATATTCACAAACATCACATTGATAGGGCTTTTCTCCTGTATGTATTAGTTGATGTCTGATTAATTTACCTTTCTGATTGCATGCATATTCACAAGCATCACACTGATAAGACATTCCTCCTGAATGTTTTCTTTGATTTTTGATTAAATGACCTTTCTGTGTGCATGTATATTAAACAATATCACATTGATAAGACTTTTCTCCAGAATTAATTATCTTGTGTTTTATTACTTCACCTTTCTATCTTTTTGCGTGGAAAAATAGGTCTTTTGCGTTATATACAATGATCACATTTATTTGCTTTTTCTCTAGTATTCATGTTTTCTTGAAGCTCTGATTAAAATAGTTTTGTCTGCAGTTTCCATCTCCCCAAAATGGCATTCAAAAGGTTTCTCTGTAGTTAGTATAACCATGTTTGTTTTAATCCCCCTTCAGACAGCATCTTCATAATGTTTCTTTGCAGTATGTATTGTCTTGAACTGAAAAGAAGACAAGACAATTGATATATTGAGATAAAGCACGCACACACATATAGTACTTTGGAAAATACCATTTCTAAGAAGACCTACAAGGAGCTACATATTTGGCGTTTGCTTTTATCTTCCTGTTCAATGGCTAAAGTACTATGCATACTTTTGATTTGAGTTTTCCCCCATCCATTAAGCTACATCTGTTTACTCATCCCATCCATCTGATACAGAGAGTTACCAGCTAGTAATCGGACTATTGACCCTTTTGCAGTGTCTTTTCTATGATTCGAAAACGAGGGGGAGGTGGAGGGGGTAGGGGGAGGGAGGGGTTAGGGGTAGGGTATGATTTAATCGGAAGTATTTAGAGATTTTTTCTGTTTTGTCAATGTAAAGAAATCCCCTTTTCAATACAATTTAAGGCGGAAAAAGTCAAAATGTGTGAGAATAAGTATGACCAACGGTCACTAGAGAAGGCTCAGGGTGGCACAATCAATTGTCCGTATTGCTCAGCTTGTCCCAGAGCCAGTGCGGACAAGCGAAATGTTGTTGGGTTTACTATATAATCAAGAATCAAGAGGCCCAAGAGGGCCAGTATCGCTCCATGGCCATTAGGCAAAAATCAAATCTCCAAATAGCCCCGCCCCCTGATGGCCATGTTTTTTTTACCAATCAACATGGCTTGAAGGAATCTGATAGAGGGTCACCCTATGAACATTTCTACAAAATTATTTGAAAAACAGCCCAGACACTTTCGGAGAAAAATATTTTTTAAGTTTTCACTTTAGCCATATAAGGCAAAATAGCCCCGCCCCCTGGCGGCCATAGTTTTCGACCAATCAACATGGCTTGAAGGAATCTGATAGAGGGTCACACAAGGAACATTTCTACAAATTTATTTGAAAATCGGCCAGACACTTTCGGAGAAGAAGATTTTTTAAGTTTGCACTATAGCCATATAAGGTAAAACAGCCCGCCCCCTGGCGGCCATGTTTTTCGATTAATTATTTAAACATCGGCCTGACAATTTCGGAGAAGATTCTTTAAAGCTTCACTATTTCTTTCTTTCGGTTGCCATGGAAACCAGAATTTTGCATGAATCCACAAAAAGTGAAGGAATTTAGGAGAGGACATTGAGAGGATGCTTCCTAATAAGTTTCATCTGAATTGGCCAAGTGGTTAGGAAGGAGAAGTCGTTTGAAGCAAACAAGTAACGCACGCACACATGGACAATTCGCCATGACATAAGCTTGACTGGCTTTCAGCCAGTCGAGCTAACAACGGACAAGTAAGTCAAAATCAGATTTCGCCACCTCTGCAAGGATTAACATGCACATTAATGGCATAAAAGTGGACACATAAATGAACATTTGGACATATGCGAGAATCAAGTGAGTGATGGTATATAACCCATGAGCTACAGATAGGAGATTCAAATACTATCGGATTGAAAGAGGCGTAGAGCCCATGGACTCAGATCTTAGGATCAACAGAAAAGCACAATTATTGTCATATTCTCTCACTATAAAGATTGTCAAAATATTATGAAGGCCACTAGCAACAAAGTATTAAGGGACTCTCCATATACGGTTCAGCAAGATTAGACGGAAAATGTTAAGCAAGAAGGCCATGAAGGCCCTGGAATAGCTTACCTGAATTATGCAAAGTGATTTGCCCTGCCTCCTGGCGGCCATTTTTTTTTTTACCAATATACATGGCTTGGAGGAATCAAAATTATTCAAAAATCTGTCAGACACTTTGGGAGAAGATTGTTCAAGCTTTCACTATGACAAAACAGCCCCGCACCAAGGTGGACATGTTTTTTCGACAAATTAACATGGCTTGAAGGAATCTAAAGGAGGGTCGCCCAAGAAATATTCCGATATAATTATTTAACAAGAGGGCCATGATGGCCCTAGATCACTTACCTGATCTCCCCCCCCCCCCCCACACTTTAGCCATATAAGCCCCGACCCTGGCGGCCATAGTTTCCGACCAATCAACTTGGCTTGAAGGAATCTAATAGAGGGTCACCCTTGGAACATTTCTAAAAATATATTTGATAATCGGCCTGACACTTCTGGAGGAAAGGATTTTTTAAGTTTTCACTATAGCCATATGGGACAAAATAGCCCCGCCCCCTGGTGGCCATGTTTTTTCACCAATCAACATGGCTTAAAGGAATCTGATAGAGGGTCATCCAAGGAACATTTCTAAAAAAATATTTGAAAATCGGTCTGAAACTTTTGGAGGAGAAGATTTGTTAAGTTCTCTATAGCCATATGAGGCAAAATAGCAATGCCCACTGGCGGCAATGTTTTTCGACCAATCAACATGGCTTGAAGGAATCTGATAGTGGGTCACTTAAGGAACACTTCTAAAAAATTATTTGAAAATCAGCCTGACACTTTCGGAGGAGAATATTTTTTAAGTTTTCACTATAGCCATATAAGGCAAAATAGCCCCGCCCCCTGGCGGCCATGTTTTTCCACCAATCAACATGGCTTGAAAGAATCTGATAGAGTGTCATCCAAGGAATATTTCTAAACAATTATTTGAAAATCTGCCAACCAGTTTGGGAGAAGAAGAATTTTTAAGTTTTGTTCATTTCGTTGGCAGAATTCTGCATGGATACCAAAAATTTGAAGGAATTCTGGTAGGGTCATTGAGATGATGCTTTCTGTCAAGTTTCATCTCAATTGACCCACTGGTTACTGAGGAGAAGATGTTGACGCACGCCGGACAAAAGGCGATCAGGTGAGCTAAAAATCATTAAAACAAAATCGTCGGAGAAGACTTTTTTCAGGTTTTGACTATTTGCAAATAAGGAAAACAGCTTCGTCCCCTGGCGGCCATATTTTTTTTACCAATCAATATGGCTTGAAGGCATCTGATAGAGGGTCACCCAAACTTATTTGAAAACCGGCCTTACCATTTCGGAGGGGAAGATTTTTTAAGTTTCCACTTAAATAGCCATATAAGGCAAAACAACCCTGCCCTCTGACAGCCATAAGTTCGACCAATCAACATGGCTTGAAGGAATTTGATAGAGGATAACCCTAGGATCATTTCTACAAAATAATTTGAAAATGAGCCATAATATGGTGTCTTGATTTTGTGTTACATCACAAAGACTGTCGTGTCCTCTTTTAAATATTTGACTTTATGTAATTAATGTTTGACGATGTCGTCGCCAGAAAAGCAACACCTTAGTCTCCCTTTCACTACTTTGTTGCAGCAAAACAAAAACCGTAGTAGTTTTAAAAATGTGGCCATGGATTGCTCACCTAATACTGTGCTATTTAAGACTTAATAAGAGAAACCATGTTTTTAACGGATCATATCATCGAAATAATTTCAACAATCTTAGTAGAGGGTCACCCAAGGGACATTTGAGAAACAAGACATGCATGCTGATAAGTCTCAACTTGCTCAAAGTAAAAATGCGGCCTCCAGAGTTTTAACAATAGTTCGCTTCAATTTGGCCTAGTGACCTTATTTTTAACCCAATATATATCATATTTGAACATGGCCTAGATATTTTTAACAGAACCATTCTGACCAAATTTGAAGATAGTGAAGCAAGAAATTGCGGTTTTTCCAGTGTTAACAAGATTTCCCTTCAAGTTGGCCTATTAACCTAGTTTTTGAACAGACATGACCTATATTCAAACTTGGCCTACATCGAGACAAACATTCCCATAAATGTTAACATGCTCAAGTTAACAAGAGGATCAAAATGGCTCTAAATCGATCACCTGGTTGATAGTAAATTAGTAGCAAATATTTAACTGCAAATCTCTGGGAAAATTTGATCAAAGAGTGCAAATGAAACTGCAAAAGTGGACACTGTTAAAGAAATAGCTTATCAGTAAAGGTCATTTGTATCTTGAAATCTAACAAGAACTTTAATAACAAGACCTCGGGCTGAGGGTGTCTCGCCCTTCTAGGGAATTTGACCTAGTTACCTAGTATTTGACCTACCCCATTACCCAGTTTTGAACTTGACCGAGATGTGATCTAATAACTTTTCATGAAGATTAGATAAAAAATGTGATTTCACAAGGTTATTGTAACATTTGACATTCTGACCTAGTTTTTGACCCCTCATGACGTATTTGTGAACTTGACCTAGATCTGATGAAAACAAATATAGTGGTTAAATTTCGTGAAGATTAAATGAAGGTAGAGACTTCTAGAGTGTTCAAAAGATTATTCCAAATTAAGGCAAACTATGACCCTGACCTTAATAATTTTGACCTTGAATAATGATCCATTACCCAACAATACATCTGATATAGATTTAGAAAAATTCCGGCAGGGGCTGCTGAGATATAACCAATGTTAAGTTTTGAGGTAAAGCTACCTAACACTAACAACGTTCAAGTTCTGCCAAATTATGACCTTGATCTTGAAAATGTTGATGTTGAATGATGTCCCATGAACAAACAATACATCTGACATAGTTTGAGAAACAAGAGGGCCAAGATGGCCCTAAATCGATCACCTAATTGATAGTGAATTAGTAGCAAATATTTAATTGCAAATATCTGGGAAAATTTCATCAAGGGGAGTGCAAATGAAACTGAAAGGATTGGACACTTCTCAAGATAAAGCTTATCAGTAAAGGCCATTTATATCTTAAAATCTAACAAGAACTTTAATAAGAATGTAATTATAAAGTTTTTGTCACTTTGCACCTTTCCTGATGCCGCCTTGCTGCCATGTTTTTCAACGAAATCAATATGACTTCAACAGTTTATTTAGAGGGTCACTTAAGGAACATTTCTACCAAATTATCTTGCAATCGCACAAGCAGATTACGGAGGAAAAGGATTTTAAGATTTTGGTACTTTTCTCACTTTCTGATGCCGCAGCAACCAGCACGTTCTCAATGGAATTTAAATTTTTTAACAATTTTGAAAGAGGAACACCAAAGGAACATTCCTGTGAAGTTTTGTGGAAATTGGTTTATTGGAATGGTAGGAATTGGTTGTCATCTGTAGCTAAAAGTTCAATTTACCCCTTTTGTGATGACGCCTGGTTGATATGATTGTGTAACCAATCAAAACGGCTTAAACAAATTAAATAGAGGATCATTACAGTAAGATTCGTATTATATTTTCTTAAAATCAGACAAACACAACTAGATTTTTTTCCAAATTTTGTCATTTTGTCAATTTTCTGATGCCGCCTGACTGCCATGTTTTTCGACCAATCAGTATGGCTTGAACAATTTTTATAGAGGGACACCCAAGGAACATTTCTACCAAATTATATTTGAATCTGACAGGCAGATTCGGAGGAGAAGATTTTTAAAGTTTGGACATTTTGTCCCCTTTCTGATGCCGCAGCAACCAAAGTTCTCATTGGAATTTTAATCTTTGAACAATTTTGAAAGAGGACCACCAAAGGAACATTCCTGTGATGTTTTGTGGAAATTGGTCTATTGGAATGGTAGGAGTTGGTTGTCATTTGTAGCTAAAAGTTCAATTTACCCCTTTTGTGATGACGCCTGGTTGCTATGATTGTGTAACCAATCAAAACGGCTTAAACAAATTAAATAGAGGATCATTAAAGTAAAATTCGTATTATATTTTCTTAAAATCAGACAAACACTTTCATAAAAATGGAATTTTCAAATGTTGTCATTTTGCCCCTTTTCTGATGCCGCCTGACTGCCATGTTTTTCGAACAATCAGTATGGCTTGAACAAATTTTTATAGACGGTCACCAAGGAACATTTCTACCAAATTATATTTGAATCTGACAGGCAGATTCGGAGTGGAAGATTTTTAAAGTTTGGACATTTTGTCCCCTTTCTGATGCCGCAGCAACCAAAGTTCTCATTGGAATTTTAATCTTTGAACAATTTTGAAATAGGACCACCAAAGGAACATTCCTGTGATGTTTTGTGGTAATTGGTCTATTGGAATGGTAGGAGATGGTTGTCATTTGTAGCTAAAAGTTCAATTTACCCCTTTTGTGATGACGCCTGGTTGCTATGATTGTGCAACCAATCAACACTGATATCTGATATCAAAAAATACTGTTTATTTCTTGATATCAAGAAATCGATTTTTTTATATCAGGAATTCGAATATTTGATATCAAAAAATAAGGGATAAATAGTAAAACGGCGCCTCATAAAATAGAGCAATAATCTATTTTCTGATATCAAAAAATACTGACGATTTTCTGATACCAAGAAATACATTTTTTTGATATCAGGAATTCGATTTTTTGATATCAAAAAAATACTCTTTATGTCTTGATATCAAGAAATCCATTTTCTGATATCAATAAATAAGGAATAAATAGTAAAACGGCGCCTCATATATCAAAAAATACTGACGATTTTCTGATATCAGATATTCATTTTCTGATATCAGGAATTCGAATTCTTGATATCAGGAATTCGAATTCTTGATATCAGAAAATCATCTGATAAAGAAAATAGAGCATATTTTTTGATATTTTTTGATATAAAAAATACTGACGATTTTCAGATATCAAGAAATACATTTTCTGATATCAAGAAATACATTTTCTGATATCAAGTATTCATTTTCTGATATCAGGAATTCGAATTCTTGATATCAGAAAATCATTTACATTTCTTGATATCAGGAATTCCATTTATTGATATCAGAAAATCATTTTTTGATGTCAAGAAATCCATTTTCTGATAATAAATAATCTATTTTCTGATATAAAAAAGTACTGACTAGAAAATGACTAGACTTAGGAATTAACAGACTTCCATCACAATAATTTTACACTGTCACAGGTTCCTTACAGTTGCCATTGTTCATTAGTGAGTTATTAGAACTGTTTAACAGTCAACACAATAGCTTGTTTGATTGTAAAATAATAATATTTGGTTTGTTAACTTTACTTTGCGATTCAGACTGCGTTTTTGGACTGGAGAAAAATTATGTTAAACGCCGCTGCAGACGATTGAGCCGACATCTTTTCCCGGATATTTACGTCAAAGACTCAATCGGCACATCTCGGCAGATTGCGGTACCCTACATCTAACCAAAATCTGCTCAGATGTGTTGATTGGTCAAAGACTCGGTCACATACGCGCTTTAAATAATGTTATCAATGAAAAACCGAGCGTCTAATTTGATCATGTGACTCTCTAGTCCAAATCATTTAGACTTTCTGTTTCTCGTTTTATCATCAGTTATTAATTGGTCACCGAAGTCTAAAGACTCTGTTCAAATTATCCATAGCATGTTTCAGTCAGACTCGATTCACGTTATTATGCCGTTTATATCCTTGACAGCTATCGCAATGATAAAAAAAACATATTTATAATTATTATTATATTAATTTGAGCCTAAAAAATATGCAGCTTACCTCTTTACCACTTTAATCTATCAAAATTCAATTCACAACGACGAAAAATTTAAAATCTGTAACAAATTTGTTTACGGTTTCCGCGTACGCACAGACGCTCGACTGATAGGGAGACGCCAGTCATGACAATAGCTCTCATTTTTTTCAAAAGTCGAGCTAAAAATGAGCATACGCGATGTCTTTTTTTGAAGGACTAGTGACTCTCACAATGGAATCCATCGATTTTAAGCTGATTCTTCCCTAAGACCAACTGAATTTGTTGCGTCATAAGAGACGCAGATTTATATGCGTCAATGTCAATTAAATTCCGTCAAAGACGCAGAAAACGCGCTCTGGAGAAAACACTGACACATGTCGAATATAAACAGTGGTATTTGACTGTATATTACATGCAATAAAGTTTATAAACCACTCGCTGTGACCATACAAAATCAATAACAGTAGACAGAGTTACCTACCTGTCAGATCGAGTGGTTCCAGCCAACCGAATCGCATCAGTAAT
Organism: Serripes groenlandicus; assembly: GCA_031761405.1. Lineage (NCBI taxonomy): Eukaryota > Metazoa > Mollusca > Bivalvia > Cardiida > Cardiidae > Serripes > Serripes groenlandicus. Next base: position 18,080,654 of record JASEVX010000014.1, read on the forward strand.
AGTCACTTAACATGATATATATATCCAAGGCATAAGTGAAAATTGTTCCCTGGGGCTATGTGTTAATCCATGAATGCTAGAGAATTTACCAATGCATCAGTTTCATTGAAATATTCCCCTAAATGTATTTTGATCCATATTTCTACTTTCAGTATGCGATGTATGCAAACTGGTGCAAAACGATTGTTCAGAAAGACTTGGAAGAAAATTTTTGCTGTGCAGAAGTTAATAAAATAAATTTGATCCAAATTAAAGACAATACGACGACTTTTAGATCTTATCTTGCCGTTTATCAAATATGAAATACCTTCATGATCGGCAAATATTCGTAATATCAGGGACACTAGTAATATCAAAGAAAATTGTTTGGAATGAAATCTATAAACGATTACCCCAAGAGAATAATAAATGCCCAATGACGGCTTTGTTTACCAAAATTAATTAGCATAACCAGCGGAAAAATATCATATGACTTAATAGTTGCAATTTCATTGGATGAAATGAGAAATTTTGTCAATGACGTTCACGCCCTGACGACCCTGATTTTTACATTCAACGCTGTTTACAGATTTCTAATTCTCAAATTAAGGAACCATGATTAACATTGCGCAATCATGAAAATGGAGGCTATGCCGGAATGATACTGTAACACATGAAACAAATTAATGTATTGTTGTCTGTCATTGTTTATGACAATATTTTATGATTTAATAACTACATTGAACCTGATAAATTTGACTTTTGGTTAATTCAGTTGAATCTTATTTAATAGGTCTTCTTTGTAAAACATCACACTCATATCATATGCCCTGTTTCGGTGAGGGACCTTAATCGAGACAGTTTTATTTTATTATCTTCAATTTGAAGAGTTCTATTGCATCCTTTGATTTTGTGGTCTCAAGTTTATTTAAGTTATTACCAGTTATTTACCACAACAACTCAAAATTATAACGGGCATATGTCAAGTTGTTGATCCGAAGTTTCACCTCGGAAACTGGAAATGTTAAAGTTTTACGTTTGATTATATTAACTTGTTGACTTATGATAATTTTACTGAGGGCTTCACCGCAAGTAAGTATAACACTAAAGGACATCGTGTAACTACTTTCATCACAAAGATACCAATCCAGGGAATGTGCATTTTAGCTCACACAGCAGATTTGAAAATGTCTTTTTAACGCTTACAGAAGAGTTTAATATTCATATCCCAGCTTAACCCACAGGCGGTATTAAATGGACACTTTGACTTGTCAAGGACTTCTTGAGGTCAAATATTCAGCTTGACAACTAGACAATTAGAGAAATAATATTGAGTTGTCGCATTTCATTAAATTTGACAAGTGAATAGGCTCTGCCATGCATGTTAAAAGGCATTTTCCTGATAAATATTTAGGAATGAGTGTATATTATTTTATGGTGCATCGACAGCTAAGGTCATTTAGCGCGCAATTAAATTTAATTATTCATGATCCCTGGGTAAACAAACCAGTACTAGGCTAGAAAATGTGCCTTGCCCAAGGGCACTCCACCATGACCGTAGTGCCGCGACTGGGGATCGAACCCGGGACACCCGGTTTCGCAAAATCCCCGACGCTAACCACTCGACCACAGCGGATTCGATAAATATTTAGGTGATGGTAGTAGCATCCCATTGTATTTTAGTGGTGGCACATATATAAATTAAATTGTTTTAAAGGGACTGAATCCCATATGAGAAAAAAGCGAAAAAAAAATAAAATTGTTAAAAATTACTATTTCCTTGATGTTTTTGCATGTAATGCATTGAGATTTGCTGACTGATGTACTACAATATATGCACACTATTAATATTGCGGAGATTTTTTGTTATTTTGCATTGTAAAATCTACCGGGTTAGTAACCCAGTAAATCTAGAAATATCGCTGTATATTTATCAGTGATCACTACAACCGAATTGACAATCTCCTTCGCAGAGTTGTCGTTCCTTACACTCACGCATACATGAATGTAATGAGTCGATAGTGTTAGAGAATGCCGAATTGAATCCACAAATTCAAATGAGCAAGAGGAAATTCCACGGTATTTTTAAACGTGAAAACTTGGAGCGGACGTTTTTTTAACTGCTTATTTCCTATGAAATAATGAAAAACAAGACTTGTACGACCTTCTACAACATTCCGTTACATATATATTGACGTATTTTGGATTAATTAGAATAAGTATAAAATATAACGATTTTGGACCATTATGGTGTTCAGTCCCTTTAAAGGGATAACTTGACATTAGCACATTATAATAATAGTATTATCATCTTAACAAGAGCTGTCGGAGGACAGCGCGCTCGACTATTCCACCGCTTATTTAAGTTACCGAGATAATGGACTCTAATGTAGTTGCATGCAAAACATTAACCACAATTTCTTAGTGGGTGATAATTTGCATTATATGCAGGATAGTGTTATTTAACATGATTATTTTCATAGGTTTGATGGTTAGATAGGGTTGTATAACCTTTCAATGGAATGCATCAAGTAGTTACTAAGATATGGACTCTTAATGTAGTTGCACGCAAACCTTTAACCATAATTTCTAAGTAAAAAAAGGGCAACAATTTGCACCATATACAGGATAGAGTTATCTTAATTGGTTGTGTTTATAGTTGTACAATTGGGAAAGGTTGTATAAAGTTTCAATACAATTGTTCAAGTTGTTACTGAGATTACACTCTAAATGTAGTTGCAAAACTTTAACCAGAATTTCTAAGTCCAAAAAGATCCATAACTTGCATAAAATGCTGGTTGGTAAGGGCTGTATAACGTTTCAATGCAATGCATCAAGTAGTTACTAAGAGATGGTCTCTTTATGTAGTTGCATGCAAAACTTTAACCAGAATTTATAAGTCCAAAAAGGCCATAACTTGCATAAAATGCAGGATAGAGTTATCATACTTGATAATCTACATAGGTGTGATAGTTGGGTAGGGTTGTATAAAGGTTGAATGCAATGCATCAAGTATATACTGAGACGTGGACTCTTAATTTAGTTGCACGCAAAACTTTAACCAGTATTTCTAAGTAAAAAAAGGGCCATAACTTGCATAAAATGCAGAATAGAGCTATCATACTTGATAATCTACACAGGTGTAATAGTTGGGTAGGGTTGTAGAAAGTTTCAATGCAATGCAGCAAGTAAATACTGAGATATGGACTCTTAATTTAGTAGCACGCAAAACTTTAACCAGAATTTCTAAGTAAAAAAAAGTGCCATAACTTGCCTAAAATGCAGGATAGAGTTATCTAACTTGTTAATCTACATAGGTGTAATAGTTGGGTAGGGTTGTATAAAGGTTCAATGCAATGCATCAAGTATATACTGAGATATGGACTCTTAATTTAGTTGCATGCAAAACTTTAACCAGAATTTCTAAGTAAAAAAAGGGCCATAACTTGCATAAAATGCAGGATAGAGTTATCTTAGATGATAATCTACACAGGTGTGATAGTTGGGTAGGGTTGTAGAAAGTTTCAATGCAATGCATCAAGTAAATACTGAGATATGGACTCTTAATTTAGTTGCACGCAAAACTTTAACCAGAATTTCTAAGTAAAAAAAGGGCCATAACTTGCATAAAATGCAGGATAGAGTTATCTAACTTGATAATCTACATAGGTGTGATAGTTGGGTAGTGCTGTATAAAGTTTCAATGCAATGCATCAATTAAATACTGAGATATGGACTCTTACTTAAGTTGCACGCAAAACTTTAACCAGAATTTCTAAGTAAAAAAGGGCCATAACTTGCATAAAATGCAGGATAGAGTTATCTAACTTGATAATCTACATTGGTGTGATAGTTTGGTAGGGTTGTAGAAAGTTTCAATGCAATACATGTAGTATTTAAGAACTTGCATGCAAAACCTTAACCAAAGTGTGACGTGGACGCCGACGCCGACGCCAGGGTGAGTAGTATAGCTCTCATATTCTTCGAATAGTCGAGCTAAAAATGAGACAAATTAAAGGTATACAACTTGACATTTGCCGTTTATAATTTCGAGTTATCACAGTTAAATTCAGATCAACATGACTTAGTTGAAATAAGCGTGAAAACCTGAAAAGGTTGACATTTCAACTTGATGAGGTCAAATATTTATTGCGAACGAGAAATAAGAGCCTTAGAGGCCTTATGTTGTTATGCGTTGCTATAAAGTCTACAAATTGATGGCCAAAACAGGATTAACAGGATTTACATAGAATAACATTATCACTTCTACTTTTTGAGAGCAAGAGAGGCATAAAGGCTCAAAATCTCCCTCCTGATATCATTACACTTTAGTTCTAGGAAGAATGACTAAAGTAAAGATGGTGTTCAGGATTGGATGATCAAAGGCATAACTACCTTTGATTTGTAGTGCTGAATATTTGATCTAGACAAATAGAAAAGTTGAAGTGCTGCCTTCTTCAGTCACAGGTTGTCTTCAGACATGATAAAGTTTACAAACTGAACAAAACTCTTTGGACAAATTGTACAAAGTCTCCTGGTACGAAGTCTCCGTAATTTCGCCTTGATTAATTAAACAAGAAACAAGAAACCGCTGAAGACAGTAAGGCCGGATTGTTGGCAATTTGACCTTGAAAATCGACAAACCAAGGTCAAGGTCAAAGTAGCCATAGAAAACAATAGAACGTGTTACTGTACTGGTTACCTTCAGGCAAAGTTTCAAGTTTGTAACCCTTTCCAGTGCCGAGATTTTGCCTAAATCTGAAACTTTAACAAAAATGTTGACGGACAGACGGACATCGCCAATCTATAGACCGGAATTGCTAGAGTAATCCGGCCAAAAATAAATTAATTAAATGGAACATTTGATGAAGAATTGGACATAATAATAAATGCCACTTAAATTGTCCAGGTGTACATCTTCAGACATAACATGAACACACATAAACTATGTGTGAATGTTGTGATAAACAACTTATAAACAAACAAACATATATGGTGTCCCATGTTTAAGGCTAGAGAATTGTTTTCCAAAACACTGGTTCACTCAATCAGTGGATGGTGATACTGTTGGCGATTTGACTGTGTGCCTAATTTAATTTCTTCCTGCAGTAGATCTTATTCTACGAACAATTGTAAGCTAATAGGAGAAATACATACCTGCTATTTCAGAAGCACTTTAATCGTGAATGATAAAAAACAAACAAAAAACTCCACGAGGCAAAAATCCAGTTGTACAAATGGCGGAGATTTAGCAAGGGGAAGTAACTAATCCATACTTGGGTGATGGGGGATACGTCTAACTACCAGTTCGTCTAATTTATGATATATATTTATCACATGACAATGCTTGTATCCGATGTAATATACCCATTACGTATTTCTTTTTATTACATGCCTGTACATTTTCCGGTGGAAATACATGCGCAAATACACCTCGACAGATTGAAATTCCGTATCTACATGCAGTGTAAATAAAAGATTGTGACGTCAGACAGTCCGGGGACTACTTTCAGCGAGGTTCCCGTTTTGAATCTGCGCTACGTAGTAAAATATGCAGACAAACAGTACTATTTAGGAAAATTGTTTCAATTGTTTGTATCGAAAACCTAGCGTCGCAAGTAACGATTATGTTGTCATTTTCTCCAACAAAATAATGGAAATTTAATTTGATAATGCCATTGGGCGGGACTTACGTATTAGCATTCTTTTTATGGGCGCGGCCTAAGTATTGTAGTAAATATTCACCCGCCATTCATCTTTACATTTCGAAATTACAAAATTGTATCCCCAATAAAAAATATATTGAATCTGTCTATTTGTTAGTTTTTTTTCTCTCATCATAGATCCTAGGTATATATATAATTAAAGGAATATTACGTTGCGGGAGCGATAAATGTGTTCGTATTGAACTCGTTTAATACAACTTTATATGAAATGACAACTCATGTCAGATCCTATCTATATATAGTCAATGGGGGTAAATCTTTCGTCAAACTGATCTATGATATACATTGATGTAAAAATATATCGATTTAAAGTCTTATTAGGTTAAAGACTTTCAAATACATTTAGAAATTTTAATTTATGTATATATGTTTCGTGGGTATACTTTATTATCTACAATAAATGTTCATTACATTTCTTTTAAATAATGATCAATTTTGTTCCCAAAAATGTTTACAGAAGTCGTTTGCAAAGGTCTTCTTTTGCTTTCATGTTTAAATATCGTACTATTTTATGATAAACTTAATATTTAAACATGTTGAACAAAACATAACAAAATGAATCAGGGACAACTGAAGCCTTTGTTGCGTTTTTGTTTTTCTTTTCTGTAAGTTTTCCTTTCAGGATCGTTTGAAGGCCTGCTTTAAATGTTGCATCTTAAATATTATTATATCAAAATGAAGAATATTATCTAAGCTTTCAAATGATATAGCTAGAATATGTTTAAATCGATTAAGTAATGTGTGAAATAATAGGACTTTAAAAAGAGAGGAAAGTTTCTGGTATTTTTATATGAATAACAGTCGTGTCCTAAATCTTTATCCATCAAAATGAAACATATGGTCTACGCTTTTAAATGATATATCAAATGTTTGAATCGATGGAGTTTTTGTGACATATATTTCTTCCAAATGGGAACAAAAATCGCTTGTTTTTGCTTATTTAATTATACATAGTGTGACTGCCAACTCGATCAACTTAAATCTGTGATAATTATCGAATCCTAAATATTCTTTCATCAGAATAAAGCATATTGTCTAAGCTTTGGAAGGGTAAAGTCATTTGTGATAGTTACGTCATTAAACCTTTAGATATTTTTTTGATTTGTTTTAAATAAAAACGATTGATTGATTGATTGGGGTTTAACGCTGTTTTTTAACAATTTCACAGTTATATCACGGCGGCCAGTTCACCTATTCATGCATTTCCTGGTTTTCTCACACCAGTACTTCACACAACAATCTTCCCAAGCAATAAATAAAAACAAATCTGCTAAATGATTTTGGTAATTTTAAGGAATTCAGCCTAGACTAGATAAATTCTTTAGATCTGCCGATATGATATCGCCTGTTAAAACCTTTATAGCAAGAAAAACTGGGAACACAGGGGCATGGAAATGCCGGAATGGACCTGATACGGGAACGGAAAACGGAAATAACAGAATGAACTTGAATGGACGGAAAAACCGGAATGGGTTGGTTATTTAGTATGTTAAATCTAGAAATATGGATAAACCATTGTTTACACTTTTGCGATGTTTTCCTTTTTTACTTTAACGAAATTTCAACAAAGATACTTAATGTTAATGTAGAACTTTGAATGAGTCGGTGGATCCAACTCGTTATATTCGATTGCAAGAAAACCTTTAAGGAATCTGATAGAGGTTAATCAAGGAACCTTTCTACAAAACTATTTGGAAAAGGACAGATACTTTTGGAGAAGAAGGTTTTAAAGTTTTCACTAAGTTTTCAATCAGGCAAATCAGCACCGCACCCCGGTGGCCATGTCTTTACAACAAATCAACACATGTGGTTTGTAGGAATTTGATAGGGAGTCATATTTAGGAGAGGACATTGAGAGGATGATAACCAATGCACGTTTCATGCCGATTCGCAAAGCAATTATAGATGAGAATGCGTTTGAAGAAAACGTTGACGTACTCTCGGACGCACGCAGGCACGACGGACAACTCGCCATGACATAAGATCGACTGGCTTTAAGCCAGTCGAACTTATCATCATATCTATCCATCGCAGAATTTCCAGTCGTTTTTTGCAATTAAATTCAATGGGTCATGATGGTGTATCTGTCGGCAACCATGGGTAAGTGCATATGTATGTGTCGGTCGCAGACTTATTGAGTGAAACACTTTTATGACCATAGACAAGCTGGACTATGTAGCAATTGTAAGTGGCAATTTAAAAGCAGCATGTAGATCATGGACGAATTAATGCATTTTATTGTGTATGTACATGTATACCTTTATTCAGATTGTCCTAACACACCGGTCACTCTAGTAAATATTAGCCGTATCAACCAATAACATTACAGATTTTGCGAAGCGTTCGATGTGCTACGACAAACTGAACACTCACCTGATTAACAGTTATTAGTCGCCGGGCAGGAGCCCGCGACTTCTATTTTTAATAGGTTTTCTGAAATCACATGGGAGGGGGGGATTATTATTAGAAAGAAACACATTTAGATGTCTTGAACATATTACAATTGTGTTTGTTTAAAAACACTAAGTAATGACACATCTAAAATGAAATAAATATTCCGATGTTTTAGGTATTTTCAGTTTCTTTATTTTGACTTGCATTTATGTTTTTTTGTTTTATTTACGAAGGCAAAACAGTCCCTATTAGCTAGACTGCTATACTTTATTTTACACTATATACTACATGTAATCAAAAGTCGATAACTACAAACCTTTACGTCGCAGTCTAATTTGTTTACTTACGCGCACCTGCGTGACTCGCGAATACCAACTGCGTAGATCAATCTCCTTTGCAGAGAGCCGCTCTTTACACTCACTTACAAATAGTAAATTATATAGGTGATTTAAAATGTTTATTTGGTTCGAAACAAATGAAGAAAAGAAAAAACCGAGATAAAACTGGTTTTAATGGGAAAATGACTTTGAACGAACACTCTCTGCCTATAAAGAGAGTTTCAAGAACGACACCTCTGCGAATAAGAAAGAATCGGGTATTTCGTAAACAATTATTTCGTCCTTGACAATTTTAAATGTGTCATATAATTCCCTAAAGGCATATTGCTTCCGATCTGCATATTGTTATGCATCATTGACACAAGGGCGCTCATCATACTATAATTTTAAAACATGAGTAGTTTGTTGTTTTCATTATAAAAAAGGAAGGAAAGAATTAAAATAAATTAACATGTTGTAGGGCTAAGTTTATGTTCGAAATTAAGTTAAATTATACAACAATTTCAATGAGATTTAACTGTTTAGTTGATATTATATTTCGAAGGTGGTCTAATTTATAAATATTGGACTACATTTCAACATTTGTTAAAGTATGATATAATTAGGATGCTAAGCTAATATCATTTTGAGAAAAAGAGAAAACTCATGTCTCCAGCGATTTAACCCTTATCTCATTGTTTTAAAAGTAGATTGCTGCAAAGGTGTCCACTGTTGACTTTAAAAGAGGAAAGGTAAAATGACGTGCTATTGCATGCAAATCCTAAATTGTCTGTTTTGTGGTTTTATTGAAAAATAATAAAATTCAAATATTCTGACAAACATCTTGAAAAGTGTATGTGGAATTCACAAATCTTATTATTATTCCTTAATGAAAGCACTGTATACATACTAAGACTAATGATTGGCAAGATTACTCATTTCCATTACTGTTTATGATCAATAATTAGTTGGTTGTGTGTATGGTCAACCTACTTTGGAATGGAGATTGATCATAAACAATGAAAGGCTTCAATTATCATTCACTTCGTTGACAAAACAATGCAAGTTATGATACATTTTCACTTGACCCCACCCCTGATGTTCCAATATGCCCCTCAGTTGATAACTGTTTATTCAACTACTATAATGTTAGTGTTATGCATAACTGCACTATGGATATCCGGCGACATTGATGCGTTGCATCAATTTTCTCTTGTTGCTTTCATTTAATGAGTACCGCCTATGTGTTGTAGTGGTTGAGAGTCCGTCTGGTAGGCTGGAGGTCGATGGTTCGATTCCCGGCCGGATGATACCAAAGACTAAATGGTAGTTATGGCTGCTCACCTTGGCACTAAGGGTTGCGGGGTTAGCATTTCAACTGAGTCCAGTAGTACTGCTAACTTACCCAAGAAACGCCGTGCAATAACTGAACAGAAACATTGTTGAAAGCGGCGTTAAACACCAACCAATCATTTCCGTTGCACACACTTAGTTTCGGATGTCGATATACATAAAAGAAAATTTAGAGGAAAAGTGGGTAAGAGATCTCGAGTAAGATAGTTGCCGTGATATAATTAAAATAATGTTGAAGGTGGCATACAACAAAGCATTGGATGTATTTGAAAAAACAATCCAAATGCCACATGGCAAAAATAAAGAAATACTTTTCCATTTTGCAAATAGTTAGGGGCAAAAGAAGACAAAGCTGAGTTTGAGCAATGTCTACTTTTGCCAGTGTTTTCAATAATCGTGTGTCGATCTAAAATGAGTCTGTCTGTCGGAAAAAGCTAATGCTAGATTTAACACTTTAATTTTTCCTTTAAATAGTGTATCGAACATTATTTTATCCCCCCTATCATGAGTGCTAAGAATGTAATGTACATGTATTACCTCCATGTTTACCGATTCTTTGATATTACAATGCTAGGGATCAGACAAAATGCTACTTTTAACATTTTAATTTATCCTTAAAACAGTGTATCAGTCATTATGCCATGACAAGAAGGGAGTATACATGTACTACTCATTTTTAACGAATCCTTGATAATATATATATAGGTGCTACCTATTTACGAAAAAACGTACGATAATTATAAACAAAAATTAAAGATCATACTTTGGTCATAACAAATTATTTATAACTAACTGACTAGACGATAAAAATGTTAGTGGTTTGTTTGCATGATCAAAACATGTTCGGGATTCGTATTGCTGTCGTCTACTATTACGAACAGAAAATAATAAAGTAAAGACTTTCAAGAAATCAAGGAATACATTTATGATGAACGAGGTTAAAATATTAGGGCCAAGATGATGCTTTATCGATCACCTGCATTATGGTAAAGAAGCAAATATATCAGCCATTGTCTGATGCCACCTGGCGACTGCGTTTTTCAATCAGTTAATATGACAGGAACAAATTATGAAAGGGGTCAGATTTCTGCTAAACCCTTTCACTATTAGAGACGGTTTCTGACGCCTTTTCAGCAGACGACTTGGGAAATGATTGTCGCCAAAAGAACAATTGCTCATTATGAGAAAGTTATTCTTTTGCCACAATGTTTGATAAATAATTATACTTTGTATGAGTGAGTGTATAGCTCATGTATAGGAATTTGGGGTCTTTCATGTTGATGTCACTTTTTTTTGCGGGAAACCACGTCGCTCCATTTGACGTTACGCCAAGATAAAGTGTTACTGAAATGATGTCACGTCGCTAATGCTGTCGTTTGCCTTCGTTTTTTTGATGAACGGGAGAAACATATTTTGTACAGAGTTCCTTTTATTTTGAACTTGTTCGTACAAATGTTAATTAACACGAAAATAAAACAGCACTTTAATGATCTTAAATATCGATTTTTAAAAACATTAAAAAGACGACAATTATTTTCAATCCGTGTTTTTCGTCTCATTTTATACATAACCAAAATGGCGGCCATTTTCATCCTTTTCATTCAATTATATCACTGTGAGAGTTCTCTTATTCAGGACCCCTGGGAAAACCGACCTGTTCTAATCAATGAGAAGTGATTTGCCTAAGGACGTCCACTGTGACCGCCGCAAGCAAAGATCAAAGTCGGGTCACCGGTTCCAAATCCCCACATCTAACCACTTAGCTAAGGCCGCCTAACCCAGATTCCCCCACCCCCATTCACGAATAGGATACTTAGTAATAAACACTACTTCACGGAGTGGGTAAACCTCTCCCATTTACAAACAAGAGGGCCATGATGGCCCTGGATCGCTCACCTTAATTATACAATGTACTGCAATGCAAAACACATCAAGACAATTATTCTGAATGCAACCTCCACAGTGTTAACAATATTTTCCTTCATTTGGCCTAGTGATCTATATTTTTTACCTGATATGACCCATATTCCAACATGGACTAGATATCATCAAGACAACATTCTGACTAAGTTTCAACTTGCTCAAAGTAAAAATGCGGCCTCCGGAGTTTGAACAATATTTTCCTTTATTGACCTAGTTTCTGATCCAATATGACCCATATTTGAACTTGACCTAGATATAATTCAGACAAACATTCTGACCAAATTTCAAGCTGCTGAAGCAAACAATGCGGCATCCAAAGTGTTCACAAGATTTTCCTTCAATTTGATCTAGTGACCTAGTTTTTGATCCAGCATGACCCATATTCAAACTTGGCCTACATATCATCAAGAAAAACATTCTGATAAAGTTTTATCATGCTGAAATTAAAAATGCAGTATCCAGAGTGTTAACATGATTACCCTTCAATTTGGTCTAGTGACCTAGTTTTTAACCCGGCATGACCCATATCCGAACTTGGCCTAGATATCATTTATACAAACATTCTGACCAAATTTCAAATTGCTGAAGCAAAAAATGCAGCTTTTACAGAGTTAACAAGATTTTCCCTCAATTTGGCCTAGTGACCTAGTTTCTGATCCAATATGACCCATATTTGAACTTGAACTAGATATCTTTAAGACAAACATTCTGACAAAATTTCAAGCTGCTGAAGCAAAAAATGCGGCATCCAAAGTGTAAAAAAGATTTTCTTTCAATTTGGGCTAGTGACCTAGTTTTTGACCCGACATGACCCATATTCGAACTTGGCCTAGATATCATTCAGCTCAATATTCTGAACAAATTTCAAGCCGCTGAAGCAAAACATGCGGCTTCTACAGAGTTAACAAGATTTTCCCTCAATTTGGCCTGGTGACCTAGTTTCTGACCCAATATGACCCATATTTGAACTTGACCTAGATATATTTAAGACAAACATTCTGACCAAATTTCAAGCTGCTGTAGCAAAAAATGCGGCATCAAAAGTGTTAACAAGATTTTCTTTCAATTTGACCTAGTGACCTAGTTTTTAACCCGGCATAACCCATATTCGAACTTGGCCTAGATATTTTTAAGACAAACATTTTGACAAAATTTCAAACTGCTGAAGCAAAAATTGCGGCCTCTGGAGTGTTAACAAGATTTTCCTTCAATTTGACCTAGTGACCTACTTTTTGACCCAACGTGACCCATGTTCGAACTTGACCTACATATCATCAAGACAAACATTCTGATAAAGTTTCAATATGCTCAAGTTGAAAATGTGGCCTCCAGAGTGTTAACAAGATTTTCCTTCAATTCGACCTAGTGACCTAGTTTTTGACCTCATATCGCCCAGTTTCGAACTTGTCCAAGATTTTATGGAGATGAACGTTCTGATAAACTTTCATGAAGATTGGATGCAAAATGTAGCCTGTAGAGTGTTAACAAGCTCAAATGTTGACGATGGACGACGGACGACGGACGACGGACGGACGACGGACGACGGACGGACGCCGGACAAAATGTGATCACAATAGCTCACCTTGCACTTCGTGCATAGGTGAGCTAAAAAGCTGTAGCAGATGACGTTGAAAACATCTAGCGCAAACATGGAAATATCTATCAATAAGAGATGTGTTAACGTAAAGATCCCACTGAACGTCACATTGTTAGGAACATGTGGAAGATTGAATACAATATGCATGACCCACATATGGAGGTAATTAATCAAATCTGATCAATCGGACAAGCATTTTGTGTTCAATGTGACCTTTTCCTTTGACCTAACAATTTTAAGACATTAGACTCAAACATTCTGCTGTCATCAATCTGACAAGGTCAAGGTCACTGTGACATTGACATCATGACTTTGAAATCAATAGGGGTCAATTACTGATCATGTCAAATGTCCCTGCCAAGTTTGAGTACTGTATGAGTAAGCAATACCCAGTTATCATTCCGACACGCTTTAGTCTAGTGACAGTTCGAACGACATGTGCAAAGCAATTTCCCCCACTTCCTCAAGCCATAATGGTTTCGAAAATCATCTGCTGCAGATATGTGCGCAAAAACTGTGCCAGCGAGAGGGAATGGATAAAGAAAGATATAATACTATTCATTATTTAAAAGAGTAACACTATTTATTTAGGTTCTAAATCGCAAAACTGAGAATCATTACACTTAAATGCAAGTTCAAGGAAGTATGTCGAAAGATCGGGTTCATGATGATGAAAGGCATATTATGAAAACTACATGCTAAACATCTGGGACACACACATTTTATTGCTGTAGCTTAACACTACATTTGGGGTCTTTCATGTTGATACCACTTTTTTTGCCTAGGCTTTTCTCCTGTATGTATTCTTTGGTGTTTGATTAAATGACCTTTCTAATTGCATGTATATTGACAAACATCACCTTCAAGGCTTGATAGGGCTTTTAGCCTGTATGTATTATTTTGTGTATTATTAAACTACCGTTCTCTTTGCATGCATATTCACAAACATCTCATTGATAAGGCTTTTATCCTGTATGTGTTCTTTGGTGTATCATTAATCTACCATTCCCTTTGAATGCATATTCACAATCACTTTGATAGACTCCTGTGTGTATTCTTTGGTGTCTGATTAAAGCACGTTTCTGTTTGCATGTATATTGACAAACATCACATTCATAAGGCTTTTCTCCTGTATGTATTCTTTGGTGTCTGATTAATGACCTTTCTGTTTACATGTATATTGACAAACATCACATTGATATTTCCTTTCTCCTCCAATGTGTATCTTAGGTGGTTGATTAAATTACCTTTCCTTTAGCATGAATATTGACAAACATCACATTGATAAGGCTTTTCTCCAGTTTTACTATGAGTTCTAATATGTCTAATTAAATCACCTTTCCTTTTACATGCACATTAACAAACATTCTCCCCAACATTTTCTGCTGTGGTTGATTAGATTACCTATCGGTGTGCATGCATAATCACAAACATTACATTGATAAGGCTTTTCTCCAGTTTGTCTATGAATTCTAATATGTCTAATTAAATCACCTTTCCTTTTGCATGCACATTAACAAACATCACACTGACAAGGCTTTTCTCCAAGTTGTTTTATCTTGTGTTTAAATAAACTACTGTTATCTTTGCACGAATAATCACAAACATCACATTGATAGGGCTTTTCTCCTGTATGTTTTCTATTGTGTATTATTAATCTACCTTTCTCGTTGCATGCATATTCACAAACATCACATTGATAAGGCTTTTCTCCTGTATGTATTCTTTGGTGTTTGATTAAATGACCTTTCTGTTTGCATGCATAATCACAAACATCAAACTGACAGGGCTTTTCGCCTGTATGTATTCTTAAGTGTATTATTAAACTACCGTTCTCTTTACATGCATATTCACAAGCATCACAATGAAAAGGCTTTTCTCCTGTATGTATTCTTTGGTGTTTGATTAAATGACATTTCTGATTGCATGTATATTGACCAGCATCACATTGATAGGGCTTGCCGCCTGTATGTATTTTTTATGTCTGATTAAGTTACCTGTCTCTTTGCATGCATATTCACAAACATCACATTGATAAGGCTTTTCTCCTGTATGTATTCTTTGATGTATGATTAAGTTACCTTTCTCTTTGCATGCATATTCACAAACATCACATTAATAGGGTTTTTCTCCTGTATGTATTCGTTGATGTCGGATTAATTTACCTTTCACTTTGCATGCATATTCACAAACCTCACATTGATAGGGCTTTTCCCCTGTATGTATTATTTTGTTAATGATTAAGTAACCTTTCTCTTTGCATGCATATTCACAAACATCACATTGGTAGGGTTTTTTCTCCTGTATGTGTTCTTTGGTGTCTGATTAAACGACCTTTCTGATTGCATGTATATTGACAAGCATCACATTGATAGGGCTTTTCTCCTGTATGTATTTGTTGGTGGTTTATTAAATCACCTTTCCTTTTGCATGCATATTCACAAACATCACATTGATAAGGCTTTTCTCCTGCATGTATTCTTTCGTGGCTGATTAAGCTACAAGTTTGTTTGCATGCATATTCACAAACATCACATTGATTAGGCTTTTCTCCTGTATGTAATCTTTGATGTCTGATTAATTTACTTTTCACTTTGCATGCATATTCACAAACATCACATTGATAAGGCTTTTCTTCTGTATGTAATCTTTGATGTCTGATTAATTTTCTTTTCACTTTGCATGCATATTCACAAACATCACATCGATAGGGCTTGACTCCTGTATGTATTCTTTGGTGCCTGATTAAGTTAGCTTTGTCTTTGCATGCATATTCACAAACATCACATTGATAAGGCTTTTCTCCTGTATGTATTCTTTGGTGGCTGATTAAGCTACCTTTTTGATTGCATGCATATTCACAAACATCACATTGATAAGGCTTTTCTCCTGTATGTAATCTTTGATGTCTGATTAATTTACTTTTCACTTTGCATGCATATTCACAAACATCACATCGATAGGGCTTGACTCCTGTATGTATTCTTTGGTGGCAGATTAAATTACTTTTCTCTTTACATGCATATTCACAAACATCACATCGATAGGGCTTGTCTCCTGTATGTATTCTTTGGTGACTGATTAAATTACCTTTCTGATTGCATGTATATTCACAAACATCACATGGATAGGGCTTTTCTCCTGTATGTATTAGTTGATGTCTGATTAATTTACCTTTCTGATTGCATGCATATTCACAAGCATCACACTGATAAGACATTCCTCCTGAATGTTTTCTTTGATTTTTGATTAAATGACCTTTCTGTGTGCATGTATATTAAACAATATCACATTGATAAGACTTTTCTCCAGAATTAATTATCTTGTGTTTTATTACTTCACCTTTCTATCTTTTTGCGTGGAAAAATAGGTCTTTTGCGTTATATACAATGATCACATTTATTTGCTTTTTCTCTAGTATTCATGTTTTCTTGAAGCTCTGATTAAAATAGTTTTGTCTGCAGTTTCCATCTCCCCAAAATGGCATTCAAAAGGTTTCTCTGTAGTTAGTATAACCATGTTTGTTTTAATCCCCCTTCAGACAGCATCTTCATAATGTTTCTTTGCAGTATGTATTGTCTTGAACTGAAAAGAAGACAAGACAATTGATATATTGAGATAAAGCACGCACACACATATAGTACTTTGGAAAATACCATTTCTAAGAAGACCTACAAGGAGCTACATATTTGGCGTTTGCTTTTATCTTCCTGTTCAATGGCTAAAGTACTATGCATACTTTTGATTTGAGTTTTCCCCCATCCATTAAGCTACATCTGTTTACTCATCCCATCCATCTGATACAGAGAGTTACCAGCTAGTAATCGGACTATTGACCCTTTTGCAGTGTCTTTTCTATGATTCGAAAACGAGGGGGAGGTGGAGGGGGTAGGGGGAGGGAGGGGTTAGGGGTAGGGTATGATTTAATCGGAAGTATTTAGAGATTTTTTCTGTTTTGTCAATGTAAAGAAATCCCCTTTTCAATACAATTTAAGGCGGAAAAAGTCAAAATGTGTGAGAATAAGTATGACCAACGGTCACTAGAGAAGGCTCAGGGTGGCACAATCAATTGTCCGTATTGCTCAGCTTGTCCCAGAGCCAGTGCGGACAAGCGAAATGTTGTTGGGTTTACTATATAATCAAGAATCAAGAGGCCCAAGAGGGCCAGTATCGCTCCATGGCCATTAGGCAAAAATCAAATCTCCAAATAGCCCCGCCCCCTGATGGCCATGTTTTTTTACCAATCATCATGGCTTGAAGGAATCTGATAGAGGGTCACCCTATGAACATTTCTACAAAATTATTTGAAAAACAGCCCAGACACTTTCGGAGAAAAATATTTTTTAAGTTTTCACTTTAGCCATATAAGGCAAAATAGCCCCGCCCCCTGGCGGCCATAGTTTTCGACCAATCAACATGGCTTGAAGGAATCTGATAGAGGGTCACACAAGGAACATTTCTACAAATTTATTTGAAAATCGGCCAGACACTTTCGGAGAAGAAGATTTTTTAAGTTTGCACTATAGCCATATAAGGTAAAACAGCCCGCCCCCTGGCGGCCATGTTTTTCGATTAATTATTTAAACATCGGCCTGACAATTTCGGAGAAGATTCTTTAAAGTTTCACTATTTCTTTCTTTCGGTTGCCATGGAAACCAGAATTTTGCATGAATCCACAAAAAGTGAAGGAATTTAGGAGAGGACATTGAGAGGATGCTTCCTAATAAGTTTCATCTGAATTGGCCAAGTGGTTAGGAAGGAGAAGTCGTTTGAAGCAAACAAGTAACGCACGCACACATGGACAATTCGCCATGACATAAGCTTGACTGGCTTTCAGCCAGTCGAGCTAACAACGGACAAGTAAGTCAAAATCAGATTTCGCCACCTCTGCAAGGATTAACATGCACATTAATGGCATAAAAGTGGACACATAAATGAACATTTGGACATATGCGAGAATCAAGTGAGTGATGGTATATAACCCATGAGCTACAGATAGGAGATTCAAATACTATCGGATTGAAAGAGGCGTAGAGCCCATGGACTCAGATCTTAGGATCAACAGAAAAGCACAATTATTGTCATATTCTCTCACTATAAAGATTGTCAAAATATTATGAAGGCCACTAGCAACAAAGTATTAAGGGACTCTCCATATACGGTTCAGCAAGATTAGACGGAAAATGTTAAGCAAGAAGGCCATGAAGGCCCTGGAATAGCTTACCTGAATTATGCAAAGTGATTTGCCCTGCCTCCTGGCGGCCATGTTTTTTTTTTACCAATATACATGGCTTGGAGGAATCAAAATTATTCAAAAATCTGTCAGACACTTTGGGAGAAGATTGTTCAAGCTTTCACTATGACAAAACAGCCCCGCACCAAGGTGGACATGTTTTTTCGACAAATTAACATGGCTTGAAGGAATCTAAAGGAGGGTCGCCCAAGAAATATTCCGATATAATTATTTAACAAGAGGGCCATGATGGCCCTAGATCACTTACCTGATCTCCCCCCCCCCCACTTTAGCCATATAAGCCCCGACCCTGGCGGCCATAGTTTCCGACCAAACTTGGCTTGAAGGAATCTAATAGAGGGTCACCCTTGGAACATTTCTAAAAATATATTTGATAATCGGCCTGACACTTTTGGAGGAAAGGATTTTTTAAGTTTTCACTATAGCCATATGGGACAAAATAGCCCCGCCCCCTGGTGGCCATGTTTTTTCACCAATCAACATGGCTTAAAGGAATCTGATAGAGGGTCATCCAAGGAACATTTCTAAAAAAATATTTGAAAATCGGTCTGAAACTTTTGGAGGAGAAGATTTGTTAAGTTCTTTATAGCCATATGAGGCAAAATAGCAATGCCCACTGGCGGCAATGTTTTTCGACCAATCAACATGGCTTGAAGGAATCTGATAGTGGGTCACTTAAGGAACACTTCTAAAAAATTATTTGAAAATCAGCCTGACACTTTCGGAGGAGAATATTTTTTAAGTTTTCACTATAGCCATATAAGGCAAAATAGCCCCGCCCCCTGGCGGCCATGTTTTTCCACCAATCAACATGGCTTGAAAGAATCTGATAGAGTGTCATCCAAGGAATATTTCTAAACAATTATTTGAAAATCTGCCAACCAGTTTGGGAGAAGAAGAATTTTTAAGTTTTGTTCATTTCGTTGGCAGAATTCTGCATGGATACCAAAAATTTGAAGGAATTCTGGTAGGGTCATTGAGATGATGCTTTCTGTCAAGTTTCATCTCAATTGACCCACTGGTTACTGAGGAGAAGATGTTGACGCACGCCGGACAAAAGGCGATCAGGTGAGCTAAAAATCATTAAAACAAAATCGGAGGAGAAGACTTTTTTCAGGTTTTGACTATTTGCAAATAAGGAAAACAGCTTCGTCCCCTGGCGGCCATATTTTTTTTACCAATCAATATGGCTTGAAGGCATCTGATAGAGGGTCACCCAAACTTATTTGAAAACCGGCCTTACCATTTCGGAGGGGAAGATTTTTTAAGTTTCCACTTAAATAGCCATATAAGGCAAAACAACCCTGCCCTCTGACAGCCATAAGTTCGACCAATCAACATGGCTTGAAGGAATTTGATAGAGGATAACCCTAGGATCATTTCTACAAAATAATTTGAAAATGAGCCATAATATGGTGTCTTGATTTTGTGTTACATCACAAAGACTGTCGTGTCCTCTTTTAAATATTTGACTTTATGTAATTAATGTTTGACGATGTCGTCGCCAGAAAAGCAACACCTTAGTCTCCCTTTCACTACTTTGTTGCAGCAAAACAAAAACCGTAGTAGTTTTAAAAATGTGGCCATGGATTGCTCACCTAATACTGTGCTATTTAAGACTTAATAAGAGAAACCATGCTTTTAACGGATCATATCATCGAAATAATTTCAACAATCTTAGTAGAGGGTCACCCAAGGGACATTTGAGAAACAAGACATGCATGCTGACTAAGTCTCAACTTGCTCAAAGTAAAAATGCGGCCTCCAGAGTTTTAACAATAGTTCGCTTCAATTTGGCCTAGTGACCTTATTTTTAACCCAATATATATCATATTTGAACATGGCCTAGATATTTTTAACAGAACCATTCTGACCAAATTTGAAGATAGTGAAGCAAGAAATTGCGGTTTTTCCAGTGTTAACAAGATTTCCCTTCAAGTTGGCCTATTAACCTAGTTTTTGAACAGACATGACCTATATTCAAACTTGGCCTACATCGAGACAAACATTCCCATAAATGTTAACATGCTCAAGTTAACAAGAGGATCAAAATGGCTCTAAATCGATCACCTGGTTGATAGTAAATTAGTAGCAAATATTTAACTGCAAATCTCTGGGAAAATTTGATCAAAGAGTGCAAATGAAACTGCAAAAGTGGACACTGTTAAAGAAATAGCTTATCAGTAAAGGTCATTTGTATCTTGAAATCTAACAAGAACTTTAATAACAAGACCTCGGGCTGAGGGTGTCTCGCCCTTCTAGGGAATTTGACCTAGTTACCTAGTATTTGACCTACCCCATTACCCAGTTTTGAACTTGACCGAGATGTGATCTAATAACTTTTCATGAAGATTAGATAAAAAATGTGATTTCACAAGGTTATTGTAACATTTGACATTCTGACCTAGTTTTTGACCCCTCATGACGTATTTGTGAACTTGACCTAGATCTGATGAAAACAAATATAGTGGTTAAATTTCGTGAAGATTAAATGAAGGTAGAGACTTCTAGAGTGTTCAAAAGATTATTCCAAATTAAGGCAAACTATGACCCTGACCTTAATAATTTTGACCTTGAATAATGATCCATTACCCAACAATACATCTGATATAGATTTAGAAAAATTCCAGCAGGGGCTGCTGAGATATAACCAATGTTAAGTTTTGAGGTAAAGCTACCTAACACTAACAACGTTCAAGTTCTGCCAAATTATGACCTTGATCTTGAAAATGTTGATGTTGAATGATGTCCCATGAACAAACAATACATCTGACATAGTTTGAGAAACAAGAGGGCCAAGATGGCCCTAAATCGATCACCTAATTGATAGTGAATTAGTAGCAAATATTTAATTGCAAATATCTGGGAAAATTTGATCAAGGGGAGTGCAAATGAAACTGAAAGGATTGGACACTTCTCAAGATAAAGCTTATCAGTAAAGGCCATTTATATCTTAAAATCTAACAAGAACTTTAATAAGAATGTAATTATAAAGTTTTTGTCACTTTGCACCTTTCCTGATGCCGCCTTGCTGCCATGTTTTTCAACGAAATCAATATGACTTCAACAGTTTATTTAGAGGGTCACTTAAGGAACATTTCTACCAAATTATCTTGCAATCGCACAAGCAGATTACGGAGGAAAAGGATTTTAAGATTTTGGTACTTTTCTCACTTTCTGATGCCGCAGCAACCAGCACGTTCTCAATGGAATTTAAATTTTTTAACAATTTTGAAAGAGGAACACCAAAGGAACATTCCTGTGAAGTTTTGTGGAAATTGGTTTATTGGAATGGTAGGAATTGGTTGTCATCTGTAGCTAAAAGTTCAATTTACCCCTTTTGTGATGACGCCTGGTTGATATGATTGTGTAACCAATCAAAACGGCTTAAACAAATTAAATAGAGGATCATTACAGTAAGATTCGTATTATATTTTCTTAAAATCAGACAAACACAACTAGATTTTTTTCCAAATTTTGTCATTTTGTCAATTTTCTGATGCCGCCTGACTGCCATGTTTTTCGACCAATCAGTATGGCTTGAACAATTTTTATAGAGGGTCACCCAAGGAACATTTCTACCAAATTATATTGGAATCTTACAAGCAGATTCAGAGGAGAAGAAGTTTCTTTAAAGTTTGGACATTTTGCCGCCTTTCTGATGCCGCAGCATCCAAGGTTCTCAATGGAATTTAAATCTTTGAACATTTTTGAAAGAGGACCACCACAGGAATATTTCTGTGAAGTTTGGTCTAAATTGGTCCAGTGGAATGGTATGAGTTGTCATTTGTAGCTAAAAGTTAAATTTACCCATTTTGTCATGATGCCTGGTTGCTATGATTGTGTAACCAATCAATACGACTTTAAGAAATTAAGTAGTGGATCACTGAAGTAAGATTCTTAGGTATTCAATTTTCTTAAAATCAGAGAAGCACTTTCATTAAAATGGAATTTTCATTTTTTTTCATTTTGCCCCTTTTCTGATGCCGCCTGACTGCCCTGTTTTTCAACCAATCGGTATGGCTTGAACAACTTTTGTAGAAAGTCACCCAAGGAACATTTCTACCAAATTATATTGGAATCTTACTAGATGCCACAGCAACCAAAAATCTCAATGGAATTTAAATCTTTGAACAATCTTGAAAGAGGACCACCAAAGAAACATTCCTGTGAAGTTTGGCTGAAATTGGTCCAGTGGTTTAGTAGGAGATGGTGTTTAAAGCTAAAAGTCAACGACGGACGGACGACGGACAGAGATTGAACAGAATAGAACACCTTGAGCCTGCGGCTCAGGTGATCTAAAAATGCAGCATCCAGAGTGTTGACCTAGATATCATTCAGACAAACATTTTGACAAAATTTCAAGTTGCTGAAGCAAAAAATGCGGCCTCCCGAGTCTAAACAATGTTTTCCTTCAATTTGACATAGTGTCCTAGCTTTTGACCCAGCATTCAAAGTCGGCCTAGATATCATTAAGATAGACATTCTGACCAAATGAAGCTGCTGAAGTAAAAAATGCGGCTTCTCCAGTGTTAATAAGATTTCCTTCAATTTGGCCTACTGACCTAGTTTTGGACAGACATGACGAAAATTCGAACTTGGCTTACATATCATCAAGACAAACATTCTGATAATGTTTCAACATGCTCAAATGAAAAATTCAGCCTCCAGAGTGTTTACAAGAGTTCCCTTCAATTTGTTCTAGATAGTGACCTAGTTTCTGACCCATATTTATTTAAGCCAGAGTTATGTGACTTGGTGTAGACATGCAAATTTTTCCCAGGAACATATATATGATCAAGTTTAATTTGAAAATATTGAACTGTTTTTGAGGTATGTGGTAAGGTTTAAAGTTTTGTGATGACGAAGACGCCAAGGGTGTTATCACAATAGCCGGACTTTGTTTCTTTGAAAAACAGACAAGCTTAAACATGACCATTACCTTATCAAGAGAGTCATGATACACTGGAGTGCTTCCTTGAGAAAAAACATTTAAACAAGATCAAAATTTACAGGACAAACGGTGATAATTGATTGATTGAATCATTGATTCGGGTTTAACGCTGTTTCAACAATGTTTCAGCCATATCAAGGGATATACAGAAGAAAAGGCCGCGATTTTTTTTCCAAACCTGGTTATCCCATCTTTTTAATTCATATTTCTGTAGATAAGGTAATATGCTATCAACGCACACATTTTCGTAAAATTCTGAAAGTTTTCAAAAAATTATGAAACTGTGACTATTTGTTTTAAGACAACATGTCTATTGCGAAAACTGGATTCTGTAATTTTGTTTCCAACTTGTTCATGTATGCTTCGACATTTAGTCTTTCATCCTGCCTGAATTTGGCAATACAAAAATAAATCATCTACAGATGATATGGTGTTTAAAATGTGAAAAGATTGAGTATGTAATATTAAATCAATCTGATTTGATAACAACTATCATTATACCCCCTGTGAATGTTGACCTATTTTTAATACTTCTTGCCGTATTTTCTATTAAATACGAACTTTTGAAAGCAAACAGGATAAGTATTTACCTGCTATTTCAGACTTCCATCCAATTTAATCGTAAATGAAAATGATCACACGAGGCAAAATCCAGTGATATAAATGGCGGACTTTTAGCAAGGGGAAGTTACCGATATTGGGGGTTTCGTCTAATTATCAGTTCGTTTAACTTATAAATACTGCAGAGTAAATTGGGTAGATAATTCGTAACTACTAGTTCGTATTTCTTATAAAATTGAGTAAATAGGCGAGATTTTTCGCTGAATTACAATTTCGTCTATCTTATATATATAATAGATTAAATGGGATAGATGATTCGTCTATATTTACTAGTTCGTCTAACTTATATAATAGAGTAAATAGGACAGATGTTTCGACTAATTACCAGTTCGTCTAATTTATTCCATATAGAAAATAGAATAGATGTTTCGACAAATTACCAGTTCGTCTACCTTCTATTATAAAGTAAATGGGAAAGAGGTTTCGAATAATTACCAGTTTGTGTAACTTATATCATACAGTAAATGGCATAGACGTTTCGTCTAATTACCAGTTCGTCTAATTTATTCCATATAGAAAATGGAATAGATGTTTCGACAAATTACCAGTTCGTCTACCTTCTATTATAAAGTAAATGGGAAAGAGGTTTCGAATAATTACCAGTTTGTGTAACTTATATCATACAGTAAATGGCATAGACGTTTCGTCTAATTACCAGTTCGTCTTCTTTCTATTATGGAGTAAATTTGATAGAGGTTTCGTCTAAAAACAAGTTTGTCTAACTTATATCATATAATTAATGGAATAGATGTTTCATCTAATTAACAGTTCGTCTAACTTATATTATAGAGTAAATATGATAGAGGTTTCGTCTAATAACAAGTTCGCCTAACTTATTTTATAGAGTGAATGGGATAGAAGTTTCGTCTAATTAACAGTTCGTCTAACTTATAGTTTAGATTAAATATGATATGAGGTTTCGTCAAGCTTATAATACAATAGAGTAAATAGGGTACAGGGTTTCTTTAACCATACAGTTCGTCTAACATGTTTGATAGCGTAAATTGGGTTGAGGTTTCGTCTTACTTATATCAGGGAAATATGAGTATGTATTTATATGTCTCTGCATATGATATGAATGATTACATTGCCTTATATATGAATGATAATTTTGCCTTAAATATTAATGATTATTTTGCCTTAAATATTAATGATTATTTTGCCTTAAATATTACTGATAATTTTGCCTTAAGTATGACTGATTGCTTTTGCCTTATACAATGAATGATTATTTTGTCTTATATATCAATGATTACATGGCCTTATATATGAAAAATAACTTTGCCTTATATATGAATGATAATTTTGCCTTAAATATTAATGATTATTTTGCCTTATACAATGAATGATTATTTTTCCTTACATATGAATGATTATTTTGCCATATATATGAATGATTATTTTACCTTTTATATGAATGATTATTTTACCTTTTATATGAATGGTTATTTTGCCTTAAATATAAATGATTATTTTGCCATATATATGAATGATTAGTTTGCCTTATATATGAATGATTTTTCTGCCTTAAGTATGAAGGATGATTTTGCCATATATATAAATGATTATTTCGCCTTTCATATGAATAGTCATTTTGCATTATATATGAATGGTCATCTTGCCTTATATATGAATGGTTATTTTGCCTTATATATGAATGATTAGTTTGCCTTATATATTAATGATTATTCTGCCTTAAATATGACTGATTGCTTTGCCTTATACAACGAAAGATTACTTTGCCTTATAAATGAATGATTATTTTGCCATAAATATGAATGATTATTTTGCCATATATATTAAAGATTACTTCGCCTTAAATATGAATGATTATTTCGCCTTTTATATGAATGGTCAATTTGCATTATATATCAATGGTCATTATGCCCTCTATATGAATGATTACTTCGCCATATATATGAATGATTACTTTGCATTATATATCAATGATTGTTTTGTCTTATATATGAATGGTTACTTTACATTATGTATGATTTATTTAGCGTTATATATGAATGGTTATTTTATATTCTGTTTGAATTATTTAGCGTTATATATGAATGGTTATTTTACCCTATATATGATTGATTATTTTGCCCTAAATATGAATGCCTATTTGGCATTATATATGAATCGTCATTTTGCCTTATATGCAAGGGACGTTGATAAATACCTAACATAGATCCAAAAACATCGCCTGTTCCAACCGTTGTAGAAATGGACAAATGATATAACAGAATTGACTGGAATGGACATATTGCAAAAACCGGAATGTGATATGCACAATTTAAAATACTGGAATGGACCGAACTAGGCGATTGGAAATACCGGAATGGACCTAAATGAAGGTTAATAAGGGACGTTAATAAGAGGGATAAGTAACTAACATAGATCCAAAACATCGTCTGTTCCAACCGTTGTAGAAATGTACAAATGATAACAGAATTTACTGGAATGGACATATTGCACAAACCGGAATGTGTTATGCACAATTTAAAATACCGGAATGGACCAAACTAGGCGATTAGAAATACCGGAATGGACCAAAATGAAGGTGAAAAACCCACAACAATGACATGAGATGAGAAGAAAAATAAACAAGAGGGCCATGATGGCCCTGGATCGCTCACCTTAATTATACAATGTACTGCAATGCAAAACACATCAAAACAATTATTCTGAATGCAACCTCCACAGTGTTAACAAGATTTTCCGTCATTTGGCCTACTGATCTATATTGTTTTACCTGATATGACCCATATTCCAACATGGACTAGATATCATCAAGACAACATTCTGAAAAAGTTTCAACTTGCTCAAAGTAAAAATGCGGCCTCCGGAGTTTGAACAATGTTTTCCTTTATTCGAACTTGACCTAGATATAATTCAGACAAACAATCTGACAAAATTTCAAGCTGCTGAAGCAAAAAATGCGGCATCCAAAGTGCTAACAAGATTTTCCTTCAATTTGGCCTAGTGACCTAGTTTTTAAACCGGCATGACCCATATTCGAACTTGGCTCAGATATCATTCAGCTCAACATTCTGACCAAATTTCAAGCCGCTGAAGAATTTTTTTTTTTCCCTCAATTTGGCCTAGTGACCTAGTTTCTGACCCAATATGACCCATATTTGAACTTGACCTAGATATCTTTAAGACAAACATTCAAACTTCTGCAGCAAAAATTTCCGCCTCTAGGGTGTTAACAAGATTTTCCATCAATTTGACCTAGTGACGTACTTTTTGACCCATCATAGACCCGGCCGGGTAGCTCAATTGGTAGCGTATCTGACTCGTGATCTGGAGGTCACGGGTTCGATACCCGGTTGCGGCGACATTCTTTCGGGCGATGTTTTCCATTGCCTCTCACCTCTGATCTATGTGAGAAAGTAGTCAGTGGCTTCGAAAGAATGTTGTGTAAGTACTGGTGTGGGAAAGCCAGGAAAACATGGGTAGGTGCACTGACAGCCGTGATATGACCAAAGCTGTTGAAAGCGGCGTTAAACTCCAAACAAACAAAAAATTGACCCATCATAACACATGTTCAAACTTGACCTACATATCATCAAGACAAATAATCTGATCAAGTTTAAACATGCTCAAGTTGAAAATATGGCCTCTACAGTGTAAACAGGATTACCCTCCAATTTGGCCTAGTGACCTAGTTTTTGAAGCGGCATGACCCATATTTGAACTTGGCCTAGATATCAATCAGTTCAATATTCTGACCAAATTTCAAGGTGCTGAAAGCTGCCTAGTTTCTGATCCAATATGACCCATCGAACTTGACCTAGATACTTTTAAGACAAACATTCTGACAAAATGTTAAACTGCTGAAGCAAAAATTGCGCCCTCTGAAGTGTGAACAAGATTTTGCTTCAATTTGACTTAGTGAACTACTTTTTGACCCTACATGACCCATGTTCGAACTTGACCTACATATCATCAAGACAAACATTCTGATAAAGTTTCAATAAGTTGAAAATGTGGCCTCCATAGTGTTAACAAGATATCCCTTCAATTTGACCTAGTGACATAGTTGTTGACCTCATATGGCCTAGTTTCGAACTTGTCCAAGATTTGATGGAGATGAATATTCTGATAAACTTTCATGAAGATTGGATGCAAAATGTAGCCTGTAGAGCGTTAACAAGCTCAAATGTTAACGACGCACGACGGACGGACGCCGGACAAAATGTGATCACAATAGCTCACCTTGCACTTCGTGCATAGGTGAGATAAAAAAGAAAACCATTGAAGTAAAATAAATATCGTATTATCACAAAATATTCCTGAAAGTAAAGAAATAGTATACACTAGAGATGGCAACGATTAATCGGTTACCCGGTTAACCGTACGTTTTCCGATTAATCGGTTAGTAATTTCGGTAACCGAGTACTCGGAAGAAAAGACAAAATATATACACAGTTGTGTTTCACCTTTTGTTATTTTGTTCTTTTCAATTTGTCACACGTATAGATCTGCCATGAGAGGTTTCAAACTATTCACACCTCGATCGGCCAGTGTTTACATTACAGCCGCACTCGAATTTATTGATGATCGTTTGTTTGTGTAATTGTCAATTAAAGGACGCTTTGTTTCTTTTAAAAAAAAGTTTGATGTCTGATAAAGGCAGAAATTATAAGATAATGACTTATTAATTATATTCGGCGTTTGTTTTGATAATACAACTAATTGGAGTGAGTGTGATACATTTGAATTGTTGTTTCTGTAAATCATTATTTACCAACACGATTGGAAGAGTAATTTGAAGTTTGTAACACATTTTCCCCTGAGTTGGTATTTAAAGATGTGCAGCTATGTACCCTTTTCATTTGACATATTATAAATTGTATAACAGTCACTTCGTTAAAAAAGATCTACAGAATATATTGCCATAATGCCGCCTTCTACATCCTTTGTCTGGAAGTATTTCAAACGCTGTGCTGATGATAACAAAGTCAAGTGCAGTTTGTGGGGTAATGAACTTCTTGGACTGGTGGAACCAGTAACATGCGCAACCATATTCGACTAAAACAGTGGATATTTATTGTCTATGAATCTATACGTTTAACCGGGTAACCGGTTACAAATTGTACGAGAAACCGGTTAGTAATATCGGTAACCATTGCCATCCCTAGTATACACACAACGAAATTGGTACGTTTCTTTTATCATTTTTTCTAAAAATACAATTTACTTTAGCACGGCGCTGCGGCTACAAGGAAAAATAACTGTGTGAAAGGAAACTATTAAGTTAATTCTAGAAATATATGGATAAACCATTTTTGTTTCCCTTTTCCGATTTATTTTTATGATATTGCAGTAGGGGATATGATATTGTATATACAGCCATGTGCATGTCTGTGTGCCGCCGTTTCAAAATTGATCCTTAAAAATCCATCTATTGCAAAATTTGCCATCTTATTCTGGCAACCAAATTCAATGGGTCATTGACTACTTTGCACATTTACAGAGCAATCGATTGTAGAAACAGCTTACTTTTAGTTTGGCACTGCTTCAACGAACGCAACAGCAGATAAAAGTCATAGAAGCTAAAGTGGACTTCTTTGACGTTGGCAGATTGACAACTGAAGGAATAAAGATCGCCAACAAAGTCTTCAAAGAGCCCAAGTGTCGCCCGCGAATAACAATAACAATATAAAGTGTGACGTACGGACATAAAGACATACATACATACGACGAAGATCGACTCTTAAATAGTCGATGCGTTACAGTCAAACGTAACAAAAGAAAGATCCCGAAATAAAATGAAAACAAAATCGTAACTAAATACATTTTGTAGTTCCGCGACGCAAAGGGCCAAAGATAGGCAATATAGAGGCCGCAAAAGTGGTCAATAGAGAGGCCGCCAAAGTGCCATAGATAGGACCGCAAAGGGCCATAGATAAAACCGTAAAGTGCAATATGTAACCCGCAAAGTAACCCAGAGCGTCTGCCACTCGTAGAAACGGTCCCTGGTTCGAGTCCCGTGATGAGCATGTCCTGCCTTTGGGATTTGACCACACAAACGGCGCGAGTACTGGTTAAGTCCCCAGGAAGCATATATCGAGCGTGATTAATCTAAGCTGAAGGCTTGTTTCGCAATCGATGTAAAATAAATAAGTTTAAACTAAAAGCTCACTGGAGTAACATGGCTCAGTACGATAGGTTGTTAGATATTCTACTTATCGAAGTATTTGGTAAATAAAAAGAGAAAAGTGTCGACTTGCCATATTCAAACTCGAAGAAAAATATTCTAGAGAGTATAGACAAAATCATGTTGAAATTATGTCATGTAGAGTGATCACAAGTTGTTTCTTAAATTTGACGTAATGACCTAGTTTATTAGCGGGCCGGAACCAAATTGTAACTTGGCCAAGAAAGCATTGAAACAATAATTATCACAGCTTATTGATATAGTAGGTCACTGAATAAACATTTCTACTTAAGTGTCTAGATATCAGACAAGCTAGTTCATAAGATTGAATTTAGTGTTGACTTTTTTCTCCTTAAATTTCTGATGCCAGCCGGCCAACATGTTTTCTAACTATTTAATATGGTTTGATAAATGTTTGTAGAAGATCATCCTAATAACAAACAAAACAAAGGCACCTCAAAGTGGATGCATCCCCTCGGTATTCAATCTAAAAATATGGCCAATGACCTAGATATTAATGTTATTTACCAGAAAATTAATGTTATTTGGCCTTGCCTTTAATAAGGCTTTATTAACTTGTTATTAATGTTATGTAACAGAGAAGTAAGTGTAATTTGTCTTTGTCTCCGCCTTTAGCCTTTGCCAAATGACCCCGCCTTTGCCCGTTGACATTTACACTCAATAGGCTTCTAGACTTTGCCATATAATAACTGTATACCAAGTTTGGTTAATATCGGTCAAAGGATGTTCAGTGTAGAGTGGTCACAAGGTTGTTGAAATGGGAAAATAGTCAGTCCAATTTTGAACTCGACCTTTAACCTATGACCTTTAAAAAAATTAGGCTTTTAGACCTTGCCATATACTAACTGTACACCAAGTTTGGTTAAGATCGCTCGAAGGATGTACAATGTAGAGTGGTCACAAGGTTGTTGGTATGGGAAAATAGTCCAATTTTGACCTTTAACCTATGACCTTGAAAATAAATAGGCTTCTAGACCTTGCCATATACTAAGTTTGGTTAAGATCGGTCGAAGGATGTTCAGTGGTCACAAGGTTGTTACGGACGGACGCACAGACGGACGAACAAACGAACGAACAAACAAACGGACAGTCCCGTTACTATATCCCCTCGCAAACTACGTTAGCCGAGGGGATAATAAGGCCCACCAAAGAATCATTCCTGTGAGGTTTCGTTGATATTGAACCACTGGTAAAGGAAGGGATGGCGTTTGAAGCGACAACGACCGAGTAACAATCGGACGTTGGATTGACGTTGGACCCCGACGTTGGATTTTGCAAACCGTTTAGACGTCATAATCCCGATGTCTATCCATCGTCAATCCGTTTAGACGTCATAATCCCGATGTCTATCCATCGTCAATCCGTTTAGATGTCATAATCCCGATGTCTATCCATCGTCAAACCGTTTAGACGTCATAATCCCGATGTCTATCCATCGTCAATCCGTTTGAAGCAAAAGGTTAACGACGACGACGTACGGAGATATATAATAATTATTCCGTAAGTCTTTTGCTCAGGTGTTCTAAAGACTGACTATTAAAGAATGTAATATGATATAATCTGTTTATATCTCCGAGTGTCGGCTTTCACGTGTGTTTGATCAATTAACACAACTGATTGATTGATTATATCAGGCACGAATTAGTGCATGTGTTATGAATGTACGTGTAAACAAGGGGCGTATTAAGATTGTAACACATGGATCACTTGAGTGTGTGCAAGCCGAATTAAACATTCAAACACTTTCTTATAATGTTTAACCATTAGTCAAATGTCGAACGAAACTAAAATTGGAATTGTGACGAAGGTTTCAAAGTTTTTGTGTTCTACTTTTGGATAAAATTGCATAAACAATAATTATCGAAAATATAAATGTATGGTCAAAAACGAGAAGATACACATTTCCGCTTTTAATAGCTGTGCTATGCTATGTATATTTAAACAGATTCGATAATGATTGGAACATGTTAAAATTATCAAATGTGTTGCGGATAATGTTCTCAGGTTTGGAATACTTGTATTTTGAACAACCACAAAAGTAAAATTTCAAATTTCAATCTAGCAGGGTACATATTGTAATATGCTTATATATGTATTAATTGTGAATCTTATACTAGTTGAAATAAACGTCAAATTCTATGCTAAGACATTGTTTGTTTAATATCGAAATGTTTCGGAAAAACATATATATTAATTAGTTATTTGCTAAACACTTTCATTGCGTAAGGTAAATGCTTATTACTAACAATGCCTAAATATATAGTTACAGCTTAAGAGTTGAACAAAGTCACAGGTTTCTGCATATTTGGATTATTCCAAAAATATCTTTTAATTTATTGCTTTCTTATATCAATATACAAATCGCATTCTAAAACAAAGTGATATTCGTCTTTGTTTTATTAAAGATAAGAACGTTGTTACATTTCCAAAACCTTGTTTTAACCACACATGATTAAAACCAAGTTTGCAAAGAATATCACGTAATAGAGAAGCCCAATTAACAACATTATTATTTTTTTCAATATCACTTAATAAAAGGTTGTAGACCTTGTTCACATATTTATGTTCAGTACAATTTAAAATTTTGAGCCACAACATGATTATAATGAAATATCTGTTTACAAATAAGTGGTCTTCTGCCTAGTAAGAATCAAGGTAACCGCACTATTACAAATGGACTAAATGTGTTGAAATCAATTACTCATCGGCTGTAAATACATAAGTAAGACACACAGGCAATTAGTACCGACCCCCGCCCCATTAAATTGTTTGTCAAGCAACATACAACGTTTGAAATATGTTTTATTATATAAAAACATAATTGATCATTTTTACATAAAAAACTTAAGATATGTTTATTTCAACATTCAATTTCGTTTTGAAATTTACATTTCTAGAGTGGGAAGTACATAGCGAATAATTAAATCGTTATATAATAGCTAATACAATGTCAATTCAAACATAACCTCGAATGTATTATATAGTGCACGTATTTTAATAATATATCAAAATTAATCAGATATTAATCATATTTATTTTATTTTTTTATTTTTTGTTAAATACATTTCCTATATATCTGTTTCGGCATGTACCCAGTTGACAGAGCTTAAACATGTCATTTTAAAATAACCCAAACGCTTCAATATTTCTACATATGATATTAGTAATAGTTAAAAGGGTTGACAGAGGTCTACCTTAGGAACTTTCATGTGAGGTTTGATTAAGAACGACCAGCATGTTTAGCAGGAGAAGCGACGACGGTAGATACAGAGTGCTCCAAATAGATAACCCTGAGCCATCAGCTAAGGTCATCCACAAATACAATAACAGTGACAGAAAACACTCACCAAAAATGCATGTACATGTATCACTATCCTAAAAAGTGTACATAAGAATGCTTATTGTAAAGTAAAATCTCACTGTCTGTCGTAAATGTCAAAATTATAATTTAATTTCCGAGGACAATTTTCCTTCAAATCATCAATGTTAATAGTTGGTTAACAGTGTTTTCAACTGAACATTTATTTTAGTTGTATGCATGATTTCACAGCGTCAAATTCAACTATTCGAGAATTTCAAGAACATTGACAATATTCTCGAAATGCAAGAGTGGATGAACAATGTGTGTATAACACGTTTAGAGAACCACTTATTCATTCAACTGGCTAGCTTATACTAACATGTGATTTTATCATCTGTTGTTGCTATAATGAAGGACAATTGACAAATTGTCTGAAAGGAGATTGGTACAAAACAAGTAACAAGAGGACCATGCTGGTCCTATATCGCTCACCTGATTTAATCAAACTTAAAAAGTTTTCAGTGTTCTTTATGAAAATAAATGACCCCCGCGCGCTATAATTTGAACAATCTTGGTAGAGGTCCACTAGATGATGCTACATACCAAATATCAAAGGCCTGGGGCCTCTACTTTTAGACAAGAAGTTTTTTTAAGTTTTTTCTTTATATGAGTCTATGTAAAACAATAGACCCCAGGGCTATAATTTGAACACTCTTAGTAAAGGTCCACTAGATGATGCTACATACCCAATATCAAAGGCCTTGGCCCTCTACTTTTAGACAAAAAATATTTTTAAGTTTTTTCCCTATATGAGTCTATGTTAAACAAGTGTCCCCCAGGGAGGGGTCATTTTTGTCCCCAGGCCTATAATTTGAACAATCTTGGTAGAGGTTCATAAGATGATGCTACAAACCAAATATCAAAGGCCGGGGCCCTCTACTTCCAGAATTTTTTTTTTTTTTTTTTTTTAAAGTTTTTCCCCAATATGAGTCTATGTTAAATAAGTGACCCCTGGGGAGGGATCATTTTAGAACCCAGGGCTATAATTTGAACAATGTGGTAGAGGTTCACTAGATGATGCTACATACCAAATATCAAAGGCATGGGCCTTCTATTTTCAGACAAGAAGATTTTTAAAGTTTTTCCCCTATATGAGTCTATGTTAAACAAGTGACCCCCGGGGAGGGATCATTTTTGACCCCAGGGCTATAATTTGAACAATGTGGTAGAGGTTCACTAGATGATGCTACATACCAAATATCAAAGGCACGGGCCTTCTACTTTCACACAAGAAGATTTTTTAAGATTTTTGTTAATTTCCCCTTTTTTGTTGCCATGGCAGCCAAAGTTCTGCATGGAATAAAATTTATTGAACAAGTTTGAAAGAGATCCACCCAAGGAACATTCCTGTAAAATTATATCGAATTTGGTTAATTGGTGTAGGAGGAGAAGTCGTTTGTAGGAAAATGTGAACGGACGGACGACGACGGACGACGAACGGTGAGCGATCACAAAAGCTCACCTTGCACTTCGTGCATTTATGAGCTAAAAATGAATCAAACTATTGGAACCCACACTCTTCACTGCAACTGGTAGATTCATTGTTTAGTGTTTTAAGCCGCTTGAAGCAATTTTTAAGTTATATCACTCTGTTTACATGGTAAGTTCCAATGACTACTGGCCCATTTATCCTGACACTAGCCAGTCAGTTTAAATGCTAACCCTGCAACCATGAGCGCCAAGGAGGGCAACCATTTTAACCACTTCAAAGCCTTTGGTATGACCAAGCCGGAGATTAAACTAGCAGCCTCTTGGGCCGTCGCGGACACTTTACCACTACACCTACGAGGCGACACTGTAACTGGATGAGTAATCATAGCAACAAGTGCCGGGAGGAGTAAACTTGAAATTTCCAAACAATATCTCTTTATGACTCAACCAAAACCTTTTCTGGGTCATATAAAATAATAAGGTTTTAGGGATGTGAAGTACTCTTATTATCTAGAGCTCTGAATTGCTCATGTTTAAATACAACATGCTTACAACTGTCCCTCTCTTCATAATTTGTTATTTACTTTATGCCATTTTCAAAAGAATTCCAGTCATATCACAGCGTTTCCTTAGTATAATACTAGTACTTAACGTAAGCATATCCTGATACTACTATTGCATAAATCGTGAAGCTACCCTTGCAATCTGGAGCACAAAACAAGAGGGCCATGATGGCCCTGGAATCGCTCAGCTGATTTTTTTTTTCTCACTTTAGCTATATAAGCCCCGCCCCCTGGCAGCCATAGTTTCCGACCAATCAACTTGGCTTGAAGGAATCTGATAAGAGTCACCCTAGGAACATTTCTACAAAATGATTTGAAAATCGGTTAGACACTTTTGGAGGAGAAGATTTTTTAAGTTTTCACTATAGCCATATAATGCAAAATAGCCCTGCCCACTGGCGGCCATGTTTTTTGACCAATCAACATGGCTTGAAGGAATCTGAAAGTGGGTCACTTAAGGATATTTCTACAAAATTATTTGAAAATCGGCCTGACACTTTCGGCGCAGAAGATTTTTTAAGTTTTTCACTATAGCCATATAAGGCAAAATAGCCCCGCCCCCCTGCCTGGCGGCCATGTTTTTCGACTAATCAACTTGGCTTGTAGGAATCTGATAGAGAGTCATCCAAGGAACATTTCTACAAAATTATTTGAAAATTGGCCTGACACTTTCGGAGGAGAAGATTTTTTAAGTTCTTAATATTGCCATATAAGGCAAAATAGTCCCGCCCCCCTGGCTGGCGGCCATGTTTTTCGACCAATCAACATGGCTTGAAGGAATCAGATAGAAGGTCTTCCAAGGAACATTTCTACAAAACTATTTGAAAATAGGCCTGACACTTTCGGAGGAGAAGATTTTTTGAGTTTTCACTATAGCCATATAAGGCAAAATAGCCCCGCCCCCCCTGGCGGCCATGTTTTTCGACCAATCAACATGGCTTGAAGGAATCTCATAGAGGGTCATCCAAGGAACATTTCTACATAATTATTTGAAAATCTGCCAACCAGTTTGGGAGAAGAAGAATTTTGAAGTTTTTTTCATTTCGTTGCCATGGAAACCAGAATTCTGCATGGATCCCAAACATTTGAAGGAAATCTGGTGAGGTAATTGAGAGGATGCTTTCTGTGAAGTTTCATCCAAATTGACCCACTGGTTACTGAGGAGAAGACGTTGACGGACGACGCACGACGGACGCCGGACAAAAGGCGATCACAATAACTCACCTTGAGCAAAGCTCAGGTGAGCTAAAAAGGGAAGCCGCTTATACCATTGGTATGGTCCAATCAATGGGATCTATCCCTACAATCTTGAGCACAAAGAAGGCTAGCCACTAATACCATTATACCATTTCTTGAGTCATTGGTATTACACAACCAGGGATCGAAGGGGAGGCCATTAATACCATTTGAAAGTCTTTGGTCAACCGGGAATCGTACCCTGAAGTCCGATTCTAAATGGAACATTCTTACTACTACAACACTGAGGTGATCTCATACTAGTGTATTTGACATTGTTTGACACATCATCAGTCCGGAAATATGTCTAATTTAAGTATCCTTTCATATGTACAATTAAATCATCTTTCGCAATACACACATATCTACAAAAGTCACAGTGATATATGATGTCCCTTTAAACGTTCTTTACCAAAGACAAAATCATCAAAATTCTTTCACTTACACTTTGTATCAATTTTCTTGTCGTCGATTAAATCATCATTACATTTGCATGAATATTCACAAACATCACTTTGAGAAGGTTAATCTCCTTATGAATTCTCTTGTGCATGATTAAAGTACCTCTCTCTTTGCATGCATATTCACAAACATCCCATTGATAAGGTTTATCTCAAGTATGAATTATCTTGTGTCTGATTAAATTACTTTGCTGTATGCATGTATATTCACAAACATCACATTGATAAGGCTTTTCTCCAGTATGAATTCTTTGGTGTGAGATTAAACCATGTTTATGTTTGCATGCATATTCACAAACATCGCATTGATAAGGCTTTTCTCCAGTATGAACTTTCTTATGTTGGGTTAAATTACTTTTCTTTTTGCATGCATATTCACACATATCACATTGATAAGGTTTATCTCCAGTATGAATTCTCTTGTGTTTTGTTAAACTACTTTTCTCTTTGCATGAATATTCACAAAGATCACAGTGATAAGGCTTTTCTCCAGTGTGAATTCTTTGGTGAGTGATTATATCATTTTTATGTTTGCAAGTATATTCACAAACATCACAGTGATAAGGCTTTTCTCCAGTATGAATTATCTTGTGCATGATTAAAGTACCTTTCTCTTTGCATGCATATTCACAAACATCACATTGATAAGGTTTATCTCTAGTATGAATTATTTTGTGTCTGATTAAACCATGTTTATGTTTGCATGCATATTCACAAACATCACATTGATAAGGCTTTTCTCCAGTATGAAGTTTCTTATGTTGGATTAAATAACCTTTCTGTTTGCATGCATATTCACAAATATCACATTGATAAGGCTTAACCCCAGTATGAATTCTCTTGTGTTTAGTTAAACTACTTTTGTCTTTGCATGAATATTCACAAACATCACATTGATAAGGCTTTTCTCCAGTATGAATTTTCATATGTTGAATTAAATTACCCTTCTGTTTGCATGCATATTCACAAACATCACATTGATGAGGCTTTTCTCCTATATGTATTCCCTTGTGTTTGATTAAATTACCTTTCTGCTTGCATGCATATTCACACACATTACATTGATAAGGCTTTTCTCCAGTATGTATTCTCTTGTGTTTGATTAAATGTATTTTCTGTTTGCATGAATATTCACAACCATTACATTGATAAGGCTTTTCTCCAGTATGAATTTTCTTGTGTTGGATTAAATTACTTTTCTGGTTGCTTTCATATTGACAAACATTACATTGATAAGGCTTTTCTCCTGTATGAATTCTTTGGTGTGTGATTAAATTACCTTTATAGAGGCATGCATATTTACAAACATCACACTGATAAGGCTTTTCTCCAGTATGCATTCTCTTGGGATTTATTAAACTACCTTTCTGTTTGCATGCATATTCACATTGATAAACTTTATCTCCACTGTCCTTGTGTAAAGAAGAGGGACTTTTGGATCACTTTGTTATATAAAGAGATCACATTTATATCTCGCATATAAAGTCTCCGAAAAAAATAGTTTTGTCTTCACTTAACCTCACCCAAAAATAGCAGTTATAGTGTTTCCTGTGGTATGTCAAATCATATGTTCGTTTTAATTCCCCTTGATAATGGTTCCTTTCTTGCAGTTTGTACTGAAAAGAAAACAATACACGTGATAAATTGAGATAAAGCACACACATACATATAACTTTGGAACATACCATCTGAAGCAGACCTCTTTTGAAAATAATGTGGCAAAAAGAGACACAGCCCATACATTTAATTATTAAACTTTCATTTACAGAGATCTTTCATATTTTTGCCACAATGTTTCCAAATTTGTCTTCCGCAGATTTCTTGAATATGGGAAAGAATGAACAAGTATCAGGTTGACTGACCTCTACCTCTCATCCTGACAATATTAACTAAGCTATTAACCATTTACTTAATGGGATATTTCTCTAGTTATCTGTTAAAACCCTTTTGAACATACAAGTCTGCAGCAGACAACTTTGAACATATCTATAAACAAGAGAGTCATGATGGCCCTTGATCGTTCACCCGAGTTATGCAATGTGATTTGTCATGTTAACAACAACTAATTTTGTTTTTGGCTCGAAAGTAATCTCGTAGACGGTCACTAAAGGAGCATTTCTGCAAAATTATTTGCAAATCGGCAAGACACTTTCGTCGGAGAAGATTTTTAAGATTTCACTATAGCCATATAATGCAAAACAGCCTAGCCCCCTCAGGGCCATGCTTTTTCGACCAATGAACATGGCTTGTAGGAATATGATAGAGGATAACCCAAGGAATATGTCTACAAATATATTTGGAAACCGGCCAGATACTTTCAGAGAAGAATATTTTTAAAGTTTTCCCTATAGATGGCCATATTAGGAAAACAACCCCGCCCCCTAGAAAACATGGCTTCAAGGAATCTGACAAAGGGTCACCACCAAAGGATAATTTCTACAAAATTATTTGCGAATAGGTCGACTGCTTCAGAAAAAGAAGATTTTTCAAGTTTTCACTATGGCCATATAAGGCAAACACAGCCTGACCCCTGCTAGCCCGGTTTTTCAACCAATCAAAATGGCACGAAGGAATATTGTAGAGGGTTACCCAAGGAACATGTATACAAAATCATTTGAAAAACAGCCAACTAGTTAACGAGGAGAAATTTATTCAAAGTTTTCACTGAAGCCATATAAGACTAACAGCCCTGGCGGCCATATTTTTGTCCAATTAATAAGGTTTAAACTGTTCTGATAAAGACTCACCTAAGGAACATGTTTCACTAAAGCAATAATAATATAAGATAAATCAGCCCTGCCCACAATTTTGGAAAGCAGCTTCAAAGTTTTTTCTATAAATGTTTAAGGCAAAAGGTCCCCGTCCCCTGGCGACCATGTTTTTTCTTTACCAATCAACACGGCTTGATGAAATCTGATAGAGGGTCAGGTAACAGCATGAACATTTCTACAAAATTATTTGAAAATCTGCAGTTTTGGAGAAGATTTTATTTATTTTTTCATTTGTTTGGCATGGATCCAGAGTTTGAAGGAATTAAGGAGTAAACATTGAGAGGATGCTTCCTATGATGAAGTTTCATCCCAATTGGCCAAGTGGTTAAGCAAACATGAAACCGTTTCAACATGTCGTAAATAATTCCATTCATCAATAAAAACAGTTCTTTTGTCACGTGACAAATTCGAGTGTATATTTACCAGAGATCGTGTTTCCTCGGTATTTACCAGAGATCGTGTTTCCTTGGTAGTTACCAGAAATCATATTTCCTGGGTATTTACCAGAGATCGTTTTTCCTAGATATTTACCAGAGATCGTGTTTCCTGGGTATTTACCAGAGATTGTGTTTACTAGATATTTATCAGAGATCGCGTTTCCTTGGTATTTACCAGAGATCGTGTTTCCTAGATATTTACCAAAGATCGCGTTTCCTTAATATTTACCAGAGATCGTGTTTCCTGGGTAGTTACCAGAGATCATATTTCCTTGGTATTTACCAGAGATCGTGTTTCCTAGATATTTACCAGAGATCGTGTTTCCTGGCTATTTACCAGAGATCGTGTTTCCTAGATATTTACCAGAGATCATGTTTCCTAGATATTTACCAGAGATCGTGTTTCCTGGGTAGTTACCAGAAATAATATTTCCTGGGTATTTACCGGAGATCGTGTTTACTAGATATTTACCAGAGATCGTGTTTCCTGGGTATTTACCAGAGATCGTGTTTACTAGATATTTACCAGAGATCGCGTTTCCTTGTATTTACCAGAGATCGTGTTTCCTAGATATTTACCAGATATCGCGTTTCCTTGGTATTTACCAGAGATCGTGTTTCCTGGGTATTTACCAGAGATCGTTTTTCCTAGATATTTACCAGAGATCGTGTTTCCTGGCTATTTACCAGAGATCGTGTTTCCTGGCTATTTACCAGAGATCGTGTTTCCTAGATATTTACCAGAGATCGTGTTTCCTGGCTATTTACCAGAGATCATGTTTCCTAGATATTTACCAGAGATCGTGTTTCCTAGATATTTACCAGAGATCGTGTTTCCTGGGTAGTTACCAGAAATCATATTTCCTGGGTATTTACCAGAGATCGTGTTTCCTAGATATTTGCCAGAGATCGTGTTTCCTTGGTATTTACCAGAGATCGTGTTTCCTGGGTAGTTACCAGAGATAATATTTCCTGGGTATTTACCAGAGATCGTGTTTCCTAGATATTTACCAGAGATCGTGTTTCCTCGGTATTTACCAGAGATCGTGTTTCCTTGGTATTTACCAGAGATCGTGTTTCCTGGGTAGTTACCAGTGATCGTGTTTCCTACATATTTACCAGTGATCGTGTTTCCTATATATTTACCAGATATCGTGTTTCCTGGGTAGTTACCAGAGATCGTGTGTCACGCCAGACTGTTCCTTTCTAGATTATATTTGTCTTTATAGAAATTGAACAGATTTTAAGCGTGTTATACATGTATAGTAAATGACTATACCAGCTTTTTTTTTTGTTAATTAGCTATGTTAAACCAGCATTTCATTATACTTTTCATTGTGTTTGGGCGAATATTTATCTTTGTAGGTTAAATTTCAGGGTCTATGATAGACCCTTTTTTGAATCAGAATATTGATACGGACCTGGTCGCTTACAGTATAATCAATATATTTTTTAAGTTCTATAACTTAAGAAATAAAAACGGTGACATCAAATGTCACATATTTATAACCAGACCTAACGATACAATAATAGCATACCGAAGAAGGCTACCATATAGTTATGTTTCAACTAAATTGTAAATCCAGCATAATAATCGTTAATATATTTCATGCTACAACTGTGTCGAAAGTCATTTGTGTATATAAACATGACAGCATTTTGTAGTTGTTTCTCAATCTATAAAAATAAATGACGAAATTCATTTGTCAAAAATACACAAAAATTTATAAATCAATGACAATTATGATCAAATGTAATTTTTTGGTAAAGTCATTGTTCTTCTCCTGTGGAGGCATAGCTGCTTGTGTGACTAGATGGCCAAAACGGAAAATCCTGATCAGACTGCGCTGGCTTATATGAATCTAAGATGGTTGCAGAGACTGAAAGGTTGTTTGTGT
Source organism: Serripes groenlandicus (assembly GCA_031761405.1). NCBI lineage: Eukaryota > Metazoa > Mollusca > Bivalvia > Cardiida > Cardiidae > Serripes > Serripes groenlandicus. The sequence goes on from JASEVX010000014.1 coordinate 18,123,111, forward strand.
ATGACGTGGCTCTTTTGTGGGGGAAATAGAAAAGAGGGCCCCGAGGCCCTGTATCGCTCACCTGAGAATGGGCTATTTAAGACTTAACTCTTTCAGCGCCAATGGCAATATGAGGTTTTTAAATGGCGGCAATGTTTGTTGACTAGAAGCATTTTTCTGACATGTTCTGCTTATTGATTTTTAACGGTTTGTTACAAAGAAGTGTTATTTCTTCTCAATACAACTGTAAATGAAATAATGTGCATGTTCTAAACTCATTGATTTGGACTAGAGTTGAAGCTTTGCCAGGTTGACACGACCTGCCTTTATTTTCATTTGATTCATTTCTAGTTGTAAGATAAAAAATGCGTTCTTTATAGTTTTAACAAGATTTTACTACAATATGGCCTAGTGACCAAGTATGACCGGACATGACCCATATTCAAACTTAGCTTAGATATCATGAAGACAAACATTCTGGCAAAGTTTTAACATGATCAAGCCCAAAATGCACATTCCAGAGTGTTAACAAGATTGACCTACATGTAGTGCCCAAAATTTCAAGCTGCTCAAGTCAACAAGAGGGCCAAGATGGCCCTAAATCGATCACCTAATTGATAGTAAATTAGTAGCAAATATTTAACTGCAAATATCTGGGAAAATTTGATCAAGGATTGCAAATGAAACTGCAAGGAGTGGACACTTCTCAAGAAACAGCTTATCAGTAAAGGCCATTTATATCTTGAAATCTAACAAGAACTTTAATAAGAATGGAATTATAAAGTTTTTGTCATTTTGCACCTTTCCTGATGCCGCCTTGCTGCCCTGTTTTTCAACGAAATCAATATGGCTTCAACAGTTTATTTAGAGTGTCAATTATATAAAGGAACATTTCTACCAAATTATCTTGCAATCGCACAATCAGATTATGGAGGAAAAGGATTTTAAAATGTGGGTATTTTTCTCACTTTCTTATGCGGCAGCAACCAAAGTTCTCAATGGAATTTAAAACTTTGAATAATTTTGAAAGAGGACTACCAAAGGAACATTCCTGTGATGTTTTGTGGAAATTGGTCTATTGGAATGGTAGGAGTTGGTTGTCATTTGTAGCTAAAAGTTCAATTTACCCCTTTCGTGATGACGCCTGGTTGATATGATTGTGTAACCAATCAAAACGGCTTAAACAAATTAAATACAGGATCATTACAGTAAGATTCGTATTATATTTTCTTAAAATCAGACAAAAACTTTCATAAAAATGTAATTTTCAAATTTTGTCATTTTGCCCCTTTTCTGATGCCGCCTGACTGCCATGTTTTTTGACCAATCAGTATGGCTTGAACAATTTTTTTAGAGGGTCACCCAAGAAACATTTCTACCAAATTATAATTGAATCTGACAGGCAGATTCGGAAGAGAAGATTTTTAAAGTTTGGACATTTTGTCCCCTTTCTGATGCCGCAGCAACCAAAGTTCTCAATGGAATTTAAATCTTTGAACAAATTTGAAAGAGGACCACCAAAGGAACATTCCTGTGATGTTTTGTGGAAATTGGTCTGTTGGAATGGTAGAAGTTGGTTGTCATTTGTAGCTAAAAGTTCAATTTACCCCTTTTGTGATGACGCCTGGTTGCTATGACTGTGTAACCAATCAAAACGGCTTTAACAAATTAAATAGAGGATCATTAAAGTAAGATTCGTATTATATTTTCTTAAAATCAGACAAACACTTTCATAAAAATGGAATTTTCAAATTTTGTCATTTTGCCCCTTTTCTGATGCTGCCTGACTGCCATGTTTTTCGACCAATCAGTATGACTTGAACAATTTTTATGGAGGATCACCCAAGGAACATTTCTACCAAATTATATTTGAATCTGACAGGCAGATTCGGAGGAGAAGATTTTTAAAGTTTGGACATTTTGTCCCCTTTCTGATGCCGCAGCAACCAAAGTTCTCAATGGAATTTAAATCTTTGAACAATTTTGAAAGAGGACCACCAAAGGAACATTCCTGTGATGTTTGGTGGAAATTGTTCTTGCGGTTCAGGAGGAGATGATGTTTAAAGCTAAAAGTTAACGCCGGACGGACGGACGGACGGACGACAGACGACGGACAAAAAGTGATCAGAATAGCTCACCTTGAGCCTTCGGCTCTAGGTGATCTAAAAATGCGATCTCTATAGTGTTAACATAATTGTTTTACAATTTGGCGTAGTGACCTAGTTTTGACCGGACATGACCCATATTTAAACTTAGCCTTGATATCATCAAGACAAACATTCTAGTAAAGTGTAAACATGTTCACGTTATAAACGCGGCTTCAAGAGTGTTATCAAGATTTTCCTTCAATTTAGCCTAGTGACCTAGTTTTTGACCCGACATGACCTATATTCGAACTTGGCCTAGATATTACTATGACAAACGTTTTCTGTGAAGTTTAAACATGCTCAAGCTTAAAATGCGGCTTCCAGAGGGTGAACAAGATTTTCATTTAATTTGATCTAGTTACCTAGTTTGTGACCCCACATGACCCAGTTTTGAACTTGACCTAGATTTGATGGTGATGTAAGTTCTGATAAACTTTCATGAAGATTGGATGCAAAATGTTGCGACCAACGACGGACAGCGACCAACGACGGACAAAAGGCGATCACAAAAACTAGTGAGCAAACAAGATGTGTTTGTGAAACACTGATGCCCCCCAATGGCAACATCTAGGTCAAAGGTCAAGGTCGCAAGGTGTCAAGGTCGCAAGGTCAAAATTGTTGGTACTGACAGAAAGGTCATGTCACAAGGAATACACATGTGAAATATGGTAGCCGTACCTGTTATGGTTCAAAAGAAGTGGTCAAGGTTAAAGTTTTTTTCGAGAATGGCAACATCTAGGTCAAAGGTCAAGGTCGCAGGTCAAAAATGTTGGTACTGACATGTGAAATATGGTAGCCATACCTGTTATGGTTCAAAAGTAATGGCCAAGGTTAAAGTTTTTTTCGAGAATGGCAACATCTAGGTCAAGGTCAAGGTCGCAAGGTACTGACAGAAAGGTCATGTCACAAGGAATACACATGTGAAATATGGTAGCCATACCTGTTATGGTTCAAAAGAAATGGCCAAGGTTAAAGTTTTTTTCGAGAATGGCAACATCTAGGTCAAGGTCAAGGTCGCAAGGTGAAAAATGTTGGTACTGACAGAAAGGTCATGTCACAAGGAATACACATGTGAAATATGGTAGCCGTATCTGTTATGGTTCAAAAGAAATGGCCAAGGTTAAAGTTTTTTTTCGAGAATGGCAACATCTAGGTCAAAGGTCAAGGTCGCAAGGTCAAAAATGTTGGTACTGACAGAAAGGTCATGTCACAAGGAATAGACATGTGAAATATGGTAGCCGTACCTGTTATGGTTCAAAAGAAATGGCCAAGGTTAAAGTTTTTTTTTAGTATGGCAACATCTAGGTCAAAGGTCAAGGTCGCAAGGTCAAAAATGTTGGTACTGACAGAAAGGTCATGTCACAAGGAATACACATGTGAAATATGGTAGCCGTATCTGTTATGGTTCAAAAGTAATGGCCAAGGTTAAAGTTTTTTTCGAGAATGGCAACATCTAGGTCAAAGGTCAAGGTCGCAAGGTCAAAAATGTTGGTACTGACAGAAAGGTCATGTCACAAGGAATACACATGTGAAATATGGTAGCCGTACCTGTTATGGTTCAAAAGTAATGGCCAAGGTTAAAGGTTTTTTTGTGCAGACAGACGTGCAGACCAACAGACAGGTCAAAAACTATATGCCCCCCGAATCGGAGATTCCGTGGGGGCATAAAAATCAGACGAGCTAAAAATTCAATGCAATGCATCAAGTAGTTACTAAGATATGGACTCTTAATGTAATTTCACGCAAAACTTTAACCACAATTTCTAAGTAACAAGAGGGCCAAGATGGCCCTAAATCGATCACCTAATTGATAGTAAATTAGTAGCAAATATTTAACTGCAAATATCTGGGAAAATTTTATCAGGGAGTGTAAATGAAACTGCAAAGGAGTGGACACTTCTCAAGAAACAGCTTATCAGTAAAGGCCATTTATATCTTGAAATCTAACAAGAACTTTAATAAGAATGGAATTATAAAGTTTTTGTCATTTTGCACCTTTCCTGATGCCGCCTTGCTGCCCTGTTTTTCAACGAAATCAATATGGCTTCAACAGTTTATTTAGAGGGTCACTTAAGGAACATTTCTACCAAATTATCTTGCAATCGCACAAGCAGATAATGGAGGAAAAGGATTTTAAAATTTGGATATTTTTCTCATTTTCTGATGCCGCAGCAACCAAAGTTATCAATGGAATTTAAATCTTTGAACAATTTTGAAAGAGGACCACCAAAGGAACATTCTTGATTCGTATTATATTTTCTTAAAATCAGACAAACACTTTCATAAAAATGGAATTTTCAAATTTTGTCATTTTGCCCCTTTTCTGATGCCGCCTGACTGCCATGTTTTTCGACCAATCAGTATGGCTTGAACAATTTTTATAGAGGGTCACCCAAGGAACATTTCTACCAAATTATATTTGAATCTGACAGGCAGATTCGGAGGAGAAGATTTTTAAAGTTTGGACATTTTGTCCCCTTTCTGATGCCGCAGCAACCAAAGTTCTCATTGGAATTTTAATCTTTGAACAATTTTGAAAGAGGACCACCAAAGGAACATTCCTGTGATGTTTTGTGGAAATTGGTCTATTGGAATAGTAGGAGTTGGTTGTCATTTGTAGCTAAAAGTTCAATTTACCCCTTTTGAGATGACGCCTGGTTGCTATGATTGTGTAACCAATCAAAACGCCTTAATCAAATTAAATAGAGGATCATTACAGTAAGATTCATATTATATTTTCTTAAAATCAGACAAGCACTTTCATAAAAATGGAATTTTCAAATTCTGTCATTTTGCCCCTTTTTTGATGCCGCCTGACTGCCATGTTTTTCGCCCAATCAGTATGGCTTGAACAATTTTTATAGAGGTTCACCCAAGGAACATTTCTACCAAATTATATTTGAATCTGACAGGCAGATTCGGAGGAGAAGATTTTTAAAGTTTGGACATTTTGTCCCCTTTTCTGATGCCGCAGCAACCAAAGTTCTCATTGGAATTTTAGTCTTTGAACAATTTTGAAAGAGGACCACCAAAGGAACATTCCTGTGATGTTTTGTGGAAATTGTTCTATTGGAATGGTAGGAGTTGGTTGTCATTTGTAGCTAAAAGTTCAATTTACCCCTTTTGTGATGACGCCTGGTTGCTATGATTGTGTAACCAATCAAAACGGCTTAAACAAATTAAATACAGGATCATTACAGTAAGATTCGTATTATATTTTCTTAAAATCAGACAAGCACTTTCATAAAAATGGAATTTTCAAATTTTGTCATTTTGCCCCTTTTTTGATGCCGCCTGACTGCCATGTTTTTCGCCTAATCAGTATGGCTTGAACAATTTTTATAGAGGGTCACCCAAGGAACATTTCTACCAAATTATATTTGAATCTGACAGGCAGATTCGGAGGAGAAGATTTTTAAAGTTTGGACATTTTGTCCCCTTTTCTGATGCCGCAGCAACCAAAGTTCTCATTGGAATTTTAGTCTTTGAACAATTTTGAAAGAGGACCACCAAAGGAACATTCCTGTGATGTTTTGTGGAAATTGTTCTATTGGAATGGTAGGAGTTGGTTGTCATTTGTAGCTAAAAGTTCAATTTACCCCTTTTGTGATGACGCCTGGTTGCTATGATTGTGTAACCAATCAAAACGGCTTAAACAAATTAAATACAGGATCATTACAGTAAGATTCGTATTATATTTTCTTAAAATCAGACAAGCACTTTCATAAAAATGGAATTTTCAAATTTTGTCATTTTGCCCCTTTTTTGATGCCGCCTGACTGCCATGTTTTTCGCCTAATCAGTATGGCTTGAACAATTTTTATAGAGGGTCACCCAAGGAACATTTCTACCAAATTATATTTGAATCTGACAGGCAGATTCGGAGGAGAAGATTTTTAAAGTTTGGACATTTTGTCCCCTTTCTGATGCCGCAGCAACCAAAGTTCTCAATGGAATTAAAATCTTTGAACAACTTTGAAAGAGGCCAACCAGAGGAACAGTCCTGTGATGTTTCACGGAAATTGCCCTTGGAGTTTGGGAGGAGATGATGTTTAAAGCTAAAAGTTAACGCCGGACGGACGACGGACAAAAAGTGATCAGAATAGCTCACCTTGAGCCTTCGGCTCAGGTGATCTAAAAAAGGGCCATAACTTGCATTAGGTGCAGGATAAAGTTATCTTACTTGAGAATTTACCTACGTGTGATAGTTGGAAAGGGTTGTATAAAGGTTCAATCATCAATGCAATGCATCAAGTAATTACTAACATATGGCCACTTATTGTAATTGCAAGCAAAACTTTAACCAGAATTTCTAAGTAAACAAGATTGCCAAGATGGCCCTAAATCTATCACCTGAGTGATAGTTAATTAGTAGCAATTAATTTACTGCAAATATCTGGGAATTTGATCAGGAGCGCAAAGGAATGAATGTATATTGTTTTATGGCGCATCAACAGCTAAGGTCATTTAGCGCGCAATTAAATTTAATTATTCATGATCCTTGGGTAAACAAACCAGTACTAGGCTAGAAAATGTGCCTTGCCCAAGGGCACTCCACCATTCCAGTAGTGCCGCGACTGGGGATCGAACCCGGGACACCCGGTTTCGAAATCCCCGACGCTAACCACTCGACCACAGCGGATTCCGGAGCACAAAGGAAACTGGAAGGAGTGGCTAAAACATAGTTCATCAGTAATGGCCATTTGTAATAAGGCATTAAATCTTTGCACAATTTGAAATAGGACCACCATAGAAACATTCCTCAGACGTTTGGTAGATATCGGTCCAAAGAATTAAGAAGGAGATATCATTTGAAACTAAAAGATCATTTACTCCTTTTCTGATGCCACAAAGTATATCTTGTTTAGCAGAAAAAATGATGTAAAGGGACAGTTAAGGAACATTTCTGCTAAATTATCTTGAAATCTAACAAGATCTTTAATAAGAATGAAATTATAAAGTTTTGTCATTTTGCCCATTTCTTGATGCCGCCTTGCTGCCCTGTTTTTTAAGGGCATCAACATAGATTGAAAACTTTTTGGAGAGGGTCACTCAAGTAACATTTCTACCAAATTAACTTAGAAACAAACAAGTGGATTCTGGAAGTAAAGGATTTTAAAGTTTGGTCATTTTTCTTATTTTCTGAATGCGCCGCAACCAAAGTTGTACACAGAATGTAAGTCTATGAACAATTTTGAAAGAGGACCAACAAAGAACATTCCTGTGAAGTAAAGTTGAAATTGGTCCAGTGGAATGGTAAGAGTTGTTATTTGTAGCAAAAAGTTAAATTTAATCCTTTTCTGATGACGCCTGATTGCTATGATTTTGTAACCAATCAATATGGCTTGAACAAATTAAGTAGAGGATCACTAATCAGACAAGGACTTTCATAACTAGAGCTGTCGGAGGACAACGCGCTTGACTATACACCGCTATTTTAGTATATTGCACTTAAGTACTATTAAATCATATTTATACCATATATTTAAAAGCAAATGAATAGATAGATACATTTAAATATATGAAATTTAAAAAATCAATTGTATAAAAATATATGAGCCTTGATATCAGTAATTGCCTCCAAAAATCTATTCTTCGTTATAAAAATGATTGAAAGATCTAAATGCACACACATTTTAGATAACTGTTCAAAACATCAAGTGAAAAGAAAAAATATTATTCAGATGTAAGAGAAGATCACAACACATTTCCTAGGTCAATCAAGAGCCTTAACTCCATATATAGGATACAACGGAGTTATCTAATCTAATATTGGGATGGTCCTGAACAAATGTGTGAAGAATGAAGTGATTTGAATAAAAGGGTATTGGTGTTATAAATAAAATGTGTCGAGCTAAAAATGAAGCTTTAACATTGAGCTAAATACAAATGTTAAATCTGACACGAGTGTCAAAAATAGCAACACCTTAAAAAAAGGTTTTCCAAATGTTTGACACCAAAACCTGTTTAATATGTTGAAGCACTACATGTATTTTGGATAAATAAATTATCACAATTAGAAAGGAAAGTAAGACAAAATTATGAATTTATCTTAAATTCTCAAAATCAACCAAAAATCATGTTTTTTACCCCAAAAAGAAGGTCACACTCAGCATCTTCAGCATACAATATGAAGAAATGTATAATATGTAATTATATACCAAATATGAAATTCCTAGCACAAGTACTTATTCAGAAAATGTAAAAAAAAAAAATTATGAAAATGCCAACTTGCCCTAAAACTTTAACTCTCTTAAATGAAAGCCCTAACATAAGTAAATAGTGAGAAAAAGTAAAACAAGAGGGCCATGATGGCCTTGGATCGCTCACCTATGATATATGATTTGTAATGTGGTCAGGTAACTAATACAAGAGGTCCAATGTCAGGTATAGCTCCATTTGACACCAGGCAAAATAACCTAACCAATGTTGTGAGTCTTTTGTTAAATTAATAGAACATAAGGAAACTGAAAGGTCTGTTTCAGAACAGAAGTGTTCAAAGTTTTTCCTATATCTCTCTATGTAAAACATGTGAACCCCAGGGCGTGGCAATTTTTACTAGGATAATGTTAACAATCTTGGAAGAGGACCACTAGAAAATGCTACATACCAAATAGCTAAGCTATAGGCCTTTTAGTTTCAGACAAGAAGATTTTAAAAGTGTTCCTATGAATCTCTATGTAAACAAGCCCCACTGTTGTTTACCCAAAAACAAGGTCATACTTAGCATCTTCAGCATACAATGTGAAGAAGGATATTAGATGAAATAACATTCCAAATATGAAAGCCCTAGCACAAGTACTTATTGAGAAAAAGTAAAAAAGTAAATGAAAATGCCAACTTGCCCTAAAACTTTAATCACCAAAAATCATGTTTTTGACCCCAAAAAGAAGGTCACACTCAGCATCTTCAGCATACAATGTGAATAACGGTATTAAATGTAATAATATTCCAAACAAGAGCTGTCCATAAGACAGCATGCTCGACTATTTGCCATTTGATTCAATAGTAAACAATGGTTAATGAGATATGTGCATGATAGTACCTAATAAAACTTTAACCAAAATTTCTAAGTCCAAAATGGGGCATAATTGTATCAACAAAATCTGATGTAGAGTTTTGGGACTTGTCCTGCAAGGTCATTTGATGATGGCCAATAACTGGCAATAAGTGTGTGAAGTTTCAAAGCAATAGCATCTGTGGTTTGTGAGAAAATGCCTTGCATGTGAAACTTTAACCAAACTTTCAAAGTCAAACAAGGGCCATAATTTGTTCTAAATTCATTTAAGAGTTATTTAACTTGACTAACTGACACCCCTGAAGACATGAATGAAGTTTTTCAAGGCAATATCATTAGTGGTTACTGAGATATGTTCATGATAGTATCTTGCATGTAAAACTTTAGTCAACATTTCTAAGTTCAAAAAGGGGCATAATTGTGTCAAAATATGATGTAGAATTTTGGGACTTGTCCTGCAAGGTCATTGGATGATGTTCAATAAGTGTGTTTAGTTTCAAAGCAATAGCATCTGGGACTGTAATAGCTCTCCATACTCTTCGAATAGTCGAGCTAAAAAATGAAAGCGCTAGCACAAGTACTAATAGTCCAAATAATTTAGACTTTCGGTTGCTTGTTTTATCATCTGTCATTTATTGGTCAACCGAAGTCTAAACACTCTGTAAGTCTGTTCATATTTTCCATAGCATTAATCAGACCGACTCGATCAACGTTATTATGCCATTTGCATCCTTGACAGCTGTCGAAACCATAAAATAACCGATATTTATAATTATTATTATATATTAAATTGAGCCTAAAAATTATGCAGTTTACCTCTTTACCACTTTAATCATGAAAATTTTAAATCTTCAACCATTTTATTTCCGGTTAAATAAACTAGACGAAATCAGTAAAAACTAGAACTATCACTGAAGATGATAAATAACCCCAAAACAGCACCTTTACTCAAAATATGGCTTCCGACCGACCAACAAAATACACCGCACTTCCTCTCAATGTGTTGTATCATCCTATGAAGTTTTATTAAATTCCAACAATTTGTTTTAAAGTTATGCTCCGGACAAGACTCTACGAATAAGAAAAAGTAACAAAGGGCAATAATTCTGTAATTATGTAAATTAGAGTTATGGTTCTTGTACACTGCACTTCCTCTCATTATGCTCTACCATTGTATGCAGTTTTATTAGATTCCATCTGTTAGTTATTAAGTAATTCTCCGGACAAGAGAAAGTAACAAAGGGCAATAACTCTGTATTTAGATAAAATAGAGTTATGGTTCCTGTACACCGCACTTCCTCTCAATGTGTTGTGTCATCCTATGAAGTTTCGTTCAAATCCTATGTTGCATTGTTAAGATATGGTCCGGACAAAATATGGCTTCCGACCGACACAGTGACTCCTATATACAATTTTTGGGGGTATAAAAATATAAAGGAAACATCACACCAACTTGAAGCGAATAAGATCTATAACTATCTTGTTAAATGTCCATTTCGGTTAATTAAAATCGATGAAATGTGAATTACGTAGGTGAAGCCTCTAAGTGATGGATTAGTTCGGGATTAAAACACAAAAACGTGAGTAAGAACCTTTATGCTTACTTTTTACGATAGATAAATGAGTAAATTTTGTCCCATAAGTGTGTTTTGGTGTGACATACACTTGAACACAAGATTAGACCGTTGAAGCATCTATTGTTTATTTTGAAAACGAAGTCTAAAGACTCCAATGTAATTTCCTTTCACATTTATCTGATTGGCGCGATCAATTTTATCACGATATCTAACATTGAATTGAGCCTAAAACATATGCAGTGTACTATCTTACCACTTTAATATATGAAAATCGAAATCACATCAGCAAAAAAAATTGAATTGTCCCTCATTTTGTTTCCTCCAAACACTCAGTTGAATTTACTAGACAAAATGTTAACGAAATATCGCACATACTCACTATACTTTTTTTATGAATAAGATATATAATTGTTTCGATAAATATTTGATTCGATTAAAATATCGTATTCGGGAAACATGCGACACTTGAATCAATATATGTTGTGATTTGTTTTCATCTTTTCGAGGGGAATTTTTCTGATTCATTGTTGATCAGGTTAGGTCGTATAATTTTAAGCTGAGAATTGAAATGTCTATCAACCAAATAATGCCGGACATGCAGGCCGATTGCTTGATAGCAATTGTCGGACCGGATAAAAGTTTGCCAGTCATGTCCTTCGCACCGATGACTTTCGGGAAGTCTGTAAGATATCATATTGATAACATTGCGGGGATGTCATGATATATAAACGGTCATTATATGATAAGTTGTCGCATTAATTTTAAAGACATTGACGACAATTTCGATTCTCACACTAATTGTATATATATAATTATATTACGTATATATTACGTAAACATCTTTTTTAAAAGTGTTATGGTCTTCGGACAAACAAATTGATTGATTGGGTTTAACGCTGTTTCAACAATGTTTTAGCCATATCAAGGTGACCAGTTCATGTATTCATTCATCCGTTTCCTGGTTTTCCGACACTAGATCACCACACAACATACTTTCCAATCAACTGGCTGTTTTCCACATAGGCTGGTGATTATGGAATCAAAACATGCCTTGTGTGATTGATCATGCAAGATTTGATTTTATTCAAAGAAAAGTAGTCTGGTTACCTATGATTATTAAGTTTAATTTTGATAAAGAAATGCTTAAACTACATTAATGCAATTTTTTTTTTAAATCTGAATGTTGAATCATAGAACAATTTTTTTTTTAAATCTTTAATGATTTTTTATGCATTGAATTTTATTTAATTATTTTTAATTGTGTATTTTTTTCGTGACGGCTACATTTTTACCTTTGATTCTTCTATTCATATAAAGAGTGAAATGTTACCAAACAAATAATGTAAAACTGAAAATGAAATTTGAAAAATTATAAAATATATATATATATTACATAGGAAACAGCAGCCAAGTTTGCCTAAGTATGGGGACAGGGTGTACAGAAGAAAGGGCCGGAATTTTTTCCAAGCCTGGTAAACCCATATTTTTAATTCATATTTCAGTAGATAAGGTAAAAAATGATGAAACTTTGGCTATTTGTCTGTCAGACAACAAGTCGATTGCGAAAACTGGATTCTGTAATTTTGTTTCTAAATTGTTCATGTATACTTCGACATTGAGTCTTTTATCCTGCCTGTATTTGGCAATCCAAAAATAAATCATCTACAGATGATATGGTGTTTAAAAAGTGAAAATATTGAGTATGTAATTAAATCAATCTAATTTGATAACAACTATCATTATACCCCCTGTGAATGTTGACCTATTTTTGATACTTTTTGCCGTATTTTCTATTAAATACGAACTTTTGAAAGCAAAGAGGATAAATATTTACCTGCTATTTCAGACTTCCATCCAATTTAAAATCTTAAATGAAAATGATCACACGAGGCAAAATCCAGTGATATAAATGGCGGACTTTTAGCAAGGGGAAGTTACTGATACTGGGTGTTTCGTCTAATTACTACTTCGTTTAACTTATACATACTGCAGAGTAAATTGGGTTCGTCTTACTTAATATAAAATAGAGTAAATAGGCGAGACTTTTCGCTTACTTAAAAGTTCGTCTAACTTATATATATAATAGATTAAATTGGATACATGATTCGCCTAGTTACTAGTTAGTCTAATTTATATAATATAGTAAATAGGACAGATGTTTCGACTAATTACCAGTTCGTCTAATTTATTATATATAGTTAACGGAATAGATGTTTCGACTAATTACCAGTTCGTCTAATTTATTCTATATAGTAAATGGAATAGATGTTTCGACAAATTACCAGTTCGTCTACCTTCTATTATAAAGTAAATGGGAAAGCGGTTTTGTATAATTACCAGTTTGTGTAACTTATATCATACAGTAAATGATAGATGTTTCGCCTAATAACTAGTTCGTCTTCATTCTATTATAGAGTAAATTTGATAGAGGTTTCGTATAAAAACAAGTTCGTCTAACTTATTTTATAGAGTGAATGGGATAGAAGTTTCGTCTAATTAACAGTTTGTCTAACTTATATCATATAGTAAATGGAATAGATGTTTCGCCTAATTACCGGTTCGTCTTCCTTCTATTATAGAGTAATAAAAATCTAAAAACAAGTTCGTCTAACTTATATTATAGAGTGAATCGGATAGAGGTTTCGTCTAATTAACAGTTCATCTAACCTATATTATAGAGTAAATATGATAGAGGTTTCGTCAAACTTATAACACAACAGAGTAAATAGGATACAGGTTTCTTTAACCATGCAGTTCGTCTAACATGTTTGATAGCGTAAATTGGGTTGAGGTATATATGAATGATAGTTTTGCCTTAAATATTAATGATTATTTTGCCTTAAATATTAATGATTATTTTGCCTTAACTATTAATGATAGTTTTGCCTTAAATATTAATGATAATTTTGCCTTAAATATTAATGACTATTTTGCCTTAAATATTAATGATAATTTTGGCTTAAATATTAATGATAATTTTGCCTTAAATATTAATGATAATTTTGGCTTAAATATATATGATTATTTTGCCTTAAATATGACTGATTGCTTTTTGCCTTATACAATAAATGATTATTGTGCCTTATATATCAATGATTACATTGCCTCATATATGAATGATAACTTTGCTCAGAGACATATAAACACAGAGATAAGCAACACGATTGCCAATGCCTTACGAAGAACAAAATACTTCAAACGGCGAGCGGGTCAAGCCACGTGATCAAACCACGTGTTCAAACCACGTGATCATTACAGTGGATTCTGAAAATGAGGTGCCATATTTATTTTGTTGTGAAAGGAAGCGAGCGGTGGAAAATTGTTTTTACACATCCAGGAAACTAAATAAGGTAAATTGTTTGATAATTATTTATGTTTTTGATATTTATTAATGCATATGTATAGGAGAAGTTTATGGAAAACTTGTTTTAAAAAACTTCTTTGCAAATACTGTGAAGCTCCATATTATGACAGTATTGACACCCATTTGTTTATGTTATATTCACAGCGAAGACATAATATTTTCGGGTTCCTATTTTAGGTCTTACATAGGAAACTTTTGATGGTTCATTTTGTTAACATTGTTTATAATTTATTTGAAAGCTTTATCAAATTGATGTTGAAAGTGAAAGTACAGATTATACTGATTTGGAATATTTGTCCTGCCACCGTCTACTACTAGAATAAGCAAAAAGACGTGTTAATAAATGACAATTTTCAAATATTCTACTTCAATTTAAACTATTTCGTATTGTCGGGAAGACTTATATCTTTAAACGGTGTACAGTCTTTTTAAATTGATATTTCAAAACATAGGTGTTATGACTAAGATTTCTCTGATTTTACTTATAAACTGCACTGATTTTGAGAGCGCCTCCTTTTTTTAAATTGGTCAAAATGAGTGATTTCAATTTTCTTTTGTCAATTTGAATTAATCCATCCTGTCAGGAAGACTTATATCTTTGAAACGGTGTACACTTTTTTTAAATTGATAATGCGAAACATAGGTGTTAGGACTAAGATTTCTCTGATTTTACATATTAACTGCACTGATTTTGAGAGCACCTCCTTTTTTGTAAAATTGGTAGAAATGGGTGATTTCAATTTTTGTTGTCAATTTAAATTAATCCGTCTTGTCAGGAAGACTTATATCTTTGTAACGGTGTACCATTTTTTAAAATTGATAAATCGAAACAAAGTTGTTATGACTAAGATTTCTCTGATTTTACTTATCAACTGCACTAATTTTGAGGACGCCTCCTTTTTTTAAATTGGTCAAAATGAGTGATTTCAATTTTCTTTTGTCAATTTGAATTAATCCATCCTGTCAGGAAGACTTATATCTTTGAAACGGTGTACACTTTTGTTAAATTGATAATGCGAAATATAGGTGTTAGGACTAAGATTTCTCTGATTTTACATATCAACTGCATTGATTTTGAGAGCCCCTCCTTTTGTAAAATTGGTGAAAATGAGTGATTTCGATTGTTTTTGTCAATTTGAATTATTCCGTCTTGTCAGGAAGACTTATATCTTTAAAACGGTGTACAATTTCTTTTAATTGATTATGCGAAACATAGGTGTTATTACTAAGATTTCTCTGATTTTACTTATTAAATGCACTGTGTTTGAGAGCGCCTCCTTTTTTAAATTGGTCAAAATGAGTGATTTTAATTGTTTATTTTCAATTTGAATTAATTCGTATTGTCAGGAAGACTTATGTCTTTAAAACGGTGTACAATTTTTTTAAATTGATAATGCGAAACATAGGTGTTATGACTAAGATTTCTCTGATTTTACTTATCAAATGCACTGTTTTTGAGAGCGCCTCTTTTTTTAAATTAGTCGAAATGAGTAATTTCAATTGTTTCTTGTCAATTTGAATTAATCCGTCTTGTCAGGAAGACTTATATCTTTAACACGGTGTATTAATTTTTCAAATTTATAATGGGGAACATAGGTTTTATGACAAAGATATCTCTGATATTCCTTATCAAATGCTCTGTTTTTAACAGCGCCTCCTTTTTAAAATTTAAATTTTGTGAGCGACATTTTTGTTTTGATGTGAAAAGACATATTAATAGATTAGTGGAATAGAAATAGTTTCAGCTCTTCTATGACAATATTATTTCTAAGATATATCTTACTTATTGATAAGTGTCCTGGTTTGGTGAATTACATAAATCAGTGATTTACTTATTATGCATTCTCTTAATGTTGAATGTTTTGTCTCCAGAGTAGCTAAACAAATTCTCTATAAATAAAAATATAAAAGAATTGTGGCTAAAGGAAAAATTGTTCATTATAATATGATACGGTTTAATTGATACAACTTGTTTCCAGATGGTAACCAGGTGTCAGGTGGTGACATACCGACGATAGTACCAGATGTGATGTTTGATTTGACATGTACACAGAAACACCAGTATCTTTCAATTAAATTTCAGTTCAAAGGAGTCAAAGTTTACTGCTTTTGATGTTAACTTTCAACTGTTTTTTAAAAACCCTTTACACTTAACCACTCTAATTGACAATTGATGTAACCCTTTCTTACCAAAACGGTAAAGCGCATAAATCATAATGTCTTCTTTTAACGTTTCCCATAATCTGCAGCAAACGACTTTTGAAAACAAGCATTATCTCTTTTTGCAACAAAGTTTTCAAATGATTTCAGTAATTGATCCTTCATGTATTGAGGTTTTCTTAATGTGTTCAAAGCCGTCTGCTGCAATTTTTGTTTGCATCTGGGAAAGGGATAAGAAAGGGTTAAGACAGTATTGCACAATTCGAACACATATAATTAGTGGCAGATGACTTTAAAATATGAAATATTTAATTGTAAATTATATTTTCAGACTAAGACTAGAGCCCTAAAAAAGAGAAGAATCGTGATTTGTCTCCCCCGAAAACTATTTTGGAAAAAAAAAACCTCTATAGAAACAGTGAAAACATCAAATTTACTCAATTACGTTACAGAGCTGCTGAAGGTGTCGTTATTGATAAACAATTACCATCGAGAAATTAACAAATTGATATAAGCTTTATGAATTTATCCCAAACAATTTGCAAACTACGTGTTCTAAGTTGGTCTTGTATCCGATATTATGCATTGTTTTAACATATATCTAAAGAATTTATTCATAAACCAGTTGTTGGGACATTCATTAACTGGATTAACTTGTATTATATTATTATATAAAGCAGAATTTCTTACAACGTTGTCAGAGTGATCTATGGAAATAAATTGATATGTATGTGAAACACGATTTTTTTTGTTTGTTTATCCGAGAAGAGTTATACTCCAAATGAGAGGTAATTAAAATTCCACAGATGGAAGAAATGAATTGATGACTAATTAGGTAATAACTGTGAAACAATTTTCACAAGCAATGGGCCCTTTTATAATGGAAAGGTGTGAAAACATTTACTCTCTGTCAACTTCTAATTAACAAATTTATCTCAAACAATTAAACAAAGTATAGGGGTAGTTGGCCACAATCATGTAAATATGTGAAAACACATACTCTCTGTCAACTTCTCATTATCCTGCCCAACAATCAACGAATCTGCAGCAGACGACTTTGAAAATATCGATAAAAGATAGTATGAGTATTGAAATCAGTGTTGCCAAGGGAGAAATTGTTTATTATTTCGAAAGGCGTATTTAAGTGGGAAATTATGTCAAACCGGAAATGTAATTAAATAAATAGGGCCTTTGAATTGACATAAACGACATAGACATGTACACCATACAATATTGGTTATTCATTTATTAAAACAAAACCTCGATGAGTCGCATTGATGCTTGCAAAATCGTTGTAATGCCGAGTATGATAGTCGCATTGATGCTTGCAAAATCGTTGTAATGCCGAGTATGATGGATATAAAAAAAGAACAGTAGAAGGGTAACATCCCATTTCATCTAATCCCATTTCGTCTACAGTTTTTTTTAATTAGCGTGTTAGCAACGTCTGTCTCATTAATCTAAGTGTAGACGAAATGGGAGAAAGTGCAAAAAGTGAAGACAAAATTGGATTAGACGAAATGGGCATAAACCAGTAGAAGCTGTGTTTATATGTCTCTGCGGTCCCTAAACATAACGTTGAACAGTAGATGTTTACAAGTAATGGTGTATTTGTTCTCGTATTCCATTATTAAACTACCAAAGATAAGTAAATAAATATTGACGGATCAACAGACATATAACTAGTATTTTTTGTAGGACAAATAAGACTTCGCTTAGAATTCAGGGTATTAATTGTATACAACCTACGAAGTAAAACAAGTATTCCGAGTGAATAATCGGGGTCGTCAGACGCTTTTCATTTTCTATAAAGCGCTTGCAATACACGGATCACATTACGCAATATTATCGACTTTTTTGGCTATACCCGTTCACTGAATCGTGATTTTGCTTGAAAATCCAGTGTCGCTTATCTCTGTGTTTATATGTCTCTGCTTTGCTTTATATATGAATGATAATTTTGCCTTAAATATTAATGATTATTTTGCCGTAAATATTGATGATAATTTTGCCTTAAATGTTAATGATTATTTTGCCTTAAATATTACTGATTGCTTTGCCTTATACAATGAATGATTATTTTTCCTTACATATGAATTATTATTTTGCCGTATATATATGAATGATTATTTTGCCATTTATATGAATGGTCATTTTGCCTTAAATATGAATGATTATTTTGCCATATATACGAATGATTATTTTGCCTTATATATGAATGATTATTTTGCCATAAATATGAAGGATTATTTTGCCTTAAATATGAAGGATTATTTTGCCATATATATATAAATGATTATTTCGCCTTTCATATGAATGGTCATTTTGCATTATATATGAATGGTCATTTTGCCCTATATATGAATGGTTATTTTGCCTTATATATTAATGATTATTTTGCCTTATATATTAATAATTATTCTGCCTTAAATATGACTGATTGCTTTGCCTTATACAATTAATGATTACTGTGCCTTATAAATGAATGATTATTTTGCCATATATATGAAAGATAACTTCGCCTTAAATATGAATGATTATTTCCCCTTTTATATGAATGGTCATTTTGCATAATATATCAATGGTCATATATATGAATGGATACTTTACATTCTGTATGATTTATTTAGCGTTATATATGAATGGTTATTTTACATACTGTATTAATTTTTTAGCGTTATATATGAATGGTTATTTTACCCTATATATGAATGTTCATTTTGCCCTAAATATGAATTACTATTTGGCATTATACATGAATCGTCATTTTTCCTATATGCAAGGGACGTTGATAAGAGGAATAAGTACCTAACATAGATCCAAATACATCGCCTGTTCCAACTGTTGTAGAAATGGACAAATGATATAACAGAATTTACTGGAATGAACATATTGCACAAACCGGAATGTGTTATGCACAATTTAAAATACCGGAATGGACCGAACTAGGCGATTGGAAATACCGGAATGGACCTAAATGAAGGTTAACAAGGGACGTTAATAAGAGGGATAAGTAACTAATATAGATTCAAAACATCGTCTGTTCTAACCGTTGTAGAAATGGACAAATGATATAACATGATTGACTAGAATGGACATATTGCACAAACCGAAATGTGTTATGCACAATTCGAAATACCGGAATGGACCGAACTAGGCGATTGGAAATACCGAAATGGACCTTAATGAAGGTAAAAAACCCACAACAATGACATAAGATGAGAAGAAAAATAAACAAGAGGGCCATGATGGCCCTGGATCGCTCACCTTAATTATACAATGTACTGCAATGCAAAACACATCAAGACAATTATTCTGAATGCAACCTTCACAGTGTTAACAAGAGTTTCCTTCATTTGGCCTAGTGATCTATATTGTTGTACCTGATATGACCCATATTCCAACATGGACTAGATATCATCAAGACAACATTCTGAAAAAGTTTCAACTTGCTCAAAGTAAATATGCGGCCTCAAGTTCAACATTCTGACCAAATTTCAAGCCGCTGAACCAAAACATGCGGCTTCTACAGAGTTAACAAGATTGTCCTACAATTTGATTTAGTGACCTACTTTTTGACCCATCATAACCCATGTTCGAACTTGACCTACATATCATCAAGACAAATATTCTGATAAAGTTTCAGCATGCTCAAGTTGAAAATGTGGCCTCTACCGTGTTAACAGGATTACCCTTCAATTTAGCCTAGTGACCTAGTTTTTGAACCGGCATGACCCATATTTGAACTTGGCATAGATATCATTCAGCTCAACATTCTGACCAAATTTCAAGCTGCTGAAATGCGGCTTCTACAGTGTTAACATGATTTCCTTTCAATTTGGCCTATTGACCTAGTTTCTGACTTAATATGACCCATATTCAAACTTGACCTAGATATTTTTTAAACAAACATTCTGACAAAATTTCAAACTGCTGAAGCAAAAATTGCGGCCTCTGGGGTGTTAACAAGATTTTCCTTCAATTTGACCTAGTGACCTACTTTTTGACCCGACATGATCCATGTTCAAACTTGACCTACATATCATCAAAAAAAGCATTCTGATAAAGTTTCAACATGCTCAAGTGTGGCCTCCAGAGTGTTAACAATATTTCCCTTCAATTTGACCTAGTGACCTAGTCGTTGACCTCATATGGACCCGGTTTCGAACTTGTCCAAGAGATGATGGTGATGAATGTTCTGATAAACTTTCATGAAGATTGGACGCAAAATGTAGCCTGTAGAGTGTTAACAAGCTCAAATGTTGACGACGCACGACGGACGGATGCCGGACAAAATGTGATCACAATAGCTCACCTTGAACTTCGTGCATAGGTGAGCTAAAAAAGAAAACCATTGAAGTAGAACAAATATCGTATTATCACAAAATATTCCTAAAAGTAAAGAAATAGTATACACACAACGAAATTGGTACGTTTCTTTTATCCTTTTTTTTTATAAAATCACAATTAACGTTAGCACGGGCTATTTTGCCTTATATGACCATAGTGAAAACTTAAAAAATCTTCTTCTCCGAAAGTGTTCAGCTGATTTTCAAATAATTTTGTAGAAATGTTCATTTGGTGACCCTCTATCAGATTCCTTTAAGCAATGCTGATTGGTCAGAAAACATGGCCACCAGAGGGTGGGGCTATTTTGCCTTATATGATCATAGTGAAAAGTTAAAACATCTTCTTCTCCGAAAGTGTCTGGCTGATATTCAAATAATTTTGTAGAAATGTTCCTAGGATGATCCTCTATCAGATTCCTTCAAGTCATGTTGATTGGTTGACAAATATGGCCGCCAGGGGGTGGGGCTATTTTGCCTTATATGGCTATAGTGAAAACTTAAAATATCCTCTCCTCCGAAAGTGTCAGGCCGATTTTCAAATAATGTTGCATCAACATTCCTTGGGTGACACTCTACAAGATTCCTTTTAGCCATGGTGGTTGGTAAAAACATGGCCCCCAGGGGGGCAGGGCTGTTTGGAGATTTGATTTTTGCCGTATGGCCGTGGAGAGATACTGGCCCTCTTGGGCCTCTTGGTTTTTTTTTCACTTTTTCGATTTATTTTTTAATGATATTGCAAGATCGATGCGTTACAGTCAAACGTAACAAAAGAAAAATCCCGAAATAAAATGAAAACAAAATCGTAACTAAATACATTTTGTAATTCCGCGCCGCAAAGGGCCATATATAGGCAATAGAGAGGAGGCCGCCAAAGGGCGCATTCGAGAAGCCGCCAAGGTGCCATAGATAGGACCGCAAAGGGCAATACATAAAACCGTAAAAGGCAATATATAACCCGCAAAGTGCCATAGATAGGCACACAAAGGGCCATTAATAAGGACCACATAGTGCCATAGATAGGACCATAAAAGGCCATAAATAGGACAGCAAAAGGCCATAGCTGGAACCACAAAGTGCCATTTCGGAAGCAGATTTATCAACTCTAGATATAAAAAAGAATCCACAGTGTTAACCAAATAGTTTACAATATGAAAGTATGCAATAAAAAGGTTATTGACCCTGTACTGTGAAATCATCGTTGGACCTCGCTCTTTGGAGAACGTAGCTCGCAAGCTCGGCAACGCCGAGCCAAGAACTCGGTCCATCGATGATTTCTAGCACATGGTCAATAACCTATGATATATAATATATATACATAGTTGCGATCATAAAATGTGCGTTGTTGTATATTTTCCTGTTTAAGGGTTGAGAGTGTTTAGTTGCACACAAACAAGATACATGTATAACGTTTGGCATTTTAGGCATTCGGCCTTTTTGGATCTATACCATATATATTTCTAGGCTACTTTATCATTTACAATAAATGTTCATTATACATTTCTTTTAAATTATTACCTATTTTGTTGTTTCCCCCCAAAAAAAATCAGAATTCGTTTTCAAAAGTCTTCTATTTCTTTCATTTTTAATGTCCGTACATATACGATATTGCAAAATAAAGTATGGCTCAGTTAAAAGATTTACAGAATTTAAAAAAACAACAAAACCAACCCTGATGACTGTATAAGCTGTAATTTTCAAAACCCTTCCAAACCTTTTTGTAAACGTGAGCAGCAATTTGCCCTTTAATCAACAAAGTTATCAACTCTTCTCTATACTTTCCTTTATACTATAGACATATTCAATGTTCATGTTAATCAGTTTTCAAAGTTTTCTGCTGCATATATATCTGATTTACCGGTATGTAGGACATGGTTAAATTACTTCTCCTTTTGCCAAAATGATTTAAAATATATTCAATAATGATTTTTATTTATTGAGATTATCCTTAGTTTTGCCCAGATTGTTTTCAAAGTTGTCTGCTGCATATTTGTTGAAAAAAACCGTGTAAAACGTTAATTTCGTTTCTATTTCAGTTTAGTTAGAAATAAAATTTAAAATTACCTTCAACTGTCCCCATTTTTTCTCCGCTAAAATGTAATTGGCAATAACAGGAACTATAATAACTCTTTCCAAAATACAACAGTTTGCAGCATATAGGACCGCCTCGATGATGTAGTGGTAGAGCGTCCGCCTCGAGTGTGGGAGGTCGATTGTTCGATCCTCGGTCGGGTCATACCAAAGACTTTAAATAACAAGAGGGCCAAGATGGCCCTAAATCGATCACCTGAATATTTTTAAAGTGTTTACTTAAACGAGTCTATGTAAAACATACAGGTTGGCGCCATTTTTAACCAATCTTGGTAGAGGTCCGCTAGATGATGTTAGATTTCAAATACATGTATCGACTTTTAGACAAGATTTTTAAAAAGTTTTTCCCTATACAAGTATAATATTATGTACAAGAGGGCCATGATGGCCCTATATCGCTTACCTGATTTAATAGAACTTCAATAGTCAATATACATATAAGGAAAACAAGCAACCCCCTCTGGTGGCCATGTTTTTCAATGGATCCGAAATATTTGAATAACCTTGGAAGATGGTCACCCAAGAAACATTTGTGCCAAGAAGATTTTTAAAGTTTTAACAATGCACATATAAGGAAAACAAGCTCCGCCCCCTGGCGGCAATGTTTTTCAACAGATCGGAAATATTTGAACAATCTTAGTGAAGGGTGCCCCAAGGAACATTTGTGCAAAATAATTTTCAAATCGGGCCAGTACTTTTGGACAAGAAGATTTTTAAAGTTTTAACAATGCACATATAAGGAAAACAAGCTCCGACCCCTGGCGACCATGTTTTTCAACGGATGGAAAATATTTGAACAATCTTGGTAAAGGATGCCCCAAGGAACATTTGTGCAAAATAATTTTCAAATCGGGCCAGTACTTTTGGACAAGAAGATTTTTAAAGTTTTAACAATGCACATATAAGGAAAACAAGCTACGCCCGCTGGCGGCCATGTTTTTTAACGGATTGGAAATATTTGAACAATCTTGGTAAAGGGTGCCCCAAGGAACATTTGTGCAAAATAGTTTTCAAATCGGGCCAGTACTTTTGGACAAAAAGATTTTTAAATTTTTAACAATGCACATATAAGGAAAATAAGCTCCGGCCCCCTGGCGGCCATGTTTTTCAACGGATCGAACAATCTTGGTAGAGATACCCCAAGGAACATTTGTGCAAAATAATTTTCAAATCAGGCCAGTACTTTTGGACAAGAATATTTTTTAAGATTTGGCAATTTCCCCTTTTCTGATGCCGCAGCAACCCAAGTTATACTAGGAATTAATTTCTTTGAACAACTTTGAAAGAGGACCACCAAAGGACCACTCCTATGAAGTAATTTTGAAATCTGTCCATTGGTTTAGTAGAAGAAGTCATTTGTAGGAAATTGTGAACAGACGGACAGACGACGACGACGACGGACGCCGGACGGTGATCACATTGCACTTCGTGTTTAGGTGAGCTTAAAACAAGTGACCCAGGATGGGGCCATTTTTAACTCCAGGGCTATTATTTGAACAATCTTGGTAGAGGTCAACTAGATGAAGCTACATAACAAATATCAAAAGCATGGATATTCTACCTTCAAACAAGAAGATTTTTAAAGTTTCTCTCTATACGAGACTTCGTAAAACAAGTGACCTCTGGGGTGGAGCCCCAGGGCTATAATTTGAACAAGATTGGTAGAGGCTCAATAGATGAAGCTACATCCCAAATATCAAAGGCCTGGGCCTTCTCCTTTTAGACAAGAAGATTTTAAAAGTTATTTCCCTATATAAGTATATGTAAAACAAGTGACCACCGGGGAGGAGACATTTTTGACCCAAGGGCTATAAATTGAGGTCCACTAGACGAAGCTACATACCAAATATCAAAGGCCTTGGCCTTCTACTTTTCGACAAGAAGATCTTTAAAGTTTTCTCCTTAAAGATACAAGTCTATCCGGGGAGGGATCATTTTTGACCCCAGGGTTATAATTTGATCAATCTTGGAAGAGGTCCACTAGATGAAGCTACATACAAAATATCAAAGGCCTGGGCCTTCTCCTTTTAGACAAGAAGACTTTTTAAAAAAATCCCTATACGAGTCTGTGTAAAACCAGTGATTCCAAGGGAGGGGCCAGGCTACAATTTAAACAATCTTTGCAGAGATCCACTAGATGAAGCTACATACCAAATATCAAAGGCCTTGGCCTTCTACTTTTAGACAAGAAGATTTTTTAAAAAAAAATCCCTATACGAGTCTATGTAAAACAAGTGACCCCCGGGGGTCATTTTTGACCCCAGGGCTATAATTTGAACACTCTTGGTAGAGGTCCACTAGATGAAGCTACATAACAGATATCAAAGGCCTCTGCCATCTACTTTTTGACAAGAAGATCTTTTAAGTTTTGTTTAATTTCCTCTTTTTTGTGGCCGTGACAACCCGAGTTCTCAATGAAATTTAATTATTTGAACAATTTGTGAAAAAGGGCCACCAAAGGAACATTCCTGTGAAGTTTGGTTGAAATTGGTCTTGCGGTTAAGGAGGAGATGATCTTTAAAGCTAAAAGTTAACGACGCACGACGGACAAAAAGTGATCAGAATAGCTCACCTTGAGTCTTTGGCTCAAAGGTGATCTAAAAATGGTAGTACTGACTGCCTTCCTTGGTGGTCAGGGTTGCGAGGTTAGCATTACATGAGACGTAGATCTTATCGTCCCTGGTATTACGACTGACTGGCTGGTGTCAGGATGAACGGATCGCTAGTACTGGTATCTTATTAAGGAAATACCGTGATATAACTGAACATTTGTTGACACAATAATGGAAAATCGTATTCAACCTAATAATTAACAAGAGATGTCTTTCTGATAGAAAATGAAAACGAGGCTGGTCACTCGATTATAAAATGTCGTAAATAAAAACATATTCTCAACAAGTGTTAGTTCCTTATTACTTTAACAGTCATTCCTAATGGGGAAACATAACAGCTACATAATTTGCTTTCTCCACTAAATGTCTTACGATTGGTTATATTTTAATAAATTGAAGAAAATGTCAGTCCACGATCGTGGCATGTAGGAATATACATAATATTGTTTACCACTGAAAGTTTTGTATTTCTTAAAACAAATTTCATTTCAAAAGCCGAAAATACATTTATTGCTTGAAAATAAAATGTCCAAAGTATATTCTCAATCAAACTGATTGTACATGAAAAGACTATTAGGTTTGTTTTTACTTTGAATTGATCGCAATAAATTGATTAGCGTTGAAGTAGTAGTAATAATCTTTATTTACATATCATTATTGTACATACAATAACACATTTACAATATAAAATACAACATAAAAGTACAATGTCACTCCGAAATGGAGTTATAAGAGATGAGAAATTAATAAAAAGCACAATTCCCTACATTGCATTAAAGCGGTGCACATATATATAAATATATACATATATACACACACATGTGTTTACATTTTATAGAACGACTACACAAAGGTATATCATTGCTAATCACGTATTTAAAAATAAAGTGTAATGAGATTTAATTCGTTCCGAAACAAACAGGATTAGCAAAGTTATTACAGACGACGTATTCTACGTTTTAACAATGTTACAGAAGAATTAAATAAAAACAATCGAAAAGAAAATCTATTGATATAAAAGGTGTTATCTAGTTAATAATATTTGGCGTCTTTTAAAAATATTAAAAAAGGTTTTGGTACAAATTCTTATCAAGTCTACATTTGAAAACAGAAAGCAGTATTTATCATTATCAGACATAGATATAAAATTAATATTATAAGCATAGGCTTTGTAGAAAAGATCGCTTCTAAAATCATCGTAAACAGGGCAATTTAACATAACATGCTTTTCATTTTCTATATACAAAATGTAGTTAGTATCACAAACAGGACAAATCCTAGATTCCTCAGCGTATATATAATTGTCATAGGGCTTATATTTGGTTTGGGTCATGATACAAACGCCAAATTATTTTCGATTCGGATCATTACTTTTGCCCAAGATATTGTTTTCAATTGTTTGTACTATTTCAATGTAATGAACACATTTGGGTTTTTTCCTGATGCACTCCGATTTTTCTAATATTTTATGGAAATCACTATTGCTATATTGTCCTTACAAATGCTTAACTAATATTGGTGTGCATGCTATGTCCATAAACAGGAAATGAGTGGGTGGAGCAATTTAATATATGAACTGAATTTGAGATTTTGCGTTATTTTTTTATATTACAAGTGTAAATATTGTACTGATTTTCCCTGCATGTTACAGAGGGTGTTAATATAACAAAAATAAATGTATATGTTTCTACTTTTTTTATATTCACATTGCTGAAAGAATAGTTAATAAATGTGATCATTTGAAATTTATGTTAATATTTTGATGGACCAACTTCACACACAAGATGTATACGCACTTAACAGTTTATAATATAAACTAATATTCTTCGTACATACTAAAAATATATTGTCATTTATAAAGACGTTAAATGAGTATCTCAGACTCTTCTTAAAAGAGTTATCTTACCTTGAATACGCATATATTTAATATTTAAACATCAACACAGACAAAAAACGTTTTCACATGTTGTAATAGATTGTTATATTGTCAATGTCACTTTTGTCTGTGTAAAAAACAAAAGGCCCAAGAGGGCCAGTATCGCTCCACGTCCATAATGCAAAAATCAAATCTCTTAACAGCCCTGCCCCCTAGTGGCCATGTTTTTTACCAACCACCATGGCTTAAAGGAATCTTGTAGAGTGTCACCCAAGGAATATTTCTGCAAAATTATTTGAAAATCGGCCTGACACTTTCGGAGGAGAGGATATTTTAAGTTTTCATCATAGCCATATAAGGCAAAATAGCCCCACCCCATGGCGGCCGTATTTTTCAACCAATCAACATGGCTCGAAGGAATCTAATAAAGGGTCACCCAAGGAACATTTCTACAAAATTATTTGAAAATCGGCCTGACACTTTCGGAGGAAAAGATTTTTTAAGTTCTCTCTTTAGCCATATAAGGCAAAGTAGCCCCGCCCTCTGGCGGCCATGTTTTTTTTACCAATCAACATGGCTTGAAGGAATCTGATAGAGGGTCACCCAAGGAACATTTCTACAAAATTATTTGAAAATCGGCCTGACACTTTCAGAGAAGAAGATTTTTTAAGTTTTCACTATTTTTTTCTTTTGGTTGCCATGGAAACCAGAATTATGGATGGATAACAAACCAAGAGGCCCGAGAGGGCCAGTATCGCTCCACGGCCATAAGGCAAAAATCAAATCTCCAAACAGCGCTTCCCCCTGGTGGCCATGTTTTTTACCAACCACCATGGCTTAAAGGAATCGTGTAGAGTGTCACCCAAGGAATGTTTCTTCAACATTATTTGAAAATTGGCCCTACTTTCGGAGGAGAGGAGATTTTAAGTTTTCACAAAAGCCATATAAGGCAAAATAGCCCCACCCCCTGGTAGCCATATTTTTCAACCAATCAACATCGCTTGAAGGAATCTGATAGAGGGTCAGCCTAGGAACATTTCTACAAAATTATTTGAATATCAGCCATACACTTTCGGTGACGAAGATTTTTTAAGTTTTCTCTTTAGCCATATAAGGCATAATATCCCCGCCCTCTTGCGGCCATGTTTTTTTTACCAATCAACATGGCTTGAAGGAATCTGATAGAAGGTCAGCCAAGGAACATCTCTACAAAATTATTTGAAAATCAGCTGAACACTTTCGGAGAAGAAGATTTTTTAAGTTTTCACTATAGCTATATAAGGCAAAATAGCCCCGCCCCCTAGCGGCCATGTTTTTCAACCAATCAACATTTCTTGGATGAATCTAATAAAGGGTCACCCAAGAAACATTTCTACAAAATTATTTGAAAATCGGCTGGATAATTTCGGAGAAGAAGATTTTTTAAGTTTTCACTATAGCCATATAGGCAAAATAGCCCCACCCTCAGAGGGCCTCTGGCGGCCATGTTTTTCTACCAATCAACATGGCTTGAAGGAATCTGATAGAGGGTCACCCAATGAACATTTCTACAAAATTATTTGAAAATCGGCTGAACACTTGGAGAAGAACATTTTTTAAGTTTTCACTATAGCTACATAAGCCAAAATAGCCCCGCCCCCTGACGGCCATGTTTTTCGCCCAATCAACATTTCTTGAAGGAATTTAATAAAGGGTCACCCAAGGAACATTTCTACAAAATGATTTGAAAATCGGCCTGACACTTTTGGAGAAGAAGATTTTTTAAGTTTCACTAATTTTTTCTTTGGGTTGCCATGGAAACCAGAATTATGGATGGATACAAAAAAATGAAGGAATTTAAGAGAGAAAATTGAGAGGATGCTTCCTATGAAGTTTCAATCAAATTGGCCAAGTGGTTAGGGAGAAGAAGTTGTTTAAAGGAAAAAGTTAACGCACACACAGACGCACGGACGCACAGACGCACGCACGACGGACAATTCGCCATGACATAAGCTCGACTGGCTTTCAGCCAGTGGAGCTAAAAATGAAGGAATTTAAGAGAGGACATTGAGAGGATGCTTCCAATGAAGTTTCAACCAAATTGGCCAAGTGGTTAGTGAGGAGAAGTCGTTTAAAGGAAAAAGTAAACGCACGCACGCACGCACGCACGTACGACGGACAATTCGCCATGACATAAGCTTCAGCCAGTGGAGCTAAAAATGGTAAAAGGGAGCTTATTAAAGCTGTAACTTTCCTACAAAGTTTAGACATACTCAAGTTTAAAATCATTTAAATGTTGCTTCAGAATTTTAATTTTCCTTCAATTTGGTCAAGTGACTTATCTTTTAGCCCAACATTAGCCATATTTTAACTTGACCTATATATCATCAAGACAATATCTCAACCTGATAAATTAAAAACAACTCGACATAATTAATATTTTTTTTCTCGAATTTTGTCTATTAACCTAGTGTTTGACCAGACATGAACAATATTCAAAATTGGCTTATATACTAGGCGTCAAATGAAACGTCAATGTCGGAAATATTTTAATTGTATTCAAAATAGTTTCTTCGAACTAATTTCATTCAAAGTATATTTCATTTGCAAATCATTCCGAAATCGGATTCCAGAATTTCATTGTCATCAGTTCAATAACGTCTACGCAACGATGCAGTGAACGTGGTAGGGGTCCTGCACAAAAACACACTATTTTCAGTATCTGGTATAACGGGCGCCTGGCGCGAAGACCAACAGAACGTAAACGTCTCCTGACGGTGGATACTGATATCCTCCTACGTGTTAGAATCGATCTCAACGTCTGGGTCGCCGGCATGAACCGATTTTGCAGCTGCGCGCGACGTAAACGTCGGTCCTCACGCGGTGTGGTTACACGTGGTCTACCTGTACGAGGAAGATCAGCGACACTAGCATTCGCCCTGTAGCGTTGCCACAGTCTATTGATGGTGATACGGGCGACGCCAAATAACCATGCGACACGTTCTTGCGTCAACCCACTCTTTAGCATCCCCACAGCCCGTAAACGTTGATCATTACGAAGCCGTGGCATTCTGGTTTCTTTTTAAAGTTACGTTTTTCGTTTTTTTCAAGAATTGGCACACATGTACACAGCTTAAACGACTTTATTTGATTCAAAATCACACAGATAACCGAAAACGCCATGTTTTGCACGAAATTCATCCTGGCGACCTTAATAATGGGTGCACGAGAATTTCCTTTAGCAGACAAGCAAAAGGTGCCCGGCAATATCGATAAATTAACGTATTTTTCTAACGTAATGATCAGAAACACAAAAAATACTTTTTTAAATAAGGTAACGTTTCTTTTGGCGCCTAGAACATGTATATATAATCAAGACAAACATTCAAAAAAAGGCATGGACATGCTTAGCTTTATATTGAGGCTTTCCGAATGTTAACAAGATTTCTTTCAATTTGATAGTGACCTAGATTCTTTTCAAATTTGGCATCGTGACCTACATTGATCAGACATGTCCAACATGCGATCTTAGCCTATATATCATCAAGATATTTAATCTGAGAAATGTTTGTTTGTAATGTTACGACGTGTTCCAGTCATATCACGGCGTTTTCTGAATACATTACCAGTTCTACCCGTAAGCTTATCCTGGCACAAGTGCATCGATAGTTATACTAGCCCTGCAATCTTGAGCGCAAAAATGGGAGGTCACACTAATACCATTATAATGTCTTTTGTATGGTGGAACCGGGATTAAAACCTGGTGTTTGACCCGCAAGGGGGATGCTCTAACTACAACACCTATCTAACTGCTACACCTATCTGACTACTACACCTATCTAACTACAAGACCTATCTAACTACTACACCTATCTGACTACTACACCTATTTAACTACAACACCTATCTGACTACTAGACCTATCTAACTACAAGACCTATCTAACTGCTACACCTATCTGACTACTACACCTATCTAACTACAACACCTATCTAACTGCTACACCTATCTGACTACTACACCTATCTAACTACAACACCTATCTAACTACTACACCTATCTGACTACTACACCTATCTAACTACAACACCTATCTAACTACTACACCTCTCTTAATACTAAACCTCTCTAACTACTATACATCTCTTACTACTAAACCTCTCTAACTACTACACCTCTCTTACTACTACACATCTTTAACTACTACACCTATCTCACTACTACACCTATCTGACTATTAAACCTCTCTAACTACTACATCTCTCTTACTACTACACCTATCTAACTACTAAACCTATCTGACTACTACACCTATCTCACTACTACACATATCTGACTATTAAACCTCTCTAACTACTACATCTCTCTTACTACTACACCTATCTAACTACTAAACCTATCTAACTACTATACCTATCTCACTACTACACCTATCTCACTACTAAACCTCTCTAACTACTACATCACCCTTAGTTACTACTACACCTCTTCAACTACTAGACCTCTAAGGCGATCTCATTATTTTGTATTTTACAATGTTTGACACATCATCAGTCTGAGAAGTGTCCTTTTATATGTAGAATCAAATCATTTTTAGCAATACACTCGTATCCACAAAAGTCACATTGATAAGGTTCCTCAATTACTTGCATTCTATGATGTCCCTTTAAACGTTCCTTACCAAAGATACTATCATTAACTTTCTTTGGCTTACTTGTATGAATTATCTTGAAGTCGATTAAATCAACATTACATTTGCATGCGTATTCACAAACATCACATTGAAAAGGGTTTACTCCAGTATGAATTATTTGGTGTCTGTTTATGGAATCTTTCTGTTTACATGTATATTCACAAACATCACATTGATAAGGCCTTTCCCCGGTATGAATTGTCTTGTGTCTGGTTAGAGCACGTATCTGTTTGCATGCATAATTACACACATCACATTGATAAGGCTTTTCTCCAGTATGTATTAGTTGGTGTTGGATTAAAGCACCTTTATGTTTACAAGCATATTCACAAATATCACATTGATAAGGCTTTTCTCCTGTGTGTATTCTTTGGTGTTGGATTAAATGACTTTTCTGTTTGCATGCATATTCACAAACATCACATTGAAAGGGCTTTTCTCCTGTATGTATTCTTTGGTGTGTGATTAATTTGCTTTTCTGTTTGCATTTATATTCACAAT
This sequence comes from Serripes groenlandicus, assembly GCA_031761405.1. Classification (NCBI taxonomy): domain Eukaryota; kingdom Metazoa; phylum Mollusca; class Bivalvia; order Cardiida; family Cardiidae; genus Serripes; species Serripes groenlandicus. The sequence continues at coordinate 18,155,454 of JASEVX010000014.1, forward strand.
CATTACATTGCTAAGGCTTCTCTCCTGTGTGTATTCTTTGGTGTATGATTAAAACATCTTTCCGTTTGCATGTATATTTACAAACATCACATTGATATGGCTTATCACCATTATGAATTATCATGTGTCTGATAAGACTACTTTGGGCGTTGCATGCATATTCACAAACATCACATTGATAGGGCTTTTCTCTTGTGTGTATTCGTTGATGTCCGATTAAGTAACCTTTCTCTTTGCATGTATATTCACAAATATCACATTGATAGGGCTTTTCTCCTGTATGTATTCTTTGGTGTCTGATTAAGTTACCTTTATCTTTGAATGCATATTCACAAACATCACATTGATAAGGTTTTTCTCCTGTATGTATTCTCTGGTGTGTGATTAAGTTACCTTTATCGTTGCATGTATATTCACAACTATCACATTGATAGGGTTTTTCTCCTGTATGTATTCTTCGGTGTGTGATTAAACTATCTTTCCGCTTGCATGCATATTCACAAATATCACATTCATAAGACTTTTCTGCAGTATGAATTTTCTTGTGTTTGATTAAATCTCCCTTCTTCTGGCATGCATATTCACAAAACTCACATTGATAAGAAACTTTCCCAGAATGCATTGACTCTTTTGTATTTAAATCAAGTTTCAGTTTTAATTCATCTTTACAAACATCCCAATGACAAAGTTTATATTCACTGTATGTCCTTTTATGTTGGAAAAAAAAGGTATTTTGGCTTCAGTTGGAATGTAATGAGATCACTTTGATATGCCTTTTCTTTCGTATATTTTCTTTAGTCTGTGATTAAATTAGTTTTGTCTGAACTTTACATCTCCAAAATTGCACTCATAAGGTTTCTCTGTAGTTTGTTTAATCCCCCTTCAGACATCATATTGATAATGTTTCTTTTCAGTATCCATTTTCTTGTACTGAAAAGACATCAAGACAGGTTATATGATACAAAGCATATGCATAACATATACATGTACCTTTAGAACAAACGATTTCTATGCATACTTAAACTTTGGATTTCCATAAATTGTTACGGGGTTCCTCTCATCCATTAAACAAGCTGTCTGTTTACCCATCCTATTCATCTGTGATAAAGAGATCCCAGCTTCTCAACTAGTAATGGGGACAATTTACATGTTTCAATATACAGACACTTTCGGACACCTCTGCAGCAGTCATCTTTTGAAAACAATGTAGCAAAAGGAGGAAGAGCTCAACTCCATTCAATTATTAAACTTTCATTCACAGAGATCTTGCATAGATGTTTTTGAAGTCGTCTTCTGCAGATTGCATCAATGTGGAAAAGAATGAATAAATATCAGGTTGACTTGTCTCCACCTCTCGTCAAACCTCTGACAACATCAACTAAGCTGTTAACCATTTAATTAATGGGATATTTCTCAAGTATCTGCTTAAACCCTTACGAACATACAAGTCTGCATCAGACGACGTTAAACATATCTATAAACAAGAGGACCATCATGGCCCTAGATCCCTCACCTAAGTTATGAAATGTGATTTGTCATTTCAACCACAAAAAGTATGCAAAACAATAAAAGCCCCCGTTTTTTCGACCAATCAAAATGGCTTGAAGGAATATGATAAGAGTATAACCCAAGGAATATTTCTACAAATTTATCTGGAAATCGGCCAGATTATTTCTGGGAAGAAGATTTTTAAAGTTTCCCTATGGCCATATTAGGCAAAACAGCATCGCCCCTAGCAACCATGTTTTTCAACAGACTAAAATGGCTTAAAGGAATCTGATAGGTCACCTCCAAATGGTCATTTCTATGAAAATTATTTGCAAATAGGCCAGATTCTTTAGGAGGAGAATTTTTTTTAAGTTTTCATTATAGCCATATACGGCAAGAGGGCCAGTATCGCTCAACTGCAATATAGGCAAAACTTAAATTTTAATCCGTAAAAGCAAAACAGCCTGTCACCTGTTATCCCTGTTTTTCAACCAATCAAAATTGCATGAAGGAATATTGTAGAGGGTTACCCAAAAAACATTTATACACATTTATTTGGAAAACAGCCAAAGAGTTTAGGACGAGAAATTTATTTCAAGTTTTCACCGAAGCCATAAAGGCTATGTGATAATTGGCCATACACTTTGTAGAAGATTTTCACTTAACAAATAATAATAATATCAGGTAAAACAGCCCCGCCCTCGGGCATTCATGTTATAGGTCAAATTACGCCAGCTACATCCGCGGTCATGATAATATACTGCCAAATAGTCCCTAGAAAAAGCTTTGTTTGCGTAGAAGTGAGTGTATACCATCACCAGAATGCATTGAATCTATCACATTGAGTTTAAAACAATTGTAAATGTTTATACGATGCACTAGAAATGATTGTAGAAATGATTGATTAGAATACCAAACTTTTTCAGAAGATTTTTAAAGTTTTTGCTATAGATATTTCAAGGCAAAAAGCGACCATGTGTTTGTATCAATCAACATGGCTTATCTACATCTGATTAACATCTGATAAAGGATCACTGCAGGAACATTTCTAAAGAATTATTTGTAAATCTGCCCACCATTTTTGGAGAAGTTTTTTGCAAAAAAATATTTTGGTTGTCATGAATCTAAAATTTGGCATGGATCAAGAGTTTGAAGGATTTAGGAGACAACCTTGAGAGAATGCTTTCTATGAAATTTCATCCCAATTGGTCCAGTGGTTATGGAGGAGAACTTGTTTAAACCAAAAGCTTACGCACGGATACACGGACGCAAAACCGACAATTTGCCATAACATTGATCCGCTTGACTGGCTTTTTAAAGAATGAGGCACCAGAATACTGTTTTAGTTATACATTTAATACTGTTTTTACCAACAGTATTTTTTTTCTTTATTCAACTCTTTATGATGCTTTCTTAAAATTGAATCCAGTGTACATTCTGATATTTCTATCAATCTATGTTATCGATGGTGTGCATAGTCTGTTCAACAGTCCGTGCATATTATGATGGCTTCACTGGCCTGCAATGCACTAAGCCCTATGCAGTAACAAAGTACAAGTTGCAAGAGTGAAACAGTCTAATTTTGGACTGGTTAGTATTTATGTTATTTGTAAAATAGAATTGACGCTCATAAATATAAACTGTCACAATCGGCATATAATTACGAAAGCGAATTTTCGGAAAACCCTCCCATCTAAACAAAAACAAAGTCTGTGTTTAACTAGAACAAATAATTATTTATTTATTTATTTATTAGGGTTTTACGCCGCTTTCAACATTATTTCAGTTATATCACGGCGACAGTTCACTTATTCATGATCCCTAGGTAAACAAACCAGCACTAGGCTAGAAAATGTGCTTTGCCCAAGGGCACTCTACCATGACTGTAGTGCCGCGACTGGGGATCGAACCCAGGACACCCGGTTTCGAAATCCCCGACGCTAACCACTCGACCACAGCGGATTCAGACATTTAACTGACTGGCGCGATCAACTTTATCAATATGATCGCTAATTGAATTGAGCCTAAAAAATATGCAGTTTACCTCTTTACCACTTTAATACATATAAATCGAATTCACATCAGTGAAAAGATTGAATCGTCCCTAATTTTGTTTCCTCCCAAAACTCGGTTTAATTTACTAGACGAAATCGGCCAACAAATTTAAACGAAATATCACCCCCAACTTCCTATACTTTTTGAATGAATGAGATATATAATTATTTCATTAAATATAAGATTCAATTAAAATATCGTATTTGGGAAACAAGCAACACATGAACGAATATGTTGTGATATGTTTTCATTTTTTTAGGGGAATTTTTCTGATTCATTGTTGATTTTAATTTGAAGCTGAGAATTGAAAGGCAATCGTCTATCAACCAAATAATGCCGGACCGATTTCCTGAGAGCAATTGTCGGACTGGAGAAAAAATTAAGAAAAAACTGATTAAAGAAAAATTATTGCCACAAATTCCTTTAATTGTAATTTGGATGTTTGTCACTTTTGTATAGAATGATGAAATTAAACACCTAATATATGTTAAGTTGTCGCATTGCTTTTAAGTCGTCAAGTCGATGGCGAAAACTGGATTCTATAATTTTGTTTCAAACTTGTTCATGTATGCTTCGACATTTAGTCTTTTATCCTGCCTGAATTTCTCAATCCAAAAATAAATCATCTACATATGCTTTGGTGTTTAAATATTGAGAAAGAAATTAAATCAGTCTGATTTGATAACAATTATCATTATATTATTATCATTACCCCCCCCCCCCCCCTCTCCCCCTCCATCCCCCCTTAATACAAAAGCATGTGGATGTTATTCAAATGTGGTGAATCGTCAGTCAGTGGTTTCTTAACCTAAATTGTGAATGGGTCCGGTACCAGGTAAATTGTGAAAACTGGTGTTGTTTTTTAAAAAAAATGGAAATTTCAATATTACAGCTATGCTACTGAATAAAAGGTTGTTGTCTGTTTAAATAAGGCTTTCAATTTTAGCTACATATAGATGATAATATCTAGAAAGTTTATTTCCAAACAATTGAATCGACATCAACCACAGCTGATTTTTCACTTCAAACACTTCAAATATGACTTTAAACAGCTAATTCAGAAAAAACATGAAATAGTGTAATCTAGAGCTTTTTAAGTTTTTAAAAATTCCGAAAACGCGTCTTTTATAGAATTTTCGGGCCATATAACTAATAGGAAATCGATGCGTGGCCGCGTACCGAAATATGGATACTTTTACATTCAAAGTCTTATAACCTTTTTATTTTTAAAGATATCTTAATCAAACTTGGAAGTTTTATGGGACTTCTCCTGTAGCTCCTGTTTCTGGGGTCAGTTTCTTAATCATTTGGATATTAAGCACAGAAATAAGTAAATTTTGGGAAGGATGTAGGGGTAAAATTTCCGAATACAGTTAAGTACATGTATCCTTTTTTTTTTAATTTTGTTAAACAAAATCATAAAATATAGATCAAGTATAAAAACAAAACATGTTTCCAATATGCCAAGGTAATCATAAAGTAAAAGTGCAAATTAAAAATGTTAAATTTATTATAATAAATAGTTGTTTATATAAAGACATTCAATAAATAGTTGTTTATATAAAGACATTCAATAAAAAAAATTTTTTTTAAAAATATTAAGAAAAATACAAATTTGTCCAGCAAAGTCATCGTTCATTCATTTAGATTCATAAAAACACAACATGTCTTCAGCAGATTTACTATATATATGGGAAAGGTTAAATTATGCACTTGAAAAAGGCCAACTATGTTCGGTCTGTTCCCACATACAGACGCCTCTGCAGCAGACAAATGTTCAAAACATTGTGACTAAAGGAGAAATTGCTCATAATGAACTATTTCGCCTTTTGCCATAATGTTTTTTAGTTTACTTATAGATACACTGTATATTCGTTTATAGAGATCTTGTTTTCAAATGTGTCTGTTGCAGATGTGTTGTATGGGGAAAAGGGATAATATACATGTAGGAACAGACCAACAGTCATATCTTTTTGAAAAATCAAAACCATATTAAAATTATATACAGTGGATGACTGCCATTTCATACACCCAACGCGTTTCAACAGAAGAACGTTGCATAAAACTGCCCATAACTTGTGTCAATGTCTTCATGTTCCTTGACATACCACTGACGACCCGAACAAATACAGTCTGGTGAAAAACTTTCGAACGAACAAATTCTCTACTGACGACTTGTTTGTCTTCCCGAGATGGCAATTGGAAATATCCATTTTTTCGACACGGTGTCATAAATCGAGCGGAGACATGACTCTCATCTATGACATCCTCGACAACACCTGGATATCACTGATCCTGATATGCAACAGTAACGTATTCACCGATACGAAAGTTATCAAAGTTTTCAAAGGATTGCACAGGTTGATCGTCCTTTTCAGCTCTTTTACCACTGATGTTTTTATTTAATTTCACTTTACGTTTTTTCCCCATGCTACTCTGCTCTTTAACCATGCCACCAAAATTGTTTCTTAACTTAACTATACATGTGGGGAAGGGCTTAAATTAAACTGAGCTCAACATTTTTGTTTAATGAACAGCTGAAGAAAAAATGGGCACATCTTCCAACTACAATTGTTTTTGTTTTTCAAAAGTTAAGAAGTACTTTACGTCTGCCCACATAATGTATCAACACTAAACATATGTGTGAATGTTTAAATGAAGACAAATAGATATATGTGGTGTTTTCACATGTATTTGAGATTTCTTTTCATAAAATACGAGCGGCGGCTTGAATGCTGACCTATTATAAATACGTTTGGCAGTATTTTTTTTTTATTAAATACGAACATTTGAAAGGAAACAGTTGAATTATTTACCTGCTATTTCAGACTTCCATCCAATTTAATCGTAAATGAAAATGATCACACAAGGCAAAATCCAGTGATATAAATGGCGGGCTTTTAGCAAGGGGAAGTAATGAATACTAGAGGTTTCGTTTAATTACCAGTTCGTTAACTTATAAATAATGCAGAGTAAATTGGGTAGATAATTCGTAACTACCAGTTCGTCTTACTTATACAATAGAGTACATAGGATAGACGTTTCGCCTAGTTACTAGTTCGTCTAACTTATATAATGGAGTTAAATAGGACGTCTAACCTATATAATACAGTAAATGGAATAGCTGTTTCGCCTAATTACCAGTTCGTCTAACTTATTCTATAAAGTAAATTGGGATAGAGGTTTCGACTAAAAACAAGTGTAAATAATATATATATAGAATACATTTCTTTATTTTAAAAGGGAAAAGGATTGAAAACATTGAAAAAAGAGTATACATTTTATATAATAATTTCATTCGGTTAATGAAAAATAAAAAAAAATATCGAAGCATAAATTTTCAATAAAAAGAATAAGATTAAAATGATAAAATTATAAATACAAATTAAATATACGATTAAAATCATAATATTTTAAAAATAATTGAATTTGTTGTTATCTTTCAATCAAACTGGTCAATTAACACCTTATTTTAATAATAACACCTTCATATCGATATAGATTATATAGTTCTATGATATGATAAGCTACTAAATTAAATGTTTGAACATCGGTGGAAATCATAATATAAATATAGGAACCCTTCACTGAACAGATTCCGTAATCGGTATTGGCTTGATAAGCATCGTTTGTTTATGAAATTAAATCTACATAAATAATGCTTATATATTGCTAGTATGTATATTTAGATCAAATGAACATCTTCATAAAACAAGAGTGCAATGGTGGCCCTGTAATGCTCACCGCAGTAACATGGCTCAGTACGGTAAGGTGTTAAATATTCTACTTATCGAAGTATTTGGTAAATTAAAATTGACAAATACTCGACTTGCCATATTCAAACTCGAAGACAAGTATTCTAGAGAATAATAACACAATCATGTTGAAATTGTGGCTTGTAGTGGGTCACTGAATAAACATTTCTACTTAATTGTCTAGATATCAGACAAGCTATTTCATGATATTGAATTTAGTGTTGACATTTTGTTACTTAATTTTCTGATGCCACGCGGTCAACATGTTTTCTGACCATTTAATATGGTTTTATAAATGTTTGTAGAAGACCAACCAAAGAACAATTCAACCAAGTGTTTTTATTGGAACCAGACAAGCAGATTAGGACGTGAAAGACTTAAAAGGTTTTCCTCTGTTCTGATGCCACAGCAAACAAAGTTCCATATATAATTAACATTTTGAACAAATTAAATAAAGTCCACCAAAGAAACATTCCTGTGAGGTTTCGTTGATATTGAGCCAGTGGTTAAGGAATAGATGTCGTTTGAAGCGAACAGTTAACGACAACGACCCAGTCAACAAAGTACGTTGAATTGACGATGTATAGACGTTGGATTGTGGTGGGATTTTGCAAACCGTTTAGACGTCATAATCCCGACGTCTATCCAACGTCAAATCGTTTGAAGCAAAAGATAAATGACGACGACGGACGGAGATAATTGTATAGTTATTCCGTGAGCCTTTAGCTCAGGTGATCTAAAAACTGACTATAAAAGAATGTTATATTATATCATCTGTGTTAATATCTCCGAAGGTCGTCTTTCACGTGTGTTTGGTCAAGTAACACAAATGATTGATAAGATCAGGTACGAATTAGTGCATGTGTTATGAATGTACGTGTAAACCAGGGGCGTATTCAGATTGTAACACACCTATCACTTGGTTGTGGTCTAGCCGAATCAAACATTCCAATTACAGCATTTGAGTAGCACTCGGTGTGTTACGGCCGTCTAAACAGACCCCTAAATTAAACTTTCATTGAATATGTGCAAGGCCTTTTCATTATTACTTAATTGCATCCGTTTAATGAAATAATTATTTTTGGATGTCGTTATGAACGAAAATGTAAGGGAAACAATGGCTCAGAGTTCGTGAATTCGAAAACGTTAGCTGTCGCCTTGATATTTATGAAATAATGTTGCAAATGGCGAAGAACCTAATATAATAAAAGCATCAGACACGTTTAAAGAAAATCTTCGAAAGGCTTCACACTCCATCGTGACCTCTGCGAGCGAGCCTCGGTAGCTCAGTCGGTAGCGACGCGGGCTGTCAATCCAGGTGTTGTGAGTTTGAATCCTGGCTTGGCCAACTTTCTTTCCGACGATTGACAAAAGTCAATGCGACATGCGTCATTCGTCTTCCACCAATGGGCTTAGTATATGTGGAAAAGCAGCCAGTTGCTTGGGAAGAGTGTTGTGTGGAGTACTGGTGTGAGAAAACCATGAAATGCATGAGTAGGTGAACTGGCCGCCGTCATATAATTGAGAAATTGTTAAAGACGACGTTAAACCCCAAACAATCAATCTGCGAGCGAAGATCAAATTTGGAAGATGTGGAAGATTGAATTAACTATGAATGACCCAAATGGGAGCCAATTAGTCATTTCTTGTCCACCAGTCATGCTGTTTGTGTTCAAAGTAACTGTGACCACGGCAGAATGACCTCAACATCAATATGGGTCATTTTCTGGTAATTCCGAACCTCCCTGCCGAATGTCAGGACTTTAGGCTAAAACATTCTGCAGTTATCAATCGGGACACATTGTTATGTTCAAGGTCACGTTTACTTTGACAGTATGACCTCAATATCAACATGGGTCGTCTACTGAGCATTTATGTGTTGTAGGTGAAAGCAATATCCAGTTATCAATCATAACCACTTTGGTCTACTGAAGGAAAGACCGACATGTGCAAAGCAATATTCTCCCTCTACTTCGAAGGGAGGATTATTAAAACAAAATGATTATTATTGTCAACAGTGTAATATAGGAAGAAATTGCTCACATGACAGGCGATTTCTTCTATTGCCATAACGATTTTAAAAGTCGTCTGGTGGAGATGCGTCCAAAAGTGGCTGCAGATACGCCCAATGTTTTCAGATAGGAAGGTTAAGAAAAGAGCAGTCTATTTTTAAAAAGATTAGCCAAATTTAATGTTCAGTTAAAACGTAACACAACATCACAAAAGCATACATATAAATCTAGAGGTGAATGGACATTTAATGAAACACTAGGTCCCTAGATCATCATCTTGAAAATCAAAACATTTCAGTTCAAGTAGTTTTGTCACTAAGATTGTGTTCAGAATTTTTTTTTTTTTACTATTTACACATAACGGCCTTCCGTCCCAACCCCTTGTGGCCATATAATTATATGTATTTAAACAATTGAAATAATAGCGGTAGAGGGTCACCCCACTTGAGACTCAATCAACATATAATTATATACCAAATTATTTTCAACTATGGCGAATTATCTTGGACTAGATTTTTTTTTTAAATGAGCCATATCCAACCTAGATATCCTATAGACATTCTGACAAGGCTTCAGCAAGCCAAAAGCGTCTTCATGTGAAAGAAGGTTTATGCCACTTTCAACACTTTAATTTATCACTAAAGCAGTGTTTCAGTCATTATACCATTCGTCATATACTGAGTACCAAGAAGGGAATATACATGTACTATCTCCATAAACCAACCAGTTCTAGGGCAGGAAATGTGATTTGCCTAAGGAAACTCCACCGTGACCGCTGCGAGCGAAGATCTAACTCGTATCACCAGTTTCAAATCCTAATTTATAACTACTCTGTCAATGCACTGAAACGCAGACCTCCCACGCATGAGGATGATATTCTAAGATATATTGAGAAATATTGATCATACTGAAATGCTTGTGAAACATCATGCCCCAACTGACCGTCTCTTTGTCAGAAACATGTCGAAGATTGAAAAAAATATTCGTTACATGAAATGGGGAGACAATTAGACATTTGTGGTCCATCAGTAATATTTGTTTGTGTTTCGACATATCTAAAATCTGGAAACTAGAAATAAGGTATCCTAATTTCAGCTTTTCGCAACAAATTATTCTTGTGAAAAGTCAAAACTTGGAAGTTTTTGAATCTACAATTGTTGCGTTTCTGCTAAGTCGAAAGTTGATGTTTACACACAATACATCGATAAAGATTTTCTCCAGTATGAACTCTCTTGTGTTTAATTAAACATCATCTTGGTAAGGTTTTTATCCCATATGAATTATTTGGTGGTCGATTAAATTACCTTTATTTGTGCATGCATATTGACAAACATCACATCAATAGGACTTTATTCTTGTATGTTTTATTATGTGTCTGGTTAAACTACCTTCTCTTTGCATGCATTTTCACACACATCACATTTATAGGACTTTATTCTTGTATGTTTTATTTTGTGTCTGGTTAAACTACCTTCTCTTTGCATGCATATTCACAAACATCACATTGATAGGACTTTATTCTTGTACGTTTTATTTTGTGTCTGGTTAAACTACCTTCTCTTTGCATGCATATTCACAAACATCACATTGATAGGACTTTATTCTTGTATGTATTATGTTGTGTCTAGTTAAAATACCTTCTCTTTGCATGCATATTCACAAACATCACATTGATAGGACTTTCCTCCTAAATGAATTCTTTGGTGTTTGATTAAAGATGTTTCTGTCTGCGTGTATACTCACAACATTACATTGATAAGGTCTTTCTCCCATATGTACTTGTTGGTGTTTGATTAAAACATCTTTCCGTCCATCTTTCATCCAGTGTGTTTTCTCTTGTGTTTTATTAAATCTCCTTTCAGCCTTCTTGTATATTCACAAACATCACATTGATAGGGCTTTTCTTCTGTATGTATTCTTCGGTGTCTGTTTAAGCTACTTTCTCGTTGCATGCATATTCAAAAACAGTACATTTATAGGGCTTTTCTCCATTGTGTTTTCTCTTGTGTTTGATTAAATCTCCTTTCAGCCTGCTTGTATATTCACAAACATCACAGTGATAGGGCTTTTCTCCTGTATGTATTCTTTGGTGACTTAATAAATGACTTTTCTGTTTGCATGCATATTCACAAACACTACATTGATAGGGGTTTTCTCCAGTGTGTACTCTTTGGTGTTTGATCAAGTCACCTTTCCGTCTGCTTGCATATTGACAAACATTACATTGAAAGGGCTTTTCTCCTGTATGTATTATCTGATGTTTCATTAAACTACTGACATCTTTGCATGCATATTCACAAACATCACATTGATAGGGCCTTTCTCCTGTATGTATCCTTTGGTGTCTGATTAAATAACTTTTCTGTATACATGCATATTCACAAACATTGCATTGATAGGGCTTTTCTCCTGTATGTATTCTCTGATGATTGACTAAACTACTGACACTTATGCATGCAAATTCACACACATCACATTGATGGGGCTTTTCTCCTGTATGTATTCTTTGGTGTTTGATTAAATTACATTTCTTTTTGCATGCATATTCACATAAAATACATTCATAGGGCTTTTCTCCAGTATGTATTCTTTGGTGTTCGATTAATCTATCTTTCCGTTTGCATGCATATTCACAATAATCACATTGATAAGACTTTTCTGTAGTATGTATTCTCCTGTGTTTGATTAATTCTCTGTTCCACCTGCTAGTATATTCACAAAATTCACATTGGAAAGGTATTTTTCCAGTATGCATTTTAGATCATGTTTTTAAATCTTCTTTCTGTTTGTTTTCATCATGACAAACATCATATTGATAAGGTTTATCCTCACTGCGTTTTTATTAAGTTAGAAAAATAGGTTTATTAGATCATTGCATTATATAGCATTGATATACCTTTTCTATAGTATGTATACATGTGTTCTTTGGTCTCTAATTAAAGTAGATTTGTCTGCACTTTACATCTCCCCAAAACAGCCTTCATAAGGTTTCTCTGCAGTATGTATAATCATATGTTTATTTCAAATCCCCCTTCAGACAGGAAACTCATAATGTTTCTTTGCAGTTTGGGATCTCTCTTGTACTGAAAAGAAAACAAGACAGATAATGAATTGAGATAAAGATTTCAATAAATTGCTATAGGTTTTTAAAGAAATCTCTCATCTTTTTCCAAAATGTTTTTAACGTAGCCTGCTGCTGATTTCTTGAATGTGGGAACGAGTGATCCAATATCAGGAAGACTGACCTCCACCTCTAGTCACACAGGTGTAACAACAATGACTAAACATTTCATTGATGAAATATTCTTTCGTACATACATCAAATCTGCAGAAGACAAACTTTGAAAATATCTTATGGAAACAAGAGCGCCAAATGTCACAAAATACGCCTGTCCTGGTTTTTTTTAGACCAATTAAGTATAGTGATAATTGTTTGTACATCAGGCAAATTTAGAGAGCAGACACTGATAGTACAGTTTTGGCCATTTCGAGGGACATAAGTGTGTAGTGACTAGGATAATGTGGTAAGTTATTGAACACATTCTGAATAATTTTGGTGAAGATTGGACAAAGGCTTCTAAATTATTGAGCTGACAATCCCAATTTTAGGTAATTTCTTTAATAAAGGGGCGATAACTCTTTTCCGAGATATTATGCCGATACATATTCTGACCTAATTTGGAGATGATTGGACAAAGGCTTCTAAAGTTATTGAGCTGACAAGACTAATTTTAGGTAATTTCTATAATTAAAGGGAAATAACTATTGATTGACTAAAGCGATATGGCTAGTTATTAAACTTGTCCAAGATATTATGCCAATACATATTCTGACTGAATTTGGTGATGATTGGACAAAGGCTTCTAAAGTTATTGAGCTGACAAGACCAATTTTGGGTAATTTCTATAATTAAAGGGCGATAACTCTTGATTGACTAAAGCGATATGGCTAGTTATCAAACTTGTTCGAGATATTATCCTAATACACATTCTGACCATATTTGGTGATGATTGGACATAGGCTTCTAAAGTTATTGAGCTGACAACATACTGGACACCGCCCGCCTTGATATATATACTAAACAATACACTTCGACGAATTCCTAATTGGCCACCATATAAAATATGATATTATGCAACATACTTAATCAATAAATTTTAAGATTTGTTATTTTTGTATTGTACACATCAATCTATTGATTTACAAAACGAATACACGTATTCATGTACGAAATCATCCATGCGGAATGGTCATGCAAAAATAGCCTATGTGCTCGCGTTCCTCGTGCACGGCATGGTAGTTGTTGTATTTGGTAGGAATGTATTCTTTGTTGATGGTCTTTTATGAAAAACATTAAATATGACGAGAATGAGCATTGCACAACGCGCTCAAGCCGTCGGAATGATTTGTGCCGACACCCCCATCAGACAGGTATGTTACGCGTCGTTATAAAACGCACCATGTCAAGCGGCTAGAAGCACATAAGTAATGCTTGCATCAAACAACATGCGAACACTCATATGGCCTGCATAAAGTCCGATTTAAATCTGATCTAGCACGTGTGGGACCTGGTGAAGCGCAAGGTGCTTACCCAGCCGCTGCAACCAAATCTCAGGGAGCGCACACGTGTTATTCATCAAATGTGGGCGGCCGTTCCACAACAGTATCTTCACAATGATGACAAGGTGCCTTGCTGTAATTGCCCCAGCAGGTGTACATACAAAGTATTGAAACGAAATCAACTATGACATCATTTGATCTTGCAGTTTTTGTTTTAAGGGTGTCCATGTAAACCCTCTCTTTTAAGTTTGTTCCCATGATCAAATTTCAATGAAGTTTTGTTTTACATGTTAGGAATAAATTGAATTAAACTCATATTTGGTTATTTATGTTTTTCTCCGAATACTTTTCCTAAAATATGATAAAAACTAGGTAGCCAATTAGAAATTCATTGAAGTGTATACATACATTAGTGTTTATATGATCAATAAAATGTAAAAAATAAATTAGTCTTTCGCCAGGATGATCAAGACCTTACATTGTAGTTATATCCCTTAACCCTTTCCCTCATACGACAATTCTGCAGCAGACGACTTTGAACTTATTTTGTCAAAACATAGAAAATCTCCATAGTTGAATGGATAACCTATGACAAAAAGTGGAAAACATTGTGGCAAAAGGAGAAATTGCAAGTATTGTGCAATTTCTTCTTTTGTCACTATGTTTTCAAAAAAGCTGTCTGCTGCAGAGTCGTCAGAAAGCGTCTATATGAGGGAAAGGGTTAAAATATATGAAAGTTACTTGATTAAAATGCAAATTTAGTTATTTTAAAAGTATTTTTTGTATTGGGCAATATTTCTTGGCAAGCAAATGGAGATTCATAGCATAAATCATAATATTATGCATTGATTTCCGTGAGTGTGAAGTTGATTTCGGTCGATTTCTGTGAATATGGGGACCAATTTAACAACACTCAATTATTTGGTTACACATACAGTTTAAAAGGGGATTTCTTTCTGATTAAAGAAATTATTTGCCCTAATAAGCAAGAAATTTCATGGAGACCATTAAATGCAATGATCGTTAATTGATCAAAGACAAATTATTATCACAATATCCTTTAATTAACTGGAAATACTATGATCCATAATGGGTAAGCAGGACAGACGAACTCACACAGGAACATACACCGAACCGCCATTGTGACAACTATGTTGTTGTAGATATCATCTGTGCCTTGACTGTTGGCCATACATATGATATTGTCCTTGACATCCGGGATTGTCCTGGAAATCATATCTCTGTCCTGGAGGAACACATTTGTCCCGGAAAATCATTACAAACTGAACAAAATATCATTAAAACCCATAATTTTACCAATCTAGGAAGGCAGTTTGCCTGTGTGGGATGCGCTCCACGCATTACACATAACATGTTGACACTGATCAGTTAATTGTTACCTGTGTAGGTGTGGTCATCCGATAAATGATTTAATGGGCAATTGGTGAGTTTAACGAGTTGGGCAGTGTACTGGTATTCTAATTTATTGTTATATATTGATTTATTTGGTGTTCCAATGACTGATTGATTGGAGTTTTAAATCTTTTTCAACAATTTTTCAGTCATATCATGGCGACCAGTTCACTTACTCATGTGTTTCCTAGCTTTCTCAGACCAGTATACCACACAACATTCATTCCAAGCAACTGGCTGCCTTTCCACATAGACTGAAAGCCAATTGGTGGAAGACGAATAACGCTTGTCACAGTGACTTTTTCTCGAACGTCAGAAAGAATGTTGGTCAAGCTGGGATTAGAATTCACAACCCCTTGATTGACAGCTCTAGTCGCTACCGAGTGAGCTAACGGGGTTTGGTTATGAATGACATTTTTTAATTGATGAACTGGGTGCCTGGAGTTGAGTTGGTAATTTCTTTAAACATGTGACACAATAAAACCTTAAGATGTTATATAATTCTGTTTTTTTCTCTCTCAGACCTGTATGATGCATGAGCGGACAAAACTTGCCGGACTGAAGCCGCTTAACCTAGGTTTTGATTGGTATAAGAATATAAATTTAAATTTCCTTAAAAATAATTGCCTAATTGTCCTAATATTTGCTATTTTTCTTTCATTTTATATCATACTCTGTAAATTAACACAAACAAAAAGATCTCTGAGGACAAAGAAAGTGTCTAAAACTGCTTCAAAGCCCCCAAAAAATATGAAACTGGCTGCCTATAAAGTTAAATAATGCATAAATATTCAGCTTGATCATTTCTTAAATGTTTGACACAGTAAAACTTAAATATGCGATGCTTTTCTTATTTTGTCTTTGCGAAGACCTATGTTTTGCGTGAAATCATAAAACTTGGCCAATTCTGCCGAAAACCTAGGATTGGGAGGGATAGACAAAATGAATTTTCTTTGATAATCATTGATTTATTGACCTAATATTTGCTTTTGTACTAACATTTTATATCATTCTTTGAAAAATAAATAGAACAAGATGTGTTTGTGAAACACTGATGCCCCCGAATGGCAACATCTAGGTCAAAGGTCAAGGTCGCCAGGTCAAAAATGTTGGTACTGACAGAAAGGTCATGTCACAAGGAATACACATGTGAAATATGGTAGCCGTACCTGTTATGGTTCAAAAGTAGTGGTCAAGGTTATTTTTTTTTTCGAGAATGGCAACATCTAGGTCAAAGGTCAAGGTGAACAATTTTGGTACTGACAGAAAGGTCATGTCACAAGATATACACATGTGAAATATGGTAGCCGTACCTGTTATGGTTCAAAAGAAGTGGTCAAGGTTAAAGGTTTTTTTCGAGAATGGCAACATCTAGGTCAAAGGTCAAGGTCGCAAGGTAAACATTTTGGTACTGACAGAAAGGTCATGTCACAAGGTATACACATGTGAAATATGGTAGCCGTACCTGTTATGGTTCAAAAGAAGTCGTCAAGGTTAGTTGTTTTTTTCGAGAATGGCAACATCTAGGTCAAAGGTCAAGGTGAAAATTTTTGGTACTGACAGAAAGGTCATGCCACAAGGTATACACATGTGAAATATGGTAGTCTTACCTGTTATGGTTCAAAAGTAGTGGTGAAGGTTAATTTTTTTTTTTGAGAATGGCAACATCTTGGTCAAAGGTCAAGGTCGCAAGGTCAAAACTGTTGGTACTGACAGAAAGGTCATGTCACAAGGAATACACATGTGAAATATGGTAGCCTTACCTGTTATGGTTCAAAAGTAGTGGTGAAGGTTAATTTTTTTTTTGAGAATGGCAACATCTTGGTCAAAGGTCAAGGTCGCAAGGTCAAAAATGTTGGTACTGACAGAAGGTTCATGTCACAAGAAATACACATGTGAAATATGGTAGCCGTACCTGTTATGGTTCAAAATTAATGGCCAATGTTAATTTTTGTTTCGAGAATGGCAACATCTAGGTCAAAAATGTTGGTACTGACAGAAAGGTCATGTCACAAGGAATACACATGTGAAATATGGTAGCCATACCTGTTTTGGTTCAAAAGTAATGGCCAAGGTTAAAGTTTTTTTCTAGAATGGCAACATCTAGGTCAAAGGTCAAGGTTGCAAGGTCAAAAATGTTGGTACTGACAAAAAGGTCATGTCACAAGGAATACACACGGAAATATGGTAACCGTACCTGTTATGGTTCAAAAGTAGTGGTCAAGGTTAAAAAAAATTTCGTGCAGACAGACAGACGTGCAGACAGATGTGCAGACAGGCCAAAAACTATATGCCCACCGAATCGGAGATTCCGGGGGCATAAAAAACATATCCATAAGGACAAGGAAAATTGTCTTAAACACATCTGCTGTCATGCTGATCTAGAGCCAAATAGTCACACCCCCCCCCCCCCCCCCCCAAAAAAAACAACTTCGTGTAAACCATCACCAGAAGGCAAATAATATGAAACATTGAGTTTAAAGTCCTTGAAAATGTGTATAGGATGCACTGGAAATGATTGATTTTATCACTTTTAGTATTTTGACCTTGTTGATGGTGAAAGTAGAGAATGCTCGGTTTTGTCCAGGCCCGATTTGGTCCACAATGACGGTAACTATTTTCACCTGGTGATTCTTTCTTGCATAATGCATGACACCCTATTTTCTTTCGATTGTTTTAAAGCTTAGAATTAACTGATTTCGAAAGTGTTCTTCATGAGAAATTGTGACAATTGAGGACTGAAACAGGTCGATTTGTAAACATGAAAACAAAGTAGGAATTTCTTTAGTGTATTGTGACCGACCTTTAGTAAAAAACTGTTTTGTACCCAGTATTATATTTTTGTTTAAAGTAAGTAAAAATTGTTAGGCGGTATAAAAAATAAGTTAGGTAGGTTAACCCGAACCACACCTATTTTTTGTTTGCCTAACATTACACCAGAATATAAGAACTCTACCGATTGTTTTAGTGGATCCATGTTCGTTATTGATTTTAAATAAATAATCTCAAATCATTAAATACTTTAATTTAGAGCTAAAAGCTTGCTTGATTTATGTATTCATTCAATGACATCACTGGTAAAGGGAAGTAAAGCTAACCAATCTACGTACTTTCAATCATATGTTGTTTCCCTTGTTGTCAAAAAGTGATATTATATATATATTCATTATTTGTAACTCTTTTAGATCTAAAATTTACTAATAGGTTTCCTTGGGGTCAGATAATCATTCTAATACACAGTGACATGTAGTAAGATTTTAAAATCACTTTTATTTCAATATAACAAGTGACTTGTTTTGATTCACGTCATTAAATGTAGGCCTTATGGACTTGTTTAATGTGTAATCACAGATTTAGATGCACAGATTATCTTTATTGTATCGTTAAGTTGCATTGTTATTTGTTTTGAGACTCATTTTTATGCCCCCACGGAATCTCCGATTCGGGGGGCATATAGTTTTTGGCCTGTCTGTCTGTCTGTCTGTCTGTCTGTTGGTCTGCACGTCTGTCTGCACAAAAAAAACTTTAACCTTGGCCATTACTTTTGAACCATAACAGGTACGGCTACCATATTTCACATGTGTATTCCTTGTGACATGACCTTTCTGTCAGTACCAACATTTTTGACCTAGATGTTGCCATTCTCGAAAAAAACTTTAACCTTGGCCATTACTTTTGAACCATAACAGATACGGCTACCATATTTCACATGTGTATTCCTTGTGACATGACCTTTCTGTCAGTACCAACATTTTTGACCTTGCGACCTTGACCTTTGACCTAGATGTTGCCATTCTCAAAAAAAACTTTAACCTTGGCCATTTCTTTTGAACCATAACAGGTACGGCTACCATATTTCACATGTGTATTCCTTGTGACATGACCTTTCTGTCAGTACCAACATTTTTCACCTTGCGACCTTGACCTTGACCTAGATGTTGCCATTCTCGAAAAAAACTTTAACCTTGGCCATTACTTTTGAACCATAACAGATACGGCTACCATATTTCACATGTGTATTCCTTGTGACATGACCTTTCTGTCAGTACCAACATTTTTGACCTTGCGACCTTGACCTTTGACCTAGATGTTGCCATACTCGAAAAAAACTTTAACCTTGGCCATTTCTTTTGAACCATAACAGGTACGGCTACCATATTTCACATGTGTATTCCTTGTGACATGACCTTTCTGTCAGTACCAACATTTTTCACCTTGCGACCTTGACCTTTGATCTAGATGTTGCCATTCTCGAAAAAAACTTTAACCTTGGCCATTTCTTTTGAACCATAACAGGTACGGCTACCATATTTCACATGTGTATTCCTTGTGACATGACCTTTCTGTCAGTACCAACATTTTTTACCTTGCTACCTTGACCTTTGACCTAGATGTTGCCATTCGGGGGCATCAGTGTTTCACAAACACATCTTGTTTTCATCAATTATGTCAACAACATCGAGAAATAAGTAGTTCCATCAATTGAAAAGTCATGATCTCACTGCAAAAGTCATAATCTCACCAGTGAGATTATAGGATTATTATTCACTGAGAAATTTCTATAATTCATGGGTAATCATAAAAGAAATGCCTTAGAATGCACCACAGACATTGCCTATTTAAAATAAAATCCAGTCCCGCTATATTGGTGGTCATATCATCGGCTCTCCGGATGTCCCGGAAAGCTCACAAAACATTATCACATGCACAGTCAAGTTACCCTTAACGGATCAGTAACGAAACAACGTAGTGCATAAAAGAAATGGTCAATGTTTCGAAACTTTTTTGTTTATAGTCCATAAGTAAAACCATTCTCCTTTAAATTGACAAGCACTTTTTCGGTTTTAGTGCAGAAACAGCTGTACAGACCCTTGTTTACCAGTTTGAGTTATTGATGCATTAACGGATCAATTGTAGCAATAGGGGATCACGTGACTTTCTGATATCAGGGGGGTCATCTCAAGCAACATTTTAGCTTTTATTGTACAGGTTATATTTGATCTAACTGCAGATTTGTATTGATAAATTTAGATTTGATCACTAGCATCTTTGGGAATGGCCAAATTGTCGAAAATAAATTTTGAGAAAACCCCTCAGACTCAGTCAACAAAATGGCGATCCACTAATGGTAATTTACCTAGCTATTCTATACTAAAGGAAAAAAGTTTAGCGACATAGTTTAAAGTAAAATAACTCAATTTTGGGCCATTCTAGCATGCAAACTATCCATATAACATGTAGGCATGCTCATCCCAAATCGACTTTACACATTTTAGTGTGAATCTATTGTACCATAATGATTGACCGGCTGATTTGCCGAAATCACAATGTGCATGTGCACAGCAAGAAGGGTTGTGTAAAATTGATTCCCACATGTACAGACATAATCGTTTATAAGCAGAAGTAAACAATACGGAATAAATCTCAAAGATCTTTGCTATGGGGCATGTACCTGGGATGACGTTAGACAGACGTCAACAAGCTTTTGGGTATGTTGGAGGCTGGCATGCTTGTTAAAGATGTTGCTGTGCATTTTGGGGTCCACAGGAGCACAATACACCGCCTGAGGTCACGATATGAACAATCAGGAAGTATGAAAGACAGACAGCGCTCAGGTAGGCCTAGCCGAGCCCCGGTAGCTCAGTCGGTAGCGACGCGGGCTATCCAGGGGTTGTGAGTTTGAATCCCTGCTTGGTCAACTTTCTTTCCGACGATTGACAAAAGTCAATGCGACATGCATCATTCGTCTTCCACCAATGGGCTAATGTCTAAGTGAAAAAGCAGCCAGTTGCTTGGGAAGATTGTTGTGTGGAGTACTGGTGTGAGAAAACCAGGAAATGCATGTGTAGGTGAACTGGCCACCGTGATATAACTGAGAAATTGTTGAAAACGGCGTTAAAACCAATCAATCAATCAATCAGGTAGGCCTAAAAAACAACTCAACTGGAAGATAACTACGTCATGACGTCTTCAAGACGTAATCGGTTCAAAACTAGTGTGTGGATAGCCAACACTCTACGGAATGCTACTGGTACGCGAGTATGTGCTCGGACTGTTCACAATAGACTTAGGACATCTAGATTACGTGCTTACAGACCGTACGTTGGGGTGCCGTTGTCACTACGTCATCGCCGTGCAAGGCTAAATTGGACTCAGGCTCACCAGAGATGGACAAGGATGCAGTGAAACAATGTTTTATTCACGGATGAATCGCGATTTAAAGTTGATTTCAATGATGGCTGACTCAGGGTGTGGCGGCGGCATGGCGAGAGATACCACCAGCAAAACATCGCTGAGCACGATCATTACGGAGGTGGGAGCGTCATGATTTGGAGTGGAATATGTAATAGGGCAAAAACTGACCTTGTTGAAGTGCCAGGGAGACTCACAGCAATTCGTTATTGTGATGAAATTGTTCGACCAGTGATCGTCCCATTTTTTCAGCAAGGCCATGCGAGTGTTCTACAGCAGGACAACGCTCGCCCTCATGTCACACGCCATACAATGGCAGTTCTTTTGCAGAACAACATCAATACACTCAATTGGCCTGCCAGATTTGTCGCCTATCGAACACCTGTGGGACGTTTTAGGTAGGAGAGTGCGTCAACGTCAAGACTTCAATAACGTCCAAGGTCATCAGCGTGCCCTTCACAGAGAGTGGGCTAGAATTCCACTGGAGGCTGTAACACACATGATCAGGAGCATGAGACGAAAATGTCTGGTCGCAATTGCAAGCAACGGTGGCCATACAAGATACTGACTAGTTGTGATATTTAAACCTACGTAGCTTAACGTTTTTCCTTTAGTATATTATCGCTTCAGAGTAAACATGCAAAGACAAATGAGAATGATTGGTTACATTTCATTAGGTGTATGGAATACAGTTACCTCGTACCCTAGTTATTTTGTACCCTGTCATTTTCTGTTGTCTCGTACCCTGTCATTTTAGGTTGTTTAGTACCCTAGTGTACCCAACATTATGCCTTGGATTAATTCCTGCAAATCTTGTATTTGTCTAGAAAAATGTAACTCGTTACTTGTTTAAGTATATGTGTATACACATTAAATACATAAAACTTCACTTTGCGTACTCATTTCACATTATAACAGGTCATATGATGGAATCTTAACTACATGATTTTTGCATGATTTTTGCAATTCATACAATTGCATTTGATGTTTGAAGTGTGATAATCAATGATAATTAAGAACGCATGCTACACTTAATCAGTTAAATGTGGTGGTTTTTTTTAACAGTTTGCAAAAACCCTTAATTTTTATCGGAATGTCTTACCAACTGTGAAAGATGCCTTTGTCACTTTATTTTATGCACCGCATATTTAATTAATTGTATCTTAATTATATCGATTCCTAAGTATTTAAGTTGAGGTGAATAATAATATGTTCATCATTGCATTCTGAATCATCATGAGTACACAATACCCCTGTTTACATTGTTTAAGGCTGGTTTTGGAGCATAACCAGGCTGTTGAATGTGATTCCTGTCGGAAATGGCAACATCGTGGCTGCGGCAACACAGGTAAATGTTTTTGTTATTTTGAAAATTAAATAATTATCAATATGTGGAAAAGGGTTAAACAGAATGAACCACATATATGAAATCATTAATTTGTACATAATAAATCACTAGCAAAAGTGTTGCAAATTTACCTAGGATTGAATTCTTCATCCTCAGAAAAGCAGTTTCAAATTTTCTGTACGTAGACATTCTAGGAATACCTAAATAGGAGTATCGTCTGGCAGGGTGTCTTTCACTGTGGACATAACCTTCAAGTCTAGAAATGAAACTGTCACCTAATACTGCAAAAGCCATTTTGATTAAATGAGATTGTGTTTAAATTATACTCACACACACACATATATATATATATATTAGCAAGCGAATATTTCATCAGACATGATTTACTTAAAGGCACGCTGAGAAACAATTAAGATTTCATCAGACATGATTTAATTAAAGGCACGCTGAGAAACAATTAAAAGCCAATCTGTTAACACCTTTGTCAAACATAACACATTGTTATTATAACAAAAGCAGTGACGAAATGACATAAAAAACATTACACTAATTTTTTTTATCACTAAATATTTTGAAATACATTTTGTAAACATATATAATATGATTAGATTTAGGTTATCTGTTATAGATGTCACCAGGATTTAATTAATCTGTTATAAATGACACTAGGGTACGAAAACAACCGAAAATGACAAGGTACAAAATAACTAGGGTACGAGACAACCGAAAATGACAGGGTACAAAATAACTAGGGTACGAAGTAACTGTCTCCTGTATGTATTTGTCTTTCTTAAAATGTCAAAATAAATAACTAACATAATTAAGATCGCAAGCTGTTGCCGCGAAAAACACATGTTCTCTTCAAAACAAGGTAGAAATAACTGGGTCATGTAAACACTTGCATCAGGCGTTCAGATGATACGGATGAATTTAAAGTCCGACAATCAAAATGTTTTATTGTGTATTTAAACAAGAGGACCATGAGGGCCTATGCTCTACTGGCATTGATCTGGCTCGTTTCAAAAGGAACCAATATGTCATCAATATTCAAATACCATCTAAGTTTGGTGAAGATCAGATAGTAAATGGAAGCTCTATTGTGTTCACAAGCTGTATTATAGCAATTTTGACAATTTCAAGGGCCATAATCCAGCCATGCATGGGTAGATCTGGCCGTTTTTTAGAAATGAACCACACTCTCATGGAATAATATCTAACTACTGTATAAGTTTGAGTGAGATACAAGCAAAAGTGAAGACTGTATTGTGTTAAAAAGCTCTTTTATAGCAATTTTGACCATTTCCAGGGCCATAATCCAGTCATGCATTGGAGGATATGTGGCTGGTTTTCAAAAGGAACCGAGCTCTCATGGATATCTAACTACTGTATAAGTTTGGTTGAGATACAATTAAAAGTGAAGACTGTATCGTGTTAACAAGAAATTGTTTACGGACGGACGGACGACGGACGAATCGCCACGACATAAGATCTTCTGGACTTTGGCCAGTAGAGCTAATAATACCATAAAGTACCTACCTGCCAATAATTAATACACCACAATTTTGTCTAATAAATTAGTTTGCGTGTCTTGAACATTAAAGTGATCCGCTATTGGTTATGATCCGCTAAGGGTTACTTGACTGTACATATGCTGTTTTAATACCTTCTGCAGTATGTTTTTGTATAAGAACATTTGTAAGTAAACATGAGAATTATTTACTCAACAAAAATTTGTAAGCTAACGGGAGAAATATTTACCTGCTATTTTAGACTTCAGTCCACTTTAATCGTGAATATAAATCACCATTTTAAGACACGAGGCAAAATCCAGTCGTACAAATGGCGGACTTTTAGCAAGGGGAAGTAAAGCATGACTGAAGTAACGGATACTTGAGGTTTCGTCTAACTACCAGTTCGTCTAACTTATACTATAGATTAAATAGGAAATATATTTCGTCAAACTACCATTTGTTTCTAACTTAAATAATGAAGTAAATTGGATAGATGTTTCGTCAAACTACTGTAACCGGCTACGGCAGGTTCGATTTGGGATACAACACGACAACAGAGATAATGATAATGATAGTTTTAATACTTTTAATGGGGTTTACCTAAAAAACGCAATGTAGATTTTTGGGCGAAATGGGCGAAATGTAGAGGAAAATACGCAATGTAGATCAAATATGATATTAGAAGGTAATTATTGTTAAATTTATTATTATTTTCATAAGATAAATGTATTACGAATTATATTTTAATTTAATTTTGTGTAAAAAGTGTATCTTGATGAAATTTCAATTATTTCTATCGCATTGAATATTGGCGAAATAGGGATAATTAAAAGCATACTTTCTAGTTATTTTTTATTTATTAATAAAGGTTTTATATATTTCTATGTTTCGTTCAATTATTAGTTTGTAAAACTATTGTCTATTATGCACATAAAGGTTATTTGATAGCTTGGCGAAATGGAGAAATGTTATGGCGAAATGGAGAAATTTATCGGCGAAATGGAGAAATTTGTTGGCGAAATGGAGATTTTGCCTGAGCGTTTGCTTTTATTCATATCCAAAACAGGACAATTGTACACATTGAATAAAACATATAACTAAATAATAACATAGAGCATAATAGCGGTAAAGTCAGGGAAAAAAAGAGAGAAAGTGATTAGAGTGATCAGCATAGTAGGTAAACGTGACCTTTGGAGCTGGCCATAACCTGGAAGAGAAAAGAAACAGACAGGCCTTATATAGTAAAGAAGACGTTGTGTATACACAAGGTATCACAAGAATCACATGAAACATGCATTCCACAAGTAAACAAGGCAGGCATTATTGTAGTTAATAGAAGAGTAATAAGTAAAGGTAAAGGCACGTGTATGTACGGTGGCTTCAAGAAACCTCTCCCGTTACACTACCATTTCGTCTAACCTAAATAAGCCGAGCACCGGTAGCTCAGTCGGTAGCGACGCGGGCTGTCAATCCAGGGGTTGTGAGTTCGAATCCCGGCTCGGCCAACTTTCTTTCCGACGATTGACAAAAGTCAATGCGACATGCGTCATTCGTCTTCCACCAATGGGCTAAGTCTATGTGGAAAATCAGCCAGTTGCTTGGGAAGATTGTTGTGTGGAGTACTGGTGTGAGAAAACCAGGAAATGTATGAGTAGGTGAACTGGCCGCCGTGATATGACTGAGAAATTGTTAAAGACGGCGTTAAACCCCAATCAATCAATCAATCTAACCTAAATAATAAAGTAAATGGGATAGATGTTTCTCTTATTACCTTAACTTTTTGTGGAATTTGAGGGTCCATCTATCTACTGCAGTACTTAAAAATCAAGTGAAATATAGATCAATCATACATGCATGTTTATATGTTGTAAGACTTTTCAAAGCCACATATTTAAGAACCCACGACCATTGGTCAAGCGAAAAAAGGCACCATTTAATCAGAGCTCCAGATCAGGAGGGAGTATTCAGTTCTTTTCCCTACAATTTCTCTCTTATCATTAAAGCAACCCCTATGTCGTGTGTACTCAAAAGAATCGTCTAACTGGGACGATTCTTTTAGATACCAACAACATAGGGTTAGAGGGTCAAATAAGGTTTTTAGAAAATGCAAAACGCCCCTTATCTAGAGATCTGCCATTTAATATAACAATGAAAATTGATGAATTTGCACTACCGGTAATTGAATTCATTAATCAATGTAATTGATAATATTGTTTCATGATAAGGTTTTAACCAATTAATTTGAATCTCTAAAAACGTTTAAACTTAGAATGCAAGAATCGAATTTTGTTGATAAAACTTTTACTGTTTCACTTGATAGATATACGAATTGTTATGATTATAAGGTTTTATTTTAAATGGACAAATGTTTAGTTCATTGAGTGTGCAGAAACCAATATTTAAATAGTCATGGAGGTTAAAGGAATACGCTCGGCTGAAATTTAAACTATATGACTAAATAGCACTACAGTAATGTATCATTTTGATGTAATACTTTTTTTTTTACATGCTTGCGCTACCAATATATATGCTTTTAAAGTTTGTGTTTTCACGTCGGTATCGATCGCCTATGGGCGCCGCCATCTTTGCTTATAATCAACTTCCTGTGACGTCAGTTACCCACTTCCGATTAGCACCGTATGGATTACTAAATTTTCAGATCGCTATCTTATCTTAGGTATAGGTCAAAATTTGCCGAATGCGTAAATGGCCAGTCCAAAAAGGCCGATTATAGGTCCAGAAAGAAAGGCCAATCTCCCAAAATGTCTGGTACAAAAAGGCCGATTATGAAGAAGGACCACTTTTTGAAGTTTAATGGTGTAAATATTGTATACATGTATGTTTGTTATAGATTATTAATTCATCATAGTGGGGCGAGCGGTAAATTTATCCGTGTTATAATTGATTACAGTTTGCTTTGAATGTTTATTTTAACTTCCGTAATTAGATAATTTGAGAAGTTTGAGAACGTAATTGCCGTTAATTTATTGAATAAGATAATAGAGAAGTTTGAAAACGTAATTGCCGTTAATTTAATTTATCAGGTAAAAAAAGGCGATGAAACGTAAACAAAAACACGACCTTGGCATGTGTAAAAGACATTAGAAATTAGGAAATTCTATAAAGTATAATCATTGCAAACATTTGAAAACATAATGGTAATGTTGAAAACATAATGGTTATGTTGAAAACATAATGGTAATGTTGAAAACATAATGGTAATGTTGAAAACATTACGGTAAAAGGAGAAACTGCTAATGTTGAGCAATGTCTCCTTTATTCACGATGTTTTTCAAAAGTCGTCTGCTACAAACGCGTCTTCAACAAGGAAATGGTCGACGTGTTCAATAAAAGGGTAAATTCATTTTTTTATATTTGACCAAACTTTCAAAAGATTTATTTGTGTGTTAAAGAATGAATTGTAAAATAATTTCTCACAAACCTGCTTAAAAATCCCTTATAATCCAAATAAAATCGTCCAATTTCAGAACACAAAAGGTCACAGATTTTAACAACGAATTTTTGGAGAGCCTATGGGAAATGCTAACGTCATAGCGCGTGATGATTTTACTCAAATGAACCGCGTCATCACAAATTTCGCATTTGGATAGTTTCAGTGTTAATTTCATAATAAGATCAAATTGCATATTTGTGTGGTATTTTTTTGGTCATGAATCTTACCAAGTAACTTACAGTGTGATTCACAATTAAAAAGCAAACACAACAATTGAAATAAAACGGAATAGGGTGCAAATAAAACATAATGGACAGTTTGGACAATGAACCCTTTCCCACATACGGCAAATCTGCACCAAACCATCTAGGCAAAACTGTGTAAACAAGAGGACCAAGATGGTCCTATATCGCTCATCTGATTTAATCAAACTTAAAAAGTTTTCAGTGTTCTTTCCCCTATATGAGTCTATGAAAAACAAGTGACCCCCGGGGAGGGGTCATTTTTTACCCCAGGGCTATAATTTAAACAATCTTGGTAGAGGTCCACTAGATGATGCTACATACCAACTATCTTTTAGACAAGAAGATTCTTAAAGTTTTTTCCCTATCTATGTAAAACAAGTGACCCCCGGGGAGGGGTCATTTTTTATCCCATGGCTATAATTGGAACATAGTTGGTAGAGGTCCACTTGATGATGCTACATACCAAATATCAAAGGCCAGGCCCTGTTCTTTTAGACAAGAAGATTTAAAAAAAAAAATCTCTATGAGTCTATGGAGAACAAGTGACCCCCGGGGAGGGGTCATTTTTGACCCAAGGGTTATAATTTGAACAATCTTAGTAGTGGTCCACAATGATGCTACATACCAAATATCAAAGGCATTGGCCTTCTACTTTTAGACAAGAAGATTTTTAAAGTTTTTTCCGTATATGAGTCTATGAAAAACAAGTGACCCCCCGGAGTGGGGTCATTTTGACCCCAGGGGTATAATTTGAACAAGCTTGGTAGAGGTCCACTAGATGATGCTACATACCAAATATCTTTTAGACAAGAAGATTTTTTAAGTTTTTTCCTTATATGAGTCTATGTAAAACAAGTGAACCCTGGAGAGGGGTAAATTTTTACCCCAGGGCTAAAATTTGAACAATCTAGGTAGAGGTCCACTAGATGATGCTAAATACCAAATATCAAAGGCCTGGGACCTCTACTTTTAGACAAGAAGTTTGTTTAATTTTTTTCTCTATATGAGTCTATGTAAAACAATAGACCCCAGGGCTATAATTTGAACAATCTTGGAAGAGGTTCACTAGATGATGCTACATACCAAATATCAAAGGCATGGGCCTTCTACTTTTAGATAAGAAGATTTTTTAAGTTTTCTATATGAGTCTATGTAAAACAATAGACCCCAGGGGAGGGGTCATTTTGACCCCAGGGCTATAGTTTGGTAAAGGTCTACTATATGATGCTACATATCCAATATCAAAGGCCTGGGCCCTCTACTTTTAGACAAGAAGATTTTTAAAGTTGTTCCCCTATACGAGTCTATGTAAAACAAGTGACCCCCCGGGGAGGGGTCATTTTTGACCCCAGGGCCATAATTTGAGCAATCTTGGTAGAGGTTCACTAGATGATGCTACATACCAAATATTAAAGGCATGGGCCTTCTACTTTTAGGCAAGAAGATTTTTAAAAGTTGTTCCCCTATATGAGTCTATGTTAAACAAGTGACCCCCGGGGAGGGGTAATTTTTGACCCCAGGGCTATAATTTGAGCAATCTTGGTAGAGGTTCACTAGATGATGCTACATACCAAATATCAAAGGCATGGGCCTTCTACTTTTAGACAAGAAGATTTTTAAAGTTTTTCCCCTATATGAGTCTATGTTAAACAAGTGACCGCCGGGGAGGGGTCATTTGTTGACCCCAGGGCTATAATTTGAGCAATCTTGGTAGAGGTTCACTAGATGATGCTACATACCAAATATCAAAGGCATGGGCCTTCTACTTTCAGAGAAGAAGATTTTTTAAGTTTTGGTTAATTTCCCCTTTTTTGTTGCCGTGGCAGCCAAAGTTCTGCATGGAATAGAATTTGTTGAACAAGTTTGAAAGAGATCAACCCAAGGAACATTCCTGTAAAATTGTTTTGAATTTGGTTAATTTGTGTAAGAGGAGAAGTCGTTTGTAGGAAAATGTGAACGGACGGTGAGCGATGACAAAGGCTCACCTTGCACTTTGTGCATAGGTGAGCTAAAAACTGTTATAGTTGATTAGATTTTGACACTATTTCAACAATATTCAACCATGTCATATAATGTCTTTATTACAACAGTACAATCTGTATGGCATCATATAGAAATTAAGAAGGAAACAATGTGTCAAAAGGCGTCAATCACTAATTAGTTGACTTGCTGTTTATTACCCCTAGTCGGCTGCTGCTTCTGATCAGCGCATCAAAGCCTCAGCGGTGCTTTGTTGGTAGATCATAAGTAGTGTCTGATTGCTACCGGAAATATGATTGGGTTTTATGACCTTTAATTGGTTTTCAATAAAGAACGGTACAATGTTTTAAATTTTCGATTAATCTGTGAATTACGCCTTTTGTCACAACGTTTACAACTTTATTTATACATGTATTTGCTGTAATAGAGATTGGAGTGTTGTGTCGAGTGCCGGTGTAAAAAAGTCTTGATAGGCATGGCCGAAAATTGTTTTTGCTTTTGAACGGTACAGTTAGCCTCTGCAGACGCATCCTGACGAAAAACCGATCATACAAATATGCAATTTGATCTTATTTGCAATTCACAATATGACCTCCGAATTGCGATTTGTGTGTGACGTGGCTCATTTGTGTAAAATTCAAAAGCTATGCTGTACTTTCTTCTGACTCATTAACAGTAAATAATACTTGGACTTTAGAAACAATTGAATTATAAGTTAGTAAAATGATGTAAATAGTCGCCTGTCGCAAAATATCAGTTCTGTAATTACGTAAAAATAAAAAGGTTACTCTTCCCAGTCAATTACGAGCTCATTACAAAATACAAGATTAGTCAATCTCGATTAAGAGTATCATTATGTATGATTTTTCTTTCTTTTTTTTCTATGTGTGTGTTAATTGTAAATTGTGTATATATTCTTTTATTATGTGTGTGTTAATTGTAATTTGTTTATATATTGTCAAAATGACAAGAAACTGTACAGTTTACGTCAAATAAAATTATTGTTTATTGTCTATTGTACTCATTCTTCATAAACTTTCCCGTGTCTTGTATTTGGAGGTAATGAATTGTGGTAAAATAAATTCAAGTAACGATTTTAGAAATTGGACGATTTCATTTGGAATTAAAAGGGATATTTAAGCAGGTTTGAAAAAATTTCTTCAATATATAATATAAAAGTTTTACAACAAAAATACTTTCGGAAATTTTGTCAAAATTAACAATTTCAATTCTCCCTTTTCAACATACACAAAATCTGCAGCAGATGAATACTATATATGGAAAATCTCTTTACCGTCAACTTCAGAGTATGTAGGAAAGGGATCGAATTATGTCTGCTCAAAAGACTTGCCGACAGATCCTATTACAGTAGCGTCCGACCACTACCGGAAAGTTGATTGTTTCTACAAAAACGACGGTTTATTATGTCTAACGAGCTTTGAAATCATAACAAACAACTGTCAAATTTATAAACGAATGAAATTATTGTATAAATAAATGTTAACACACATATTTAATTGGCTGATATATATTACACGAGTCAAGTTAGTGTTTTCTATCCACCTACTATGGTTGGATACTATTTACTATAAAACTTTATATAGAGCTAGTAATAATATAATGTAATGCTTGGAATTTCATTTGGAATAATTGAAGTTTAGGTTTGTAAACTTCCGGGGTTAATTTTCTTACGAAAAAGTATATTTTGTATTCCCTTTATAGTACCGCAGTCGTTCAATAGCTAACTCTACTTGTATGTTTTGTTTGGGACATAGTGGATAAATGACGTCACGATTCTTTTCAGAAAGTCTCGAGACATTGCGATATGTAAACAATGGCCGCGCTCATGCTGCGCACCGATCAGCACAAATAGTCATCTTTAAATAGTAATATCTTCATTATTAGTTGTATGTTAATGAAATGCATAGTAAATAAATGTTCATTAAGTCAATATTTTTCAATTCAAAGCCATTTTTTTTCAGCCGAGCGTATTCCTTTAAATGTCATGACTAAGATTTAAATTGAATCTCGCATGGTGAAGCAAATACTTTGTCAAAGCCATTCAGTTGAGGTTTTTGAAATCCTAAGGCCTAATTTAGACTGATACGGAACAAGTTGAATAATATGTATGTTACAAGTGTATGTTTCAGAAATAAAGACAAAGCAATTCGTTTTGGTGTCATGGGTGATGGTTCAAGCATAAATGAGGAAAATCAAGTCATCTGGAGCTAAAGGAATCCACCAAAAATGAAGAAAAAATTGTGATTTTGTTTGTTTTTTTGCTGGTCTTCCTGCAATATAAACAAAATAAATTTAAAATTGAATCAAAATTGCAATATGTTATGTTTTCTAAATTATATATTTTTTTTGCATTTCAATGTCAATATACTGATTAATTTTCAGTAGCTTTGAATAGTATTGTCCATGTCAAGTTAAAAACAGGGGGCCTTTGTCCACGGACAGAAGCATGTCGTGCAAATCTGTCCATCGACAATTATCCTGAACTGTCCATGGAAAAAGAAGACACTATCCATTGACAAATCTTTATTTTCGTTCTTGGAATACGGCTCCAATGTTACATGGACAATTTTTTCAATGCAGGTTTTCCGTGGAATCTATTGAAATTGTACAGCCAGGGAAAGTGCTTGTCTGATTTTAAAATAATGTAGGAGAAATGTTCCGTCTATCTTCATCTGACGTTGGATAGACATTGTGTTCTGACGTTGGATAGACGTCGGAATTCTGACGTTGGATAGACATTGGGTTATGACGTTGGATAGACGTCGGAATTCTGACGTTGGTTAGACATTGGGTTATGACGTTGGATAGACGTCGGAATTCTGACGTTGGATATACATTGGGTTCTGACGTTGGATAGACGTCGGAATTATGACGTTGGATAGACACTGGGTTCTGACGTTGGATAGACGTCGAAATTCTGATGTTGGATAGACATTGGGTTCTGACGTTGGATATATATTGGGTCCTAACGTTGGATAGACGTCGGAATTCTGATGTTGGATAGACATTGGGTTCTAACGTTGGATAGACGTCGGAATTCTGACGTTGAATAGACATTGGGTTCTGACGTTGGATAGACGTCGGAATTCTGACGTTGAATAGACGTCGGAATTCTGATGCTGGATAGACATTGTGTTCCGACGTTGGAATTCTGACGTTGGATAGACGTCGGAATTCTGATGTTGGATAGACATTGGGTTCTGACGTTGGATAGACGTCGGAATTCTGATGTTGGATAGACATCGGGTTCTAACGTTGGATAGACGTCGGAATTCTGACGTTGGGTAGACGTCGGGAATAAGACGTCGGTTTGCAAAACCAACCCAAATTCAACGTTAATCCAGCGTATATACTGGATACAACGTCAATCCAACGTCTTTTGGTTAATTGGGATGTTAGTGATGGTCGGTATTTAAAAAAAAAATATTTACGAAATTTGTGGTGGTTTTCTATGGGATGGTCGAGGAATCTTGCAGTTACTCACAAAGAATTACGGACGAACTCTCCTAAAAAAGCATATATACAATTTACGAAAAGGAAAAACTTTGTTGGACCAGGGACAATATAGTGTCCCTGGTTGAGGAAGGGTTTCAGCAGAGGTGCCTCAGTCACTACACACTTATAAATACATGAGGCAATTGATCCAACACAGATAGTTCTTCATATATAACAGGATGCGGACCCGAGCCCAGTTACCAGGCAAAGGACCGTATCCTTGTTTGTTTAACTTTTTAGTGAAAAAGCCAATGTGCATCTGTGTGCAGGGATCCCCGTACTATCCGAACCAAGCTGAGACGTTGTCGGGAATCCTTGCGCACAATGCAGTCTGCTACAAGAGTAAAGAGTTGTTGAATGGAATAAAATAAAATTAAATGTGTGGTCAAAGGGAGATCACTCTGCAAATTAATTGTAGGGTTTTTGGCAATGTGTATTTCCGGCCAACACGCCCCGCCCCTATTCAAATTTTTATTTCATATTTGATTTTATTAAATTTGGTGTCAAATTGAAGCTGACATTTCTAGCTTCCATGTAATATATAAAACATAAAAAAAAATTAATTACTTTCAGAAATATCGTTTGATAAACATAAGTGTTTTTATTGTTTGATATTTCGCGTCATATAATTTCCGGCCAACACAGCCCCCCCCTATTAAAATATTTATTTCATATTTGATTTTAATAAAATGGATGTTAAATTAATGCTATTGTTCTAACCTTTAGAAAAATGTAAACATATTTTGTATCAATAAATGATTTTGTGACATATACGTCTTCATATATTGACAAATTTTAAGCATATTTTCTGAAGAATATTGAATTGTACCGTTTGACGGCCCCCTCTACTAAAATCTTTTTTCCTCATTAGATTCTTATAAATGTGATGTCAAATTAATGCTATTGTTCTAACCTTTAGAAAACTGTAAAATTATTTTAATCAATAAATAATTTTGTGACAAATACGTCTTCATAAATTGATAAATGTTAGTGCTATTTTCTGAAGAATATACAATTGTACAGTTTGACGGCCCCCACTGACTCAAATTTGTTTTAACTGTCGCATCCTATTTTTCTGTCAAAAAAAGATATTATATCATTATGTTTCTGGCTTAATTTAACATTATTAACAAAAATGGCTTTATTACATATCTTTATTCAGCATTAAATATAACATATTTATAGCATAATATAAGGTTGTATACAAGAAAGCCTTTTCCAAGGAGTTCCGATGGAATATGTAGAATGTATTTTTTCTTTATCTAAGGATTTGAAAGAATATTTATGATGTTAAATCTTTTTAAATCTTTTATGTAAGGTTTTAACGTGTTTATAACAACAAACAATAAAGAGAACAAATCAAACTAAATTGTTATCTAGCTGTTTATCGAACGCTACCGTACATACTATGCAATGTACCTGTGCCGTACACAAACAGATTAGCAAGGTGTTATTACAAGCGATAATGTCCAGCCTGTTTTACTATTCGGTAGCAAGTGTCGCTTATCAAATAAGTGTGTCCGGAAAGCACCACATTACTTATTATTGACGTGTGTGCTAAACACAGAGAAACAGCAGATAACTTTGAAACCGACTTTTTAATAATTAAAATCTCTATAGATGAAAGATTAATACTTAAATAAAAAATGTAAAAGTGCAGTTTCACATATGTTTTGATATTCAATTTAGCGGTTGTCGCATTATTATGAGGGAAAAGAACCCGGTGAAAATTCATTCTTATTGAATATATCATCATCAAATAAAGTTGAAAATATCGTGGGAAGGAGAACTTGTTAATTAACTCCTTTTATCATAATATTTTTTTAATATGTTCGTATAGAAGAGGAATATGTTTAACTATTCTCAGATGATGAGTTTAGAGTTTATTCAAAATATCACCAGAAGGTCATAGACCCATGTGGTAAGTAAAGCATACAACAGTGAAACATACAAAATAACGATATATACAATTCATTACTTATACAGAATATATCGGAAGTAAGAGTGAAAGCTATTGTAAATATATTTCATATATAAATATATATATATATTGTACCTGATATCATTAGATTTTCGAATTTCTTTTAATTTGGCCGTGTATAATAGTAGGATTTTAAATATTCTTTGCGTAAGTCTATATGGCCGTTACAAAATTACAGACAACCAATAACCGTGTCATGATAACTGTAAGCGACAAATCAACACCTTCATACCACGATTCTGCAGCAGACTACTAAGAAAATATTTGTGTGGTTTTTCTAAGTTTTTCAAGTTTTATTAATTATAATCTCAGTTCATGTATACAAGACCATATGAGAAATATAAACACAGAATAATAGTAAATATATGTAAACGAGGCGTACAAGACACACAATGTAGCATATTTAACAATACTATTTAGACGGGAGAATCAAAATAAGACCTGTAAGACCCAATAATTGAACAGAGTTGAAAACAGGGTAATGATATTTATAACAGTTATACATTATTTGGATAATTATAATAATTGCTTTTAATCTATGTAGATTAACATGTAATACATATACAAACAAAGTCATTAAGGAAAGTAAAGACTGAAAATGAGGTGTCGGATAATGCCTGCCCGAGGCGTAGATATCACTACAATAAATGAAACCTTTTCACAAAATTTCCAATTCGATAAATGCACTAACAGTTTGTTTTTTAGAAATAAAAACCTTTTTACAAAAGTCAAATGATTAAATTACTTTAATTGTAATTGAATGTTTGTGCAAACAGTAAGAAATAAAAGCATTTTTAGGTGAAAATACCGAAGTCAAATTATTAAATTACTTTAATTATAATTGAATGTTTGTGCAAACAGTAAGAAATAAAAGCATTTTAGATGAAATTACTGAAGTCAAATTATTAAATTATTTTAATTATAATTGAATGTTTGTGCAAACAGTAAGAAAACAGTCAAATAATTGTGCATAGATAGGTAAATAATGGAATAGGCAGAATAACAGAACTGTATTCCCACCTTTCCCTTACCGCTCTTTATCACTCCGCACTAAGGGTAAATAGCAAAATCAAAATGTGGGACAATCGAGAAGACACCTATTAAACAAACACTATTTTAACAAATCTGAACAAAAATACACTTTTACCATAAAGTTAGACATCTTAAAACATAAACTCCTTTTTAAGAAATAGAATATGCACTACATATGATTAATATAAGCCCAACAATCTCGATAAGATTTAAATGGGGGTGGTCGGCAATTGCCTTGGATGAAATTACGTTGATTGTAATATGAAAAAAAGTCTTCATGATTATCGAACAATATTTCTAAAAGTTATTATTGCATATTTATGTTTTATATACCAAATCAAAGCTATAAAATTCGGCTTTAATTTGACACCAATTTTATTAAAATCAAATATGAAATAAAGATTTGAATAGGGGCGCCCGTGTTGACCGGAAATTATATGACGCGAAATATAAAACAATAAAAACACTTATGATTATCAAACGATATTTCTAAAAGTAATTAAGTTTTTTTTTATGTTTTATGTTTTATATATATTACATGGAAGCTAGAAATGTCAGTTTCAATTTGACACCAAATTTATTGAAATCAAATATGAAATAAAGATTTTAGTATGTGGGGCCGTGATGGCCGGGTTTTAAGGTGTAATTTTATCGATATGGCCGGGGAATACACATACCCGGGTTTTTTACTAGACCTAAAAATAGTGTATGGACAACATGTGCTCGTCGATGTCAAATAGATTGGCTATTTATGGATTTAAAATTACATCAGGATTAAAATTGCTGTAGAGGTAGGTTAATATTTATATTTTGACCCCCAGAACATGTATTACTAGAATAACTCTTGGTCTTGTGAGACATTAATTTGTAATTTTGTAGATAGTTAGCAGACGGAAGGAAATGTAACCAAGGTAAAAAATAAACAGAACAATTGTTGGAGAGTTCATCCATAACAGATGTATATAAGGGTATACTGGGATAGAGCATTCAATCACGAAGTGAATCCCACTAAATAAATTTGTTTTCTATGATTTATTAGACTAAAAACCGTAGTGGTAGTAAAACGCTATGAGGGAAATAGATATGCTGACGTCATGACTTTGGAATGTAATGTTCCCATGGCTTAAAAATGTAAACAATAGATCTAGTTATTATACCGCTGTGAAGATGTTTCCACTAGAGACAAGTCTGTTGTTCAAAACAGTCGTCTCCCAGTGGACACATTCCAACGATCAATTAAAAGGATGGGCTCTTGCCACGTATAGTGGATTTTTAAAAAACGTGTGGATCGAGATTATGGCTTACAATATATTATTGATTATCATTAACTCAATCAACAGTCAGTTAAAGCTGCGGGCTATAATAGTACATAATTTCGTACAATCTGTAAAAGATACTGTTTTAATTATGGGCAGTTATCCCTTTCCCTCATATATACGCTTTCTGACGCCTCTGCAGCAGACAGCTTTTTGAAAACATAGTGACAAAGAAGAAATTGCACAAAACGTGCAATTTCTCCTTTAGCCACAATGTTTTCCACTTTTAGTCATAGGTTATCCATTCAATTATAGAGATATTCCATTTATTGACAAAATATGTTCAAAGTCGTCTGCTTCAGAATTGTTGTATGAGTGAAAGGGTTAAGGCACAACAACTAAACAAGTCAAACTCGTCAATAATACACATAACATCTGAAGAAACGTACAAACACGTAGTCGATAACAACGATAAAACTCATACCGTAAACATTGGCACTCAGGGGTGGCAAAATACGATTTTGACTTACTTGTTTTTTTTTTCAAAATTAATGCTATTTTGCACTTGTCCATACAGGGCTTTTTTTCCAGAAATTGGGAAGAGGCCTTAGCCTTTCATTTTGGGAATTTGGGAAATTTTAGCGCGATTTTCGCCCAAATTGGGAAAAATTAGACATTATATGGGTTTTTTTTAGGGCCTTTTTGGGGCCGATATTCGGCCCCATTCCCCTCACTGAAAAGTATATATTTTTCCCCTTTTTTGAAAAAAAATTCCCCTCCTAACAGACAATTTTTTTCCAGTGTCAGCATGCCCATTCACGCAAAATGTAAAATAATCAGCATGCACATAAAAGTTCTGATGTTGAGGGGTACATGCACGTAAAATTAATATGAAGAAATAAGACACTCTATTCTATTATTTGTATTGTTGTTGCCTTTCAATTTGCGGCTTCAAGTCTTTCAACTATGAAAATATACGATCGGGCTGAATGGGCCATTTGTGGATGGGAAAACCCATCTTTATCGGAAATGCATCGGATCGTTTCGTCACATCTCAACTGTTCTTTAATATATTATACGGAAATATCCGATTGAACAATCGGTTGTCATCGTTCAACTTCGACAAGCCAATAAGCAATGTACAAACTGGTCACATGATCAGTAAGTCAAATATGACGTAAACAGCCAAGCAGGGCACAGCTCATTATCGAGAAGTTGCGATTTGGGAAGGGCGATTACGTATCCAAAACGTTGCATCGTCTGCGCGGGCGAAATGAACAAACAAAGACAATAAAAAGCTTCTTCCAACCGATAAACAGTAAGCGAAGATATTGAAATAAAAGAAAAATGTCCTATTTTAAAGAGCTAGTCATTAATTAGTCCAGTTACAATTAAAAATCGAAATATGATGAAGTGAAACTAGAGTAAAACTAGACGTATATTCGGATGTGCTTTTTTCGGATCCTTTTTATGGCGAAGTAACCATCGTATCTTTTATTTTTCAAATTGAATTTAAATACATTTGATAGTGACGCAAGTTCTTTTTACATGATTACACAGTGGTATTTGCCGATTCATCTTGGCATGCTTTACTTTGCAGAAAATAAAACATCACCAGACAAGCAGGTTGCCAGTACATCAACAGAGCCTGAATTGAAGAGAACAGAATGCAGATGTTCTGTTTGTCCTTTGCAGATATTTTTCTTTTTGTCTACAACAGACACATTTTAAATACACTGTGGGAGAGGGATATATTGCTCATACTTTTGTCTACTTTCAATGATAATCTTAATTTGTACTTTCTCTTTAATTAGTCAATCTGTTAAGTTTTTGACTTTTCCTTGAATGTGGAGAGGGAGATGATAAAAAAGAACAAAACCAACATTTCCTTGTTTATTATATCTGTACCCCTTATTGTTACTGTGTACCCCAAATTTCCAAAGGCAGTGGGTACATGTACCCAAAATCTCCGAACTCAGTGGGCATGCTGAGTGTTATTGATGTTTTCAGTCAAAAAGACAGATCAATTGACCTCTAATGTTTCTATCATATGTTTCTGTTGAGCTAGTTATGCAACAATACAGTTATGAAATCAAGAATATTTTGTTCATGTATTTTTTCCCCTATTTTAGACTTAAGACGCTATTTTTCCCCTCTCAAAGGGCCCCGCCACCATTCCCCTAAAAGTGAAAAAAAACACTGTAACATATGGCTATATAAATAGTCCTTTTTACAATAACTTAAGACTTTTGCTTTATATAATGCAATAAAACAATCATATTACCTTAAACAAGTCAAATATATCTATTAATAGTGTTAGCCAAATGATTATTCCATTTCACTTCAATTAACCAAAAAACTTTTTTAGATTTTGGGAAATATTCTTTTCCAATTGGGATAAAAACAATGTTTTTCCAATTGGGAAGACACCGAATATCGGCGTCACTTATATAAGGTAAAAAAGCCCTGCCATAAAATTTTATATAGTTAATCCCTACAAAATTTCACTTGTCCGTACAGGCTCTGGGACAAGCTGGGCAATATATACGGACAATGGATCTCATGTACACTCAACACAATATATGAATTGACTTGCCATCACATTTTCAGAAATCATCTTGGTCAAAGACCTAATAACACAATCACGGAAGAATTTTGATCCACAGACGTACTCTGACATGTAGACGGTGACAAAAGGCTTTGTTTGAAAAGAATGTCGATCTTTTTCGATCCGTTGGCAACATTTTTATTGAGTTTTTTCGTATAAAATTTAGAATTATGCGACATTGTTTGTATTCAATTCTACCAGACGCTTTATTTTCATTAAGCGCTCAAATGATCAATTTTATCCAAGGTAAAACACTCTTCACACGGTAGTGATATTTAGATCGCGGAAAATGCGGCGTATAATGCGGCCATAAAAACACGGAGCCGAGTATCGGGGGGAAAAAATTGTCTGTTAGGAGGGGAATTTTTTTTCAAAAAAGGGGAAAGATATATACTTTTCAGTGAGGGGAATGGGGCCGAATATCGGCCCCAAAAAGGCCCTAAAAAAACCCCTGTGTAACCTTAGTCATAAACAGAAGCGGTCGACCAAAGGGAACAACTTAACCATTTTGGGTATTTTCAAATGGAAACAAACGTAAAAATAATGGTCTTTCACACAAAACTAAAGGAACAAAGGGTGACGACAGTAACACAAAGTGACAAACACAATAATAAGCGTATCAGACATAAACTAACACACACACACATGATTCACACTGGATAACACATAATGGCATTTCATTGACACATGATCACAAAACTAAAATATTAAATGGCTCTCTCCTTGATGACTAAGTCATTGACTTAAGTCAAGCTATTATTAAAGAATTTTTTTTGCTGAATGGATGATTTTCATGCATTTTGATATTTTAATTCGAAAACAATGCTACCACTAGCTTTACAGTTTACATCTATAGTTGGTTTTTATTTACTTCAGGTACAATTCATTTTGGATATTGGTACACACAATACTATGAAAAATGTTTGTTTTGAGGTTTTTTTGCGCTTTTTAAATGAAAAATTCAATTGTTTTAACATTTTCACAAATATCGCGATCTACCGACCTCAGATACAACTATTATTCGTACTCGATTATCAGGTTTTACTCATGGATATTCGAGTATCCTGATACTCGCTGCAGCTCTACAAATAATACCGGATAATTAAAAAAAAATACAGAAAAATACAAACATGTACTTTGCAAATAATATTCATATTCTTGTACATTTAGGTGAAATATATAAACATGTAGTTGGTATAAAAAAACATGTTACATTGTCTTACGGTAAGTTTCAAAACGACTGTTTCATTTATTTTGGAGTGACCTCTCTTGAGAATGTATGGATTGTTTCCCTTGATTTAATTCAGATGCATTTAGTGTTTATTACAATGAAATGCTTGGAAAATGTGACTGATCTGGTTTTTTTGCTTTAACCCTTTCCCTCATACGGTAATTCTGCAGCAGACGACCTTGAACATATTTTGCCAAAAAATAGAAAATCTCCATAATTGAATGGATTTATAACTTATGACAAAAAGTGGAAAACATTGTGGCAAAAGGAGAAATTGCACGTTTTGTGCAATTTCTTCTTTTGTCACTATGTTTTCTAAAAGCCGTCTGCTGCAGAGGCACTAGAAAGCGTCTATATGAGGGAAAGGGGTTAATAAATAATTTCTGATTTACTACGGTGACAGATTTACATCTAAGTGCAACAAATATTTTCTAATGACGCATCTGCAGCAGACAATTTTTCCTTTTGCCTCAATATTTTGAACTCTTCTTGATAAATGAATTCTCATTTATAAAGACTTTTCACGTTTTCACAATATGTTTACAAATCCTTCTTCTATAGGCCTAGAGTCAAGTTAGCCCTAAGGATCAGTAACGAAACAATTTCGTGCATAAAAGTAACAGTCAATGTTTCAGAACTTTTTCTTTCATACTGTAGTCCACAAGTAAAATCATTTTCATTTAAATCAACAAAAAACTTTTTCAGTTTTAGTGCAGAAACAGCTGTACAGACCTTTGTTTACCATTTTGAGTTATTGATGCATTACCTGATCAATTGTAGGAATAGGGAATCACGTGACATTCTGATATCAAGGGGGTCATCTCAAGCAACATTTTAGCTGTCAAAACATCTGCTGTTATTGTACAAGCTATATTTTATCTTACAGCAGATTTGCATTGATATTATCTTACAGCAGGTTTGCATTGATAGATCTCCGTTTAAATCACTATAGCATCTTCCAGTGCTTGCACTAACTTTTTGAAACAGGAAGTCCTGACTTCCTGGGTCTGAATTTTGGAAGTCCTGGTCTGAATTCATGGAAGTCCTGGTTGTCGCGCCGACTTTGCCCTTTCTCGCACTTTCTCGCACTTTCTCGCACTTTCTACTTATATAAATTTGTGTTTTAAAAAACATTGCAGGAAAAGAAGAAAATCTTTACAAAGAGCAGATGTTGTTCCTTTTTCAACAATGTTTTTCTATCATAAAGCTTTTTATACGCCCGTTTTGAAAAAACGGATCATATTATAGTTTTACCTGCGGCGTACGGGCGGGCGGGTTGGCGGGCGGGCATGCGGCGTCCAGTATGTTGTCAGCTCAATAACTTAAGAAGCCTTTGTCCAATCATCACCAAATTTAGTCAGAATGTGTATTGGGATAATATCTCGGACAAGTTCGATAACTAGCCATATCACTTTAGTCTATCAAGAGTTATCACCCTTTAATTATAGAAATTACCCGAAATTGGTCTTGTCAGCTCAATAACTTTAGAAGCCTTTGTCAAATGATCACCAAATTTGATCAGAATGTGTATTGGGCTAATATCTCGGACAAGTTCGATAACTAGCTATTTCGCTTTAGTCAATGAAGAGTTATTGATCTTTTATTATAGAAATTACCCTAATTTGGTCTTGTCAGCTCAATAACTTAAGAAGCCTTTGTCCAATCATCACCAAATTTAGTCAGAATGTGTATTGGGATAATATCTTGGACAAGTTCGATAACTAGCCATATCGCTTAGGTCAATCAAGAGTTATCGCCCTTTAATTATAGAAATTACCAGGGCTGGCTCTGGCCTAGACAAAATAATAGCCATTATTTTTTCATGAAAAAAATTAATAGCCAAAGCTAACGTGTGAAGTGCGTGAATGCAGGGGTCGATTTAACCGCTGGCCCGCTAGCCCGTGGCCAGTTGATTTTACCTCGGGCCAGCTGTACATGCAATAAGCTAGTCCGTCGGGCCTGCTGAAAATTATGGGATAATAAGCTAGTCTGTAAGAAATTGAAAATATCCAGTTGCATATATACGT
Organism: Serripes groenlandicus; assembly: GCA_031761405.1. Classification (NCBI taxonomy): domain Eukaryota; kingdom Metazoa; phylum Mollusca; class Bivalvia; order Cardiida; family Cardiidae; genus Serripes; species Serripes groenlandicus. The sequence continues at coordinate 18,199,118 of JASEVX010000014.1, forward strand.
TTTTATTTCGTTCTGACCATTCTGTTCTGTCAGAAAACGTTAAAAAACGCATGTTTCACAATCGAGTGCGCCGAGTAATGACCGTATTGATTTCCGCACACGATACTGCTAACTAAAATTTGATTGGACAGGTGCGCGAAAACAACCAATCGTATGCCGCGTCTTAATATCCGCTTGGCAACGTACACAAAATGGCGACACACTGTAAATAATAATATCACCTTGAAACAAACTTTTGGTTAACGAATTTGGTCGGTTTGGTGAATAAATACATTCAGGGTTTTTCATGACGCACAAATCCTGCTTCATTGACGCATTTTCAACTCAAATGACCCCCAAAAATAACATCTGTGCGTCCCTTCTATTTTTCTATAATCTCGGTTTTCCAAAAATCTATATTTAACTTAGTCCTTATCCTGCACCAAAACATGCAAAATAAATTCCGACGCTTCCAGGGTCGAATCTGGCGTACGTAATGTTTGTCACACCAAAATACACATACGGGACAAAATTTGACCATTTATCTATCGTATAAAGTAAACACAAACGGTCTTACTCGCGTTTTTATGTGTTTTAATCTCTTTTTAATCCATCTCTTAGAGACCTGACATTTAATAACTCACAATGTGGTCGATTTGAACTGAGGATAACCGAATACGGTATTGTGGGTATTGTTGTTAAAGTACACCAAAATGGATATTTAACGAAATAGTTATATATATCTTATTCAAACAAGTTTGGGCGATATTTCGTTTATTTCTTTTTACCGATTTTGTCTAATTTATTTAACCGAAAACAAATGTGTTACAGATTTCAAATTTTTCGCCGTTGTGAATTGAATTTTGATAGATTAAAGTGGTAAATAGGTAAGCTGCATAAATTTTAGGCTCAAATTAATATAATAATACTTATAGATACGTTTTTTATTATCGTTGCGATAGCTGTCAAGGATATAAACGGCATAATAACGTGAATCGAGTCTGTCTGAAACATGAGCATACACGCACTCTGGATTTAGACTTCGGTTGACCAATAAATGAGAAACCGAAAGTTTAAATTATTTGGACTATATTTAACTCTGAATGACTGGTTTAAGCTTTATCGATAACATTATCGGTAATGTAATTGACATTATTAATATTAAAGGGATAATAAAAACAAAGAACAACACAATGTTTTTTATATCAATCACTTGATAATAAAGTTCTAATTTGGACCCCCAACATTTATAAGATGACCCTCAACCTTGATGACATGGGGGTCACTGAATGACCCTCAAGTATCAAAGCTTAGTGAAAACCCTGTACATTGTATCAGATATGTAAACTGTTCAAAAAGTTGAATTGTTTCAATTAAATAAATAACCATTGAATGCTGCCTTTTTCTCATTAAAAAGTTTGGGTCAGTGGTAAACATGTTGGGCCAGTAATTTTCCATATCAACTGGCCCTGCTGGCTAGTAGAAATTTCAGCCTTAAGTCTACCCCTGTGAATGTGGAACAATAAAATAAACGCATGATAATGCTTTGTCAGCATTTTTATTTCATATATATTTATTACCCCTGTATACAAACTTTTCATGACATTATCACAGTTAGTCAAAATAGCAATGAAGGTACATACGCTTGTTTAATTGCTTTGTTAAATCTGACACACCTTCCAAAATGTTTAGTCATTAGTGAATCCTGTTCAGATTTGCAAAAGTTAAATGAAAAAGTGTCAGACAATTGGTTCTGACAAAACATAAAGATCTGTAAGACCGAAACATATGTAACAAGAAAAAAGTAAAAAAAAAATTGTTTTTATAAATATGATTCAGAGGGATATACTTTTAATCTCAACTATACATAAAAGGCTATTGAAATTCATAAGTTCATCTTGGAAATCTAAACACTCAGTCCCTATCATGATCACTGTCTTTGTCTAAGTCAATTTATTTCTGTTACGAAACGTAAAGGGTACGAAACAGTCTGCATATAATAACCAAAGTGAAAGTTACTTTCCGGAAAACCCTTCCAGTTAAACAAAAACAAAGTCTGTGTTTAAATAGTCCAAATCATTTAGACAAGTATTTGTTTTGCTACCGACGTCTAAAAACCACTTCAATGATACATGGAAATCGAAACCACATTGATCAGCGATAAATTTTAATCGTCCGCCATTTTGTTTGCAAGGTAAACAAATCTGTTAGATTTAATAAACATGTCCGTCTTTTTTAAAAATTGAATGCATCGAAAATTATATCGGCATTGAATTAATTTAAGGTGTTATCATTCTAAATTGGGGCGATTAAAATGATTTTTTTTATCCAGTTGCAAAATAAAATAATCGCCATTACGTCGCCAAATTAACAAAATGATCGCCGTCTTCATTAAATAATCGCCATTTGGCGACAATGGCGACCTACAGTGCGAGCCCTGAATTACCAAAATTGGTCTTGTCAGCTCAATAACTTTAGAAGCCTTTGCCCAATCATCACCAAATTTAGTCAGAATGTGTATTGGCATAATATCTCGGACAAGTTCGATAACTAGCCATATCGCTGAAGTCAATCAGGGCCTGCTCTGGGTTGAATTTTTCTTTCGCCACATTGAAATAAAGGTCGCCACTTTTAAATTTTAGGAGCCACTTTTAATTTTAAGGAGCCATTAATTTTCGCCACTTTTGACAAATATTTTAGCCATTTGTTCGCTACTTTTCTTTAATTTCAAGAGATGAAATATTTATATGCAATCTCATTAATGGGTCCACTAATTGTGTGTACTCGTCCATAATTAAATAGATTTTTCCCAATAAAAAATGACAAACTTACATTGTCATTAAAAATCATGAAAGGTATACGCTCAGAGTTGTTGGTCAGTCGGATTAAAACGCTGAATTAACACTTCACAACAATAAAACAAGTGTGAAATACACAAGCTGTCAAAATGATAAAAACGGGTGTCGTAAAAATGTCGTAAAGTGGTCACTGGTTCCCGACATTGAATCAAATGGCAGTGCATTATCTTAGATTAACGGAACCAGTCACTGTATTTCGTAAACTGATACCCAAAACAGGTAAATGTTGATGATAAACCCTTTCGCCACTTACATTCGCCACTCATGAAATAGCTTCGCCACTTTAAAATAATCTTCGCATTTGGCGAAAATGGCGAACGACAGCGCAGGCCCTGGTCAATTGAGAGTTTACGCCCTTTAATTACAGAAATTACCTAAAATTGGTCTTGTCAGCTCAATAACTTTAGAAGCCTTTATCCAATCATTACTAAATTTGGTCAGAATGTGTATTGGCATAATATCTCGGATAATTTTGATAACTAGCCATATCGCTTTAGTCAATTGAGAGTTATCCCTCTTTAATTATAGAAATTACCTAAAATTGGTCTTGAATAACTTTGGGAGCTTTTGTCAAATCATCACCAAATTTAGTCAGAATGTGTATTGGCGTAATATCTTGGACATGTTGGACATGTTCGATAACTAGCCATATTGCTCCAGTCGATAGAGAGTTATTGCCCTTTAATTATAGAAATTACCTAAAATTGGTATTGTCAGCTAAATAACTTGTAAAGCCTTTATCCGATCATCACCAAATTTAGACAATATGTTTATGGGCAGAATATCTTGGTTACGTTTGATAACTTACAACATTATCTTAGTCACTACACAATTATGTCCCTTGAAATGGCCAAAACTGTACTAACAGTGTCCGCTCTCTAAGTTTGGCTGGCGTACAATCAATTACCACTATACTATGAAATAATCAGTAAATCTATAATCAAGACAATATATTTCAATCAGTTTACATCAAACCAAATCCTTTTCCTGGTTTACTTATGTGTGTATATTAAATTGACACAAAAAATTAAAGAGTGAATTCTTGCCCTTATATATAGTGGTTAAATCAGTCAATAATTTATAAAACTATTGTAATAATTTCATTTGAAGTCCAACAACTTTGTATTTGGAAAATATCATTCAGGGGATAAGTTAGTGTTTGCAAACTACTTGCACTGTTTGAAATTCTAAGTTACCCTTTGCATACCCTTTGCAAGAATATTTACAGACAAAGTTAGTATTTGCAATGTATTTGCAAGAATGTTAATAGACTAAGTTAGTACTTGCAAAGTATTTGCAGCTAAACTTCAGTTATATAATTAATAAGTTACTATTTGCATACTATTTGCCATATATATAAACAGACAGAGTTGGTATTTGCACAGTATTTGCAGCTACTTTAGTTATCTAAGTTAACGTTTGCAATGCCTTTGCCAGATATATTGATATTTGCAAAGTATTTGCAGCTACTTTCCGCAAAGCATTTGCAAATAGAGTGCAAATAGTAGTTTGAAAGGAATATATTCTGCACATATTCTGCAAATATTTTGCAAAGGGTTTGATCTGTATGGGTTGGTCTCAAAAAAACAGGACGGATGTATTTTGTGAGATTTGGCGCTCTTGTTAACAATTATTTGGATGTCCGCTTATATGCACTTTTCCTTCTGGTTTTCTAGCCTGCATACTATTAAATGATTATAACTCTATTCAATAATCATACAATCATTCAGAGATTTTCTATATTTTGGACTTGATAATTTCAGTTATCTCAAAGACCTAATAACAATGTGTTATTATAGGTCTTTGGTTATCTGCTGAAGATTTATTGTATGTAGGAAAGGGTTAAAACATTGTGGCAAAAACAGAAATTGCTGATTTTAGTACAAATTTGTCTTTATTTTGTCATAACTTCATAAGGAAACTGTTACAGATGCTTAAAATGTATTTTTTCGATAAATAATCTAACGTGCATCAAGTGCATAAAGTTTATTTTTATCAAAAAACATTCCCATATGAGGGAGAGAAATATGCCGATTTTCTTTTTTTGCATTTTTTTTCTCAGAAATAATCAGCTGCAGGTGTGTGAAAATGCATCTGCATGTTGGAAAGGGTTTGCTTTAAATTCTATACACGTATTTTGAAAATATTAATAACACTCAACAAATTAATGTAAAATGACATGGGACGTAATAGCAATGTTATGTAAACATCAACCTCAACGAAATTTGAAACAAATTTCAAAAAATAATTCGCTTATTATAAAAGGATAAGACCATCCATGACATTTCAAGAGTGCTATTTTAACACGTCACAAACAAATAATGCAGTTTCGTTAGAGAATTCCTTTCCATTTATTTTGCACAAATCGGCAATCATTTTTTTTCTTAATTTTACGACGTCACTTCCAGGACATTTATTTACCTTTTTCCTTACAAGAAAGTTCAATATGAAAAATGCGATGACTATACTGCTCCGTATCCAGTAAATGAATTGCCAAATAACAAATGTGTCATCTATTTTCACACATAACAAAAACATTCCAACCTTGTGTCATAAATTTAGCATGTTCGGCAAGTTAAACCTCTTGGGTAGAGTAAGCATTCTTGACGTTGATTGGCTCATTAATATCAACTGAATCCGCCCACTTATTTATAATTGATAGTTAATCGAGCCAGTACACGATAACGTCCGACATTTAAATTTTCGGCGTACACACAATTTCAAATAGTTGTGTACGTCAGACATATTGATTTTCGGCGTACACACGATTTCAAATAGTGGTGTACGTCAGACATATTGATTTTCGGCGTACACACGATTCAAATAGTCGTGTACGTCAGAAATATTGATTTTCGGCGTACACACGATTGCAAATAGTTGTGTACGTCAGACATATTGATTTTCGGCATACACACAATTTAAAAAGAACTGTACGCCCGACATATCAGTTATCGGCGTACACCTTTAATTCTTCGGCGTACACGTAAGTCTCCCTTGTCAATTTTCGGCGTACGGGAACAGCTTTCGGGCGTATATACGTCTATTACCGCGACCGCTGATCTTCTGGAATGGCTAAATTATACAAACAGAATTCTGAGAAAAACCCTCAAACTCAGTAATGGAATCAAAATGGCTAATTACCTAGGTATTCTAATATATCTATAGGTGCTACCTATTTACAAAAAACCGCAAGATAGTTATAAACCAAACATTAAAGAGCATACTTTGGCCATAAAAAAGGAATTTATAAGTAATTTCCTAGACAATAATAATGTTAATGTCATGTTTCTTGCATTATCAAAACATATTTGGAATTCGTATTGCTGTCGTCTATTATTATAGACAGAAAATAAAATAGTAAAAACTTTCAGAAAATCAAGGAATACATTTATAATGAACGAGGTTAAAACATGAGGGCCAAGATGATCCTTAATCAATCATCTGCATTATGGTAAAGAAGCAAACAGATCAGCCATTTTCTGATGCCCCCTGGCAACTGCCTTTTTCAACCAGTCAACATGACTGGAATAAATTATGTAAGTGGTCACGTTTCTGCTAAACCCTTTCCCTATTAGAGACGGTTACTGAGGCCTTTGCAACAGACGATTTAGGAAAAGATTGTCGCCAAAAGAACAATTGCTCCTTATGAGAAAGATATCCTTTTGCCACATTGTTTGATTACCCCAATGAAAATGTCATTGAAATTTCACTGAAATTTCACTGAAAAGCAGTGAAATTTCACTGAAATCCCGGAATTTCACTGAAATTCAACAAAATCACCAAATTTCACTGAAATTTTACTGAGATATCACTGAAATCTCACTGAAATTTGGTCCATCATATCATTTTTTTTTTCACTGAAATTTCAATAATATTTAGTGACTGAAATTTCAATAATTATTTCAGTGGCTGAAATTTCAATAATATTTCAGTGACTGAAATTTCAATAATATTTCAATGATTAAAATTCAATTATATTTCAGTGACTGAAATTCAATAATTATTATTTAAGCAGTGTTCTGCCAAGACTTTATAAATGAGGGGACATTTGTCTCATCATCTCTGAAAATTAGGGGACATTTTTCAGACCTGATGGGACACTAAGATTGACAACAATAAAATATAAATCATCAACTGTCGGCGTGCCGCAATAACGTGGTTGTTTTAAAGTTAGTGTTTTTTTGTGTAAGTGAATTGTTTTTTCTATGCTTTATACACAACGAACATTGCATATAATTTTCTTCTCGATCGAACATCAACCAACTGTAGTCTCGCAACCAATTGTTTTGGAACTTACGTTCGCTTTTGTTTTGTACTTCTTTCCCATCTGACGTCGAAGATTTAGCGTCCGGCACCTCTACCTGCTTATTTGAAGTTGAATCACTTATTTGTTTTGTTCCGAAAAACTTTAAAATACTTGTTGTTTTCATTTTTTTCTTTTGGGGCGAGGAAGTCGCCATTTTGAACTCTTTAGAAATGAAGATAGAAACCTCGTGTTGCCATTGGTTTACAAATACGCGCGAAATATGAATTAGCCAACAAACACAGCGGATACAAAGTTAGAGACATGCGCATTCCCGCACTCACCTATTTATGCAAGTGGTTCCCGGTTTTCACGCTATTTCATTCGAAATCACGGTAACCATCACTTTGGTAATTCGGCCCCGATAATTCTCGCACCAATTCGGCCGCGACAATTATCGCACCTACGCATTTTCTAATGGGACATTTTGAATTTTTTAGCGACAATGTCGCGGAATCGCGGCCTCGGCAGAACACTGTTTAAGTGAAAGCATGTGATACTAATTTGAGAGGTATTTTTATGGACTGGAGAAAATTTAAAAGTAAATACAAGAGGACATGATGATTGTTTTAACAATGCACATATAAGGAAAACAAGCTCCGCCCCCTGGTGGCCATGTTTTTCAATGGATGGGAAATATTTGAACAATCTTGGTAAAGGGTGCCCCAAGGAACATTTGTGCAAAATAATTTTCAAATCGGGCCATTGCTTTTGGATCAGAAGATTTTTAAATTTTTAACAATGCACATATAAGGAAAACAAGCTCCGCCCCCTGGCGGCCATGTTTTTCAACGGATTGGAAATATTTGAACAATCTTGGTAAAGGGTGCCCCAAGGAACATTTTCAAAATAATTTTCAAATCGGGCCAGTACTTTTAGACAAGAAGATTTTTTAAGATTTGGCAATTTTCCCCTTTTCTGATGCCGCAGCAACCAAAGTTCTACTTGGAATAAATTCTTTTAACAACTTTGAAAGAGGACCACCTAAGGACCATTCCTGTGAAGTTATTTTGAAATCTGTCTATTGGTTTAGTAGAAGTCATTTGTAGGAAATTGTTAACAGAAGACGACGCCGGATGATCACAAAAGCTCACCTTGCACTTCGTGCTTAGATGAGCTAATAATGTTGAAAATGGCGTAAACCCCAATTTAACAAACAAAAAATTATTTCAACATGCAGAATTTGCATGAAAACAATTTAAATTTAATTGTTACATGCTGAAGTGTGCAATTGTCACTTTACACATTATAATACACTGCTAATTACATATATATACTGGAGCTGGAACTCCTGTATAGCGCGATAAAAGGGGTCCATTATGATTAAAATCCATTGGCATCGTATCGCGAGTCAATCAAAGTTACATGCCTCCGCAAGTCAAACCTGATAATGTCTACACAAGTAGGTAATGACAATTGATTAGGTCCTACTCTACAGAAGGCCAGATTATGCTATAATAGGCAAATTGTTGATTACCTCTTCACAGTTCATATATTGTCACTGAGTGGAATGAATCATAGAGTTGAAAACATCATAATTAAAGTAGCAATTTCTCCTTTTGTCATTATGTTATTAAAATGTGTTTGCTGCATATGCGTAGAAATGCATCTACACATGGGTAAGGGTCAAATAATTTACGGGGAAACTGTACAGCTGACCTATTTTTTTTCTCCACAAATGAACCACGCCATACACAAATGACATTTTGGTTTCTGCAACCAGCCGATATTCATATCAATCTGGTCAAGATCATCCATGTTTACCATCTAGTCACACAAACAGCTTTAACTCCACAGGGGAATAATAATGACTTGATGAAAAACTGACATACAAAAATGAAAAACTCACAAACAAACTGTATGAAATATGATCGTAACTCATTTATTTATAGGGTGTGTTTTCATTTGAAGTGGCTCAATCTTAAAAACAAAGGAATGAAAAGTTATGACGCAATTTGTTGAGAAGGTTAGGTCACGTGAATGTTAGACAACCTGAATTTATGTAAAGGTGAAATGGATTTTCCAAAGCATTTATATTCGGAACAGCCCAAATAAATCAATGGGTGACATATTATTAACTAGATTTCTAAATTGCTTCAAAAGACTGACATATCTTCACCTCTGTGCATTTATAATAGACTCTTCAAACAAACACCTTTTTACATAGTTGTACGTAGCAGACATCAGTTGAAAACATTGTGAGAAAAGGTGAAATACTTCGAGTTCCGAGTTTATTTAACACTATCAAAGAGAGGGGTTGTTATTTGTTAATTTTTCTTTCAGCTAACCAGCTTTTGAAAACATTGTGAGAAAAAGGAGAAACACAATTCATACACCATTACATTTAGTTATACTGTGAAACATTTGTTCAAAGTTTTACTTTCAGCTAACAAACTTAAATATTGTGAGAAAGGGAGAAACTCTTTAGGTCTGCTTCAGATACATAAAAAATATTGCATCCCACCGACCGTCTGTAATTTTTTAACATGAACTCTATATATATATATGTTTAAAATATGTTACGTCATGGCGCGCGTGGTATGACGTCATACAAAATAGGTCGAGCGTCTGTTCAAAGCATGATGGCGGCCATTTTCAGCACAGATGCTGTTTTTTCACCGATTATATGCAATTTACCGTCGATGTTTGCATTTATTTTTGTTTGGCTGATGGATTAAATGTTCTAGAATATTCGTAAGTAATTACTTTACTTTTATCTTGCATTATTTCATTTTTATTGCAATCAAAATGCTGTGACGAAGATCTCTCTCTGTCCCAAAAGATTAATATTTTAAAGCATTTATTTGATCATCAGTGTTTTTCTCACTGTTTCGTGACCTTTCAATTGTGAAAATAGTGACATGTAAAATGTGATAAAATTATTTTGTGAAATTTAGACCTACTTTTGTGAAAAAAAGGGTAGTCTTTTGATTGTGAATGTCGGCCCCAATTTGGGTTGAAAAAACCCACAAAACACTGATCATATATCATTGGTATATGTTAACCTGCGTACGGCACCCACATAAACATTGTTGCTGGGTTTCTAATAAGCCATTCTATTTTTGTATTAGTTCCCCTACCGGTCAGTGACCGGTTTGGGGACTATAGGTTTGGATGATTCTGTCTGCCAGTCTGTCAGTCCCACCTAACCTTGTCTGGCCCGCATCTTAACCATCCAACATAGGATTTCCAAGAAACTTGGCACACCCGTTAACCATGCTGAGGTAGCCTGGCGTGCACAAGACTCAGGCCTGTACCTCAAATGTCAAGGTCACACTCAAAGGTCAAAATGAGTACTGTTTGATAGGACTGTACCTTGTTCGGCTTATATCTAAACCAGGCATCATAGGATTTCCAAGTTACTGGGCACACATGTTCACCATGATGATGTGCCATGTGTCACACAAGACACAGGCCTGTACTACAAAGGTCAAGGTCACACATAGAGGTTAAATGTCCTTGTCCGGTAGGGGACTTTTGTATTGGTTGCAATACGACATTAACTTTTGTTTGATTGGTGTTTAACGCTGTTTTCAATTTTTTTTCGTCATATCACTGTGACCAGTTCACCTACTCATGTGTTTCCTGGTTTTCCCACACCAGTACACCACACAACATACTTTCCAAGCAACTGGCTGCTTTTCCACATAGATTGTTAAACAGCCCATTGGTGAACAATGTATGACGCAGGTCACAATGACTTTTGTCAAACGTCTGAAAGAATGTTGGCCGAGCTGGGATTCGAACTCACAACCCCTGGATTGACAGCCCACGTTGCTACCGACTGAGCTACCGGGGCTCGGATTTGTTTTGTTTTAACCATAAATTTTTACTTGAGCAGAATGCACAAATTCAAGACACATTCCCATTTTTACAAATATTTGCCTTAACCAGCAATTCAAATTAATTCAAATTAGTACTTGAATGCATACTTTTCAGATGAAGCAGGCATAATTTGGAAAACATTCTAGCTTGGGAAAACTGACGAAAGTTTCAAGGACACTCACTACCTGTAACCTGTTGACGGTGTTCCAGATAAACTATTGACTTTGTAACAAAGGTGAACATTTTATATTTATAATGGTGTACCTGACCTGAGGACTATATAAGTCCTCAAATGTAAATTTTTCATATAGACCTTGTCAAATTAATGAAGAATAAAACCTATTAATTGACAGACATGCAGAGGCCAGACCTTGCATTCACCGACCGTTCTCCAGAATATTCTTAGACTTGAACTCAAGAGAGCAATAATCAACCATGAAACTTAAGAAAAGTATTAGAAATAAATTTGCAAACTTACTTTATATAATTACTTACATATATATTTACCTTTAATATGTGAATGTATGGAATTTGAAGTTTGTTTTTAGCTCAACTATGCATGAAGTGCAAGGTGAGCTATTATGATCACTTTTTTTCCGGCATCCGTGCATCGTCCTTCGTCAACATTTGCGCTTGTTAACACTCTACAGGCTACATTTTGCATTCAATCTTCATGAAAGTTTAGCAGAACATTCATCTCCATCAAATCAAATCAAGTTCGAAACTGGCTCATATATGAGGTCAAAAACTAGGTCACTAGGTCAAATTGAAGGGAAATCTTGTTAACACTCTGGAGACCACATTTTCAACTTGAGCATGTTGAAACTTTATCAGAATGTTTGTCTTGATAATATCTAGGTCAAGTTCGAATATGGGTCATATTGGGTCAGAATCTAGGTCACTAGGCCAAATTGAAGGAAATTCTTGTTAACTCTGTAGAAGCTGGTTTTTAGCTCTACTGGCCAAAGGCCAGAAGGGCTTATGTCGTGGCGGTTTGTCCGTCGTGCGTGCGTCCGTCCGTCCGTAAACAATTTCTTGTTAACACGATACAGTCTTCACTTTTGATTGTATCTCAACCACACTTATACAGTAGTTAGATATCCATGAGAGCTCGGTTCCTTTCGAAAACCAGCCAGATCCGCCCATGCATGACTGGATTATGGCCCTTGAAATGGTCAAAATTGCTATAAAAGAGCTTGTTAACACGATACAGTCTTCACTTTTGATTGTATCTCAACTAAACTTATACAGTAGTTAGATATCTATGAGAGCTCGGTTCCTTTCGAAAACCAGCCAGATCCGCCCATGCATGACTGGATTATGGCCCTTGAAATGGTCAAAATTGCTATAAAAGAGCTTGTTAACACGATACAGTCTTCACTTTTGATTGTATCTCAACTAAACTTATACAGTAGTTAGATATCCATGAGAGCTCGGTTCCTTTCGAAAACCAGCCAGATCCCCCTATGCATGACTGGATTATGGCCCTTGAAATGGTCAAAATTGCTATAAAAGAGCTTGTTAACACGATACAGTCTTCACTTTTGATTGTATCTCAACCAAACTTATACAGTAGTTAGATATCTATGAGAGCTCGGTTCCTTTCGAAAACCAGCCAGATCCGCTCATGCATGACTGGATTATGGCCCTTGAAATGGTCAAAATTGCTTTAAAAGAGCTTGTTAACACGATACAATCGTAAACCAGCCAAATCCGCCCATGCAAGACTGGATTATGGCCCTTGAAATTGTTCAAATTGCTATAATTGAGCATGTGAACACAACAGAGGCTCTATTTACTATCTGATCTTCACCAAACTTAGATAGTAGTTAAATATTGATGAGAGCTTGGTTCCTTTTGAAAACCAGCCAGATCCGGCAAGACTGGATTATGGCCCATGAAATTGTAAACATTGCTTTAATACAGCTTGTGAACACAAAAGAGCCTCCATTTACTATCCGATCTTCACCATACATACATGCTCTGGATTGAAAATGAGCAAAGAACAATACCAGTAGAGCATAGGCCCTCATGGGCCTCTTGTTTGGCTACAGCAGCTTGAAATTTGGTCAGAATGATTGTCTTGATGATATCTAGGTCTAGTTCGAATATGGGTCATATTGGTCAGAATCTAGGTCACTAGGCCAAATTGAAGGGAAATCTTGTTAACACTCTGGATATTGCATTTTTAACTTGAGCATGATGAAACTTTATCAGAATGTTTGTCTTGATGATATGTAAGACAAGTTTGATTATGGGTCATGTTGTGTTTAAAAGTAGGTCACTAGATCAAATTGAAGGAAAATCTTGTTAACACTCTATAGGCTGCAGTTTTTGCTTCAGAATTTTGTCAGAATGTTTGTCTTAAAGATATCAAAGCCAAGTTTGAATATGGGTCATATTGGGTCAGAAACTAGGTCACTAGGCCAAGTTTAAGGACAATCTTATTAACTCTGTAGAAGACGCATTTTTTGCTACAGCAGCTTGACATTTTTGATGAGAATGTTTATCTAAATGATATCTTAAGCCAGGTTTGAATATGGGTGACGTAGGGTCAAAATCTAGGTCACTAGGCCAAATTGAAGGAAAATCTTGTAAACACTTTGGATGCCACATTTTTTGGTCAGAATGTTTGTCTAAATTATATCTAGGTCAAGTTCGAATATGGGTCATATTGGGTCAGAAACAAGGTCAATAAAGGAAAATATTGTTCAAACTCCAAAGGCCGCATTTTTACTTTGAGCAAGTTGAAACTTTGTCAGAATGTTGTCTTGATGATATCTGAATTGCATTCAGAATAATTGTCTTGATGTGTTTTGCATTGCAGTACATTGTATTTATTAAGGTGAGCCCTCTTGTTTGTTGAAGTCTTTAGAATTTTCTCAAAAATGGTTGCTAAATGGAGGCCCGAGTCTTTTCATAATGTTTTGTTAAAGAAATCCTAACAATCACTTTATATTTGTTCAGACAGTTGTCAGTTCCTTTCCATATATGATCCGTCCCGCGAGAAAACCAACATTGTAGACTGCGTAAAGTGTCGACCCGGATGGTAAGCATGCTGCGTAGGTTAACCCGGACAGACACTTTTCACCTCCTGTGGACTTTATGTTTCCGGAATCATTACTCTATCACTGAGACGGAATGTGTCGGTCCGGAATATCCTGCACCGGACTGTGCAGGCTGATCTGCATCGTTACATTACGCAGAGTCCATGATGTTGGTTTTCTGGTGGAACAGTTCATATATAGACATGTCAGGACGTCATAAAGATGTCTGTAAGGTAATCGTTAAAATGAAACATCATTTAGTATTGCAGACATTTTCATTCATCTTGCGGACCATATATTTTCGTAAGTTTTTGTTCAGTATTTGCGCGAGGGTGCGTTTCTTGCTTTTTTGACGCAACAAAATGGGCAAAGAAGACGCAATTCGACCTAAACCAGTAAATATTTAGGAAAAAGTAAACTAAACATTCATTTATAATAATAAAACTTTTTTGTTTATTCATTTATTATATTAAAATGGCATTATTGAACATATCCGTTATTAAAATAACTGTCAATTGCCTTTGATAGTAATTGTATATGTGATCCTAATTTGAATATTCCAGGCTAAGCAGACAAAACAAGATGCTGACAAAACTAAAAGGGAACTGAAAAGGTGAAGAAGTGATGTTAATCTTGATGTTTCCAAGAAAATGATCAGCCTGTCAGATCAGCCTGTCAGATCACCCCAAACCATCGGTGAATTTTGAACTATCTACACTGGACATTATACTCTCAAAGGTATTACATTGAAACTGAGGGGGGGAAGGTCTTTGCTATTACCTGCAAAGGACAAAGAGTTATTACAGGGCAGAGGGGAGATTCATTAATATTAACAACATGACATGTCGGATTTAGCCGCATGCTTGATTAGACCAGTGTGTAGTGGTAGTATACCGGTATGCATATCGAGGTCGTCGCGGGTATATAGGGATCCGCCATACGTATGTGTCCAAAGCGACGTCATCGCTCTAGCAACTTCATTTCATATCTGATTTGCATGATACTTCATACACAGGTTCAATACTGTTGCCTCTTGTACAAGTTGGCATTTCTTTGACCTAGGCCAAGGTCAAGGTGACAGTGACTATTATACTTCTGTATAAAACTTCGACACACATGTTCACCATCATTGCCACTTTGCATTTCAACAACCTAGGTCAAAGGTCATGGTCACAGTGGCTATTAAAAGTGTATAAAGTCATGTCATCGCTTTAGTAACTTTATTTATTATCCGATTGCTATGAAACTTCCTTCTATAGATGGTACTGTTAAAGGGATCCATTCATAATTACAAATGGTTCTTCACAATTTTCTGACTGAGTCATATAATTCTTGCCATCTAGCATAATTTTAACTTTTTCACTTGATTTTCTGACAAAATTATATAAAATTCTCGACCCGTCGACTTTGTTTACATTTTTAAATGCCGTGTTTTCATTCAGTTGTTGCCTTTTAACCGAATCAAATATTAAAAGAAACAATTATATATTTTATACAAACAAAAGTATAGGGAGTTGGGTGATATTTCTTTTAATTTGTTTCACCTATTTCGTCTAGTCAATTTAACCACATGTTGGAAGCAAACAAAATGGCGGCCGATTAAAATTGTTTGCTGATGTGATTTCGATTTCATGTGATAAAAGAGATAAGCTGCATATTTTTGAGACTCAAGTCAATGTTAAATATGATTTATTTAATCTTTGCAATAGCTGTCTGTGATGTAAACATCATAATAACGTTGATTGCGCCGGTCTGATAAATGTAAATGCAAAATTACTTATTTATGAGGGCTTCTAGATGATGTTGATTCAGACGTTTGGTATTAAATTCTACTAGAAGTGAATACAACAGACAAAGAACTTGCCAAGAATCTCCCTTTGCCGCGCTTTCACCACAAAGTTTTGATTTAATAAATCTTGAACTCATTGGCCAAAGTAGAATGTCTTTAATAATATATGATAACATAAGGTCATACTCTCATAGAGATAATATTATCTGTATTGGTAATTTCATGTATATGGCAGATTTGTTATCACATGGTTAGAATGAGCTAGGGTACTGATTTTTATGGTTGTACATGCAGTATAACTATTTCTAGTTGTCACATGAAATTTACAACATATTGTCATTTGTTTTAGGTGAACTGTTCAACAACTTTCATTTGACAGCCACAGAGGAGGAGAAGACCAGGATCTGGATGGAAACAGTGGTTCCCAAGCTCAACAACAAAATAAGGGGCATTCGAAATAATAAATACAAATTAAAAGATTAATTAAATAAAATAAAACTTTGTTAGATGTTTGAGCTCATAATTTATAGTTGATTTAAACTGCATGAGTTTTAACCTCACCTGAGCACAAAGTGACTGGTGAGCTATTGTGATCACTCGTCGTCATCTATCTGTCTGTTCACATTTTCCTACAATCAGTTTGTAATTATGTTTTCCTTTCAATTCTAAATTTTTATGTATATCTTTTGCAAAGTCACAGAGGTCACAACACTGATTTTAGATGTTCTTGAACACATTTTACTCAAACTTCAATGTTACTTTGTTACTGTTACAAAATAACAGTGAGATCTCACCAAAATAACAGTGAAATCTCACTGTTATTTTGCCCCTTTCTTTCACTGAAATCTCAATGTTACTTTGCCCCTTTCTTTCACTGAAATCTCAACAAAATTTCAATGTTAGATTTGCTCCTTATTTTGGTGAGATTTCACTGAAATTTTGGTGAGATTCCACTGACATTTTAGTGAGATTTCAGTGAAAGAAAGGGGCAAAATAACATTGAAATTTTGGTGAGATTTCACTGAAATATCAGTGCAATTTCAGTGAAAGAAAGGGGCAAAATAACAGTGAGATTTCACTGAAATTTTGGTGAGATTTCACTGTTATTTTGGTGAGATCTCACTGTTATTTTGCCCCTTTCTTTCAGTGAAATCTCACCAAAATTTCACTGAAATCTCACCAAAATATCAGTGAAATCTCACCAAAATTTCGCTGAAATCTCACTGTTATTTTGCCCCTTTCTTTCACTGAAATTTCAGTGAAATCTCACCAAAATTTCACTGAAATCTCACCAAAATTTCACTGAAATCTCACCAAAATTTCATTGAAATCTCACCAAAATATCAGTGAAATCTCACCAAAATTTCACTGAAATCTCACTGTTATTTTGCCCCTTTCTTTCACTGAAATTTCACTGATATTTCATTGAAATCCCACTGAAATCTCACTGAAATTTCAGTCAATATTTTCACTGGGGTAATTATTATATTTTGAATGAGTGAGTCAATAGCTCATGTATAGGAATGTGGGCTCTTTCATGTTAATACCACTTTCTTTGCGGGAAATGACGTCGCTCCATTGTCGTTACCAGGGCTCCAGATAATTTTTTGGCAAGAGGAGTAATTACTCATGAACATTTTGAGTGATGAGTAACGCCCAAAGTACCATGAGTATTTTAATAAAGCCATTTTTTAAAAAATTGTTTGTTTGCCCTTTACCGACCCTAGATTTTAGAGGTGGGTCGGTAGGTCGGAAAAATATTTTATTTTTTGGGAGGGGAGGATTAATAAACTAATGAGAACTAATTAATATGAATGTTGAATGATATATAAATCGTACACGCTGCCCTGTTTCAGTGACTGACCTAAATCGGTGACCTTGTTGTTTTGCATATGCTCTTCAATTTGAAGAGTTTTATGGTATCAATGTTTTTTGTGGTCTCAAGTGTAAACATATAAATACAGAAATGATTTTTTGGATAGGTCACAGCCCTTTTTATCATGTAGGGGGTGTGCTTTAAGTGCAAAAATACAACTTGGAAACCCAAAATATACACGTGACCATTCCAGCCAATCGTATTAGCGATATGTAAATCAAAACTAATTTTAGACTTACGAAAGCCCAAATGTAATGCGGTAAACGTCATCAATATTGGGGCCGTTGAATAGGCATGCACACAAGACATGTATCGATTGTAAACTTCAGCTAATATTGCAAAGTATACTCCCAGCCACTCGGTAAATCTCTTAAATTAACTGCAATTACCGCGATTTGTCAAAGAAATTTGACGATTAGTAATGCGTATTATTTCACTCGCAGAAAAATATATGCTGGTGCCTGAAATCTCACCTCGAGTATGCGAGCTTAAATTCGAACCCTGTAAAAATGTATCGCATGGTGCATATATGAGAAATTCTTTCCTGTGTAATAGATTTCCAAATAAGGAGATGTTTACTACAGCTTCAAGAAAGCGCGCGAAAAAAAAATCACGTGATCTGTATGCCTGCGAAAATATCACGTGGTGTTATTTCTTCAAGTAGAAAGCGACTCCATTGGATGAAGCTCTCCTTTTAACTGTCTCGCGAGATTACAAATTAGCAAAGCAACACACTGATCACGTCAAAAGCGCTTTCATTTAATTTATTTTGAAATTACAGGCGCTTCAATGACAAAGATCGATTTGGTTTCCGATTTACGTAAATAAGCTTTGTAGAGAACGGGAACCATTACTTTTCGTTCTAAAAATAGACTAGGTTTTTTCGAGAAACTTTGAAAGAAAAGATTATTTTTTTGTGATTTAAAAAAGAAGATACGCATGATAACGTGAACCTATGAGTAAATTGCAAAATGTATGCGTATTTGTAACTCATGGAATTTGAAACATGTGCTTATTTGGTGATTTTCCATTCGTAATTTACGCAGATACGCACGTTATCTGGAGCTCTGCATGGTTACGCCAAGATGAAGTGTAACGGAAATGACATCTCGTCCTTCTTTGGCTATGAATTACAGTCAAAATTTAGGTTCAGGCATAGAAGGCTAATGCTGTCGTTTTTTTGTTCCATTTATTTTTAACTTTTTGTACAAATGTTAATTCCCACATTATAACACAGCAATTTAATGATCTTAAATATCAATTTAAAAAAAAATGATCAAAAAGACGACAATAATTTTCAATCCGTGTTTTTCGTCTCATTTTATACATACCCAAAATGGCGGCCCCCATGGATTTGACCAGTTTCATTTCAGAAAGCTTCATGGGTTATCAAAAAAAAAAAAAAAAAAAAAAAATCTCACACCTGTTACCTATGAACGAAAAAACCCATTTGTGTTTGTTTTTATGTATTATCGCTTCAGTGTCATGCAAAGACAAATGAGAATGATTGGCTACATTTCAATAGGTGTATGTATTATGTATTTGTTTTTCATGAAATGTCAAAATAAATAACTAACATAGTAACCCTTTCCCTCATACGACAATTCTGCAGCAGACGACTTTGAACGTATTTTGTCTAAACATAGAAAATCTCCATAATTGAATGGATAACCTATGACAAAAAGTGGAAAACATTGTGGCAAAAGGAGAAATTGCATGTTTTGTGCAATTTCTTCTTTTTTCAAGTGCTGTGTTTTCAAAAAGCCGTCTGCTGCAGAGGCGTCAGAAAGCGTCTATATGAGGGAAATGGTTAACGGTCACTTAACCCTTTCCCACATTTAATAAATCTGCAACAGACGACTTTGAAATTATCAAGTCTAAAATATATAGAAAAGCTCTATAAATGATAGTATGATTATTGAATAGAGTTGAAATCATTGTGACAAAATATTAATGGAGATATTGCTCATTATGAGAATTTCTCCATTTGCCACTATGATTTCAAAGGTCATCTACTTCAACGGCGTCAGAAAGCGTCTACATGAGGGAAAGGGTAAGCGTCTACATGAGGGAAAGGGTTAAGGAAATAACTTTTACAAATTATCTTGAAATACGAGAAGAAGGTTTTCAAAGATCTGCCATCCGCCCTTTCTGATGCTGCAGGAAGTATATATTCAAAATAATCAAGATGTTTCATTTGTTTAGATAGAGCCAATATAGGAGCATTTATGTAAAATGGGCACAGTAGTTTGAAAAAAAAATGGTGTTTAAATAATAAGTTTACCCCAGCATCATGATATATGACATTAAGGTTAGTGACCCAAATAACACATATTTCTGTTTGAAATCTTGCATATCAAACCCCTTTATACATATGGGGTTATTACTAACATAAACATTATCAATCATATCTTCTATAGCATCTTACTGTAACTCATGGCAATAATTACGTGTAATTAATCAATGCAAGTTTTAAAGACAAAGACAATATATAGATGTGTTCAAAATTTGAAGTTAATCTAACAAAGAACTGTTTCCAAATTCCAAAAATTATTCAAAATTTGTATGTTTTCACACAAAAAAATGGTTGTAACGCTAATCTTCTACAACATACAATATGAATATGGGTATGATAAGGAATCCTGTTTTCGCCATCGACTTGTCAACTTAAAAGGTAACGCGACAATTGGCATTAGGCATCTTCCTCTGCGAAATATTCTGGAACAGTTTCAGAATTATACTAACATTGTTCCAGAATAAATGTTCAAGAACTGCTCTAGAACAAGCCCAGATCCGTTCTAGAACACTTAAAGAACATTTCTATTACGTTAAATGAGACAAATTTTAGGGACAGATGTTCTAGAACAGTTCTGTTACTGTTTTTTGAGCACTTGTTCAAGAACAGTTCTATAACAAATATTCTAGAATAGATTGAGAACAGTTCCCCTTCTATTGTTCTGGAGTTATTCTAGAACTAGTCTAGAATAATTCTAGACCAGTTCCAGAACAATTCTTCTGGAAAAATTGTCTCACTTAACTTTCTAGAACTGTTCCATAAACATTCTAGAACTGTCCCATAAACATTCTAGAACTGTCCCACAAACATTCCAGAACAGTTCTAGACCAGAGTTCCAGAATGTTCTAGAATAGTTCAAGAATGGTTTAAGAACAATGAAGGTTTGTTCCAGAAATGATGTGGGATGGTTCTAGAATAGTTCCAGGACACCTGCTCAGTAAACAGCTGAATCATACTTGTATCTGTTCTAGAGCTTGGGTGGGATGTACCTAGAACAATCCAAGAAATATTCAATTAAAAGTAAACTCACATAAACTACAATCATGTTTGCATTTATTACATGTCTAAGATAGATTATGTGGTAATGGGTTATCCTAGACATTGTAGTAAATTACAAAATTAACTGAAACTGCCAGGGCCTGGAACTGCCTAAAGCCTAAAAGTGTTCCAAAAAGTAATCATGTTACAAGAGTTATCACTAAAGATGATGAATTTCACTTTAAATCACTGAATAAACATTCATTAACATAAATTTTACCTGTCAAGTGTTTCTAAGCCAAGTTGAATACATTCTGTGCTTGTATTAGCTTCATTTTATGTTTTTTCTATCTGCTTTTATCATTAGAATGAGAAGAAAAGTTATTTACAAATCACTTTGTAAATAATATTTGATGACAATCCATTATTTCGTCACCTTAGTGTAAAAACTCAATAAGTACGTTTTTAGCTCACCTGTGCACGAAGTGCTCAGGGTGAGTTATTGTGATCGCCCTATGTCCGGCGTCCGTTGTCCGTCGTCCGTCGTCCGTCGTCAGTCGTCCGTCGTCCGTCAACATTTTCTCCTCTGTAACCGGTGGGTCAACTGGGATGAAACTTCACAGAAAGCATCCTCGCAATGTCCTCACCAGAATTCCTTAAAATGTTTGGGATCCATGCAGAATTCTGGTTTCCATGGCAACGAAATGAAAAAAACTTCAAAATTCTTAAAAATCTTCTCCTCCCAAAGTGTCAGGCCGATTTTCAAATTATTTTGTAGAAATGATCCTTGGGTGACCCTCTATCAGATTCCTTCAAGCCATGTTGATTGGTCGAAAAACATGGCCCCCAGGGGGGGGTGGGGGGGGGGCTATTTTGCCAATATGGCTATAGTGCAAACTTAAAAAATCTTCTCCTCCAAAAGTGTCAGGCCGATTTTCAAATAATTTTGTAGAAATGTTCCTTGGGTGACCCTCTATCAGATTCCTTCAAGCCATGTTGATTGGTCAAAAAACATGGCCGCCAGGGGTCGGGGCTATTTTGCCTTTTATGGTTATAGTGAAAACTTAAAAAATGTTCTCCTCCAAAAGTGTCAGGCCGATTTTCAAATAATTTTGAAGAAATGTTCCTTGGATGACCCTCTATCAGATTCCTTTAAGCCATGTTGATTGGTCGAAAATCATGGCCGCCAGGGGGGGCGGGGCTATTTTGCCTTATATAGCTATAGTGCAAACTTAAAAAATCTTCTCCTCCAAAAGTGTGTGGCCGATTTTCAAATAATTTTGTAGAAATGTTCCTTGGGTGACCCTCTATCAGATTCCTTCAAGCCATGTTGATTGGTCGAAAACTATGGCCGCCAGGGGTCGGGGCTATTTTGCCTTTTATGGTTATAGTGAAAACTTAAAAAATCTTCTCCTCCAAAAGTGTCAGGCCGATTTTCAAATAATTTTGTAGAAATGTTCCTTGGATGACCCTCTATCAGATTCCTTTAAGCCATGTTGATTGGTCGAAAATCATGGCCGCCAGGGGGGGGGGCGGGGCTATTTTGCCTTATATAGCTATAGTGCAAACTTAAAAAATCTTCTCCTCCAAAAGTGTGTGGCCGATTTTTAAATAATTTTGTAGAAATGTTCCTTGGATGACCCTCTATCAGATTCCTTCAAGCCATGTTGATTGGTCAAAAAACATGGCCGCCAGAGGGCGGGGCTATTTTGCCTTTTATGGTTATAGTGAAAACTTAAAAAATCTTCTCCTCCAAAAGTGTCAGGCCGATTTTCAAATAATTTTGTATAAATGTTCCTTGGATGACCCTCTATCAGATTCCTTTAAGCCATGTTGATTGGTCGAAAATCATGGCCGCCAGGGGGGGCGGTGCTATTTTGCCTTATATAGCTATAGTGCAAACTTAAAAAATCTTCTCCTCCAAAAGTGTGTGGCCGATTTTCAAATAATTTTGTAGAAATGTTCCTTGGATGACCCTCTATCAGATTCCTTCAAGCCATGTTGATTGGTCAAAAAACATGGCCGCCAGAGGGCGGGGCTATTTTGCCTTTTATGGTTATAGTGAAAACTTAAAAAATCTTCTCCTCCAAAAGTGTCAGGCCGATTTTCAAATAATTTTGTAGAAATGTTCCTAGGGTGACCCTCTATCAGATTCCTTCAAGTCAAGTCGATTGGTCGGAAACTATGCCCGCCAGATGGCGGGGCTTATATAGCTAAAGTGAAAACAAAAATCAGGTGAGCGATTCCAGGGCCATCATGGCCCTCTTGTTGTAATTTTACAGGAGAGCGTTTAAACTGATTTTCTTAGAGAAATGACACTTGATTTTAAGTTTTTTTTTAGTTTTTATTTAAAAACAAAGAAACAAAGTAGTCCAAAATAATATTTTCTAAAAAAGATTTGTAATAAAAAAGATATTTGGAAAAAATGCATTTATATGTTTATATTTCACTGAACTTGTTTGGTGCAATAAAATTATAAGTGCACCTATCACTTTATTGCACTTGATATTTTGGAGCAAAAACTAAATAAGTGCGATTTATCCTTTACTAGATGTGAACAGATAGACAAATATTGATTTATTATTACTCCAAGATTGATATTAATATTTACTTTGTTCTATGGTAACCTAGAAAATGTTTTGATAAATCTGAAATACAACTGAAGCAAGACTAAAAATGCAACCAAATTAAAACAATAACCAGCTTATTGTAAATTTAGATTTAGAATAAATAAAAAAGTTGCCTCAGTTTAATAATAATAGTAATAATAGACTTTATTATATATTCAAGATACAAGCACCGTTATGGGAATAATTTATGTAATTAACCGATGACCACCAGCGTGGTATACCATGAAAGATATGTTGATTCAGTTCCTGATATGCAGTGGATTCCATATTTTTGGTCCAGAGTATGTCAAAGATTTTCTGTAAAATTCTATTCTTGGTTACGGAATGCAAAGTGTATGCTGGCGCCAGATCTGGGTGATGGACAGGAGCAAACCTATAGTCCCCAAACAAATCTCCGACCGGTTAGGGACTAATAAGTAATATGTTCCCAATCAGGTAGCCAGGAAGACTAGGTTTTCTCATCATTTGACCCACCATTCAGTTTTATTTTGTCAATGCCATATTACAATCTTATTATGTATAATTCTCTTTAAAATGGGGAGATCTTAGAAGAAAATGTTAAGTCTGACAAAATGAAACTTTTAAAAAAATCTGATAAAAATTGAAAAAAATATTTTTCATCATGAGCAATATTTCCCTTTTCTGCAATGTTTTTGAAAGTTGTTTGCTACAGAGGTGTCAAAAGTTGTATATATTATGGAAGGAATGAAGAAACAGAAATTAGTGTTATTTATGCAGCTATTTTGTATACAAATATGGACATATATCTTTCTTGCACCAAATAGTTGTTTGAAATATTAAAATGATGTGGTGCAATACATCACTATGTGCACATATTGTTTTTTTGCACAACAAAATAATATCAGCGTACTTATTACTTTATGCCTCTTTCTTATAAAAGCATATTTTGAGGTTGAATTTGGTTTTAATACTTTTTGAGGACATGTATCTTTATATATATCTTAAATCATTTTATGCAAAAAAGTGATTTTTTGAAAAAATGGACTTATTGAGTTTTTGCACTAAGGTGACGATTTATAACCGAGTGTTTTGTGAAAACATTGCCTGAATTTTAACATTTCACATTATCATCCATTTTGAAAATTTAAAATCTTAACTTCCTGTTGTTGTTGTTGCAATTATTAAAAAAAAAAAAGGTTCTAGAAGTGTTCTGGAAGTGTCCTTGTTTCTCTTCAGAATGGATCAAGTTTAAGTGATTCATTCACACCAAGTTAAAAAATACAAAGTCATTATTATTTAATTAAATTGACTGAGTAAAATTATTCTAAAAGTGTACTGGAATTATGTTGTAGATAATTTATGACGATGATGATCTTCTAGAATTTAGTTTTAGAACATTTGTAGAACATTTCAAGAACTTGATATTTCCTTGAAATGTTCTAAAAATGTCCTAGAACATTAAAATTTTGTAGAACTTGTAAATCACAGATTATAAAAGTTCATATTTTGGAACATTTTAGAACACTTTTAGAACCAAATATTAAAAATTTGTAGAAAATTCCTTTAACTGATTTTGTCTTTGAAAAGTTCTAAAAATGTTCTAGAATATTTCAAGAACACTTTCAGAATAAAAACAAGTTCAACACATGTTCTGTATTTATTCTAGAATGATGTACTGGAACAAAAGTTCTAGAACATGCATATGTTACTGTTCTAGAACTGTTCTTGATGTTTTAGAACTGTTCTAGAACTGTTCCATTTTCTAGAACATAATTTCGCAGGGGTAATTTCGCTTTGTTCAGCTGATTCTTTGACAATGACAAGTCTCAAATGTCTTAAGATTTTGGGTCGAAAAGTATTGCTCTTATTTCAACTTCTCGACCTGTTATTTACTGCGCAACTGGAAATTATGTAGATCTATATATCATATGTCAAGTTGTCCTGAGCACGAAGTGTGGGGAAAGCTATTGTGATCACCCACTGTGATGTAGTTGTCTGTCCTTCCATTTACATCTACCTACGAACAGATGTTCCTAAACCAGTTGACAAATTTTCGAAATAATTTCACAGGAATTTCCTTCAGTGGTCATATAAATTAGTTTCAAGATATGATGTCCGACGATGGTACTCACCGTCACTACTGGTTGGAAAGAAAATGGCATTTAAGTTCCTTTATTATGACTACATTGTGATTCATTTGCAGCAGACACCTATGACAAACATTGGGACAATTTCTCCTGTTGCTACCCTTTTGAGCTCACCTATGCATGAAGTGCAAGGTGAGCTTTATTAATCGCTTACCATCTGTCATCCGTCATCGTCGTCCGTCCATTCACATTTTCCTACAAACAACTTCTCCTCCTAAACCAATTAACCAAATTCAAAATAATTTTACAGGAATGTTCCTTGGGTGAATCTCTTTCAAACTTGTTCAAAGAATTCTATTCCATGCAGAACTTTGGTTGCCACGGCAACAAAAATGGGGAAATTAACCAAAACTTAAAAAATCTTCTTCTTTGAAAGAAGAAGGCCTATAAATAAATACCTTTAATATTTGTTATGTAGCATCCTCTAGTGAACCTCTACCAAGATTGTTCAAATTATAGCCCTTCCCTGGGGGTCACTTGTTTTTCGTAGACTCATATAGGATAACAATTTAAAAACCTTCTTGTCTAAGAGTAGAGGGCCCAGGCCTTTGATATTTGGTATGTATCATCATCTAGTGGACCTCTACCAAGATTGTTCAAATTATAGCCCTGGGGTCAAAAATGGGCCCACCCAGGTCATTTGTTTTACATATACTCGTATAGGGAAAAACTTTAAAAATCTTGTCTTATTAGGGTCGGCGAGAAAATAATAGGGCCGGTCAGGTTACCGGAAACACAGGTATTTTTTTTGGGCCTTATATAGGGGAAAAACTTTAAAAATCTTTATGTCTAAAAGCAGAGG
This sequence comes from Serripes groenlandicus, assembly GCA_031761405.1. Taxonomy (NCBI): domain Eukaryota; kingdom Metazoa; phylum Mollusca; class Bivalvia; order Cardiida; family Cardiidae; genus Serripes; species Serripes groenlandicus. The sequence goes on from JASEVX010000014.1 coordinate 18,225,609, forward strand.
GTCCAGGCCTTTAATACTTGGTATGTAGCATCATCTAGTGGACCTCTACCAAGATTGTTCAAATTATATCCCCTGGGGGTGACTTATTTCAAAAAGACTCGTATAGGGGAAACACTTTAAAAGTCATCTTGTCTAAAAGTAGAGGGCCAAGGCTTTGATATTTGGTATGTAGCGTCATCTAGTGGTCCTCTACGAAGATCGATCAAATTATAGCCCTGGGGTAAAAAATGGCACCACCCGGGTCATTTGTTTTACATATACTCGTATCTATAGGGAAAAACTTTAAAAATCTTGTCTAAAAGTTTAATATTTGAAATCTAACTTCATCTAGTGGACTTCTACCAAGATTGGTCAAATTATTACAGCCCTGGTGTCAAACATGGCTCCACCCTGGGGATCACTTGTTTAACATAGACTTGTTAAGGTAAACAAATATTCTTGTCCATTTGCAATGAATGTTCTTTGGGTGCCCCTCTACTAAGACTTCAAATTATTTTGATAGGATGATAAACATGGCCACCAGGGGGTGTTACTTGTTTTCCGTATATATGTATCTATAGACAAAGAACAATGAAAACTTTTTAAGTTTGATTAAATCAGGTGAGTGATATAGGACCATCATGGTCCTCTTGTTTCTCTATTGAATCATATATATTCACTAATTGTAAAGTTAGTGTTTAGTTCCTCTGGATAAAAGCCAGCCCAGTCAAGCTGATGTCAAAGCAGATTGACTGTTGTGCTTTCGTATGTCAGTGCATTTAAACTTTTGGTTTAAACAACTTCTCTGTAACCACCTGGCAAAATTATAGTTTCGATAGCAAAAAAATACATTTTAAAAAAAATACCAAAAAAATGTAGCCAGATTTTGTTACATTTTGTATATATGTATAGTCCTGCAGTGACTCTCTATCAGGTTCCTTCAGGCCATATCAATTGACCTAAAACATGGATGCCAGGGGGTGAGGCTCTTTTGCCTTATATATATATCTATATAGTTAACTTCAAATCTCTTCAAAATCCATTTGTAGAAATGGGCCTTTGGTAACCCTCTTTGAGATTCCTTCAGGCCATGTTGATTGGCCATAAAACATGGCTGCCTGTGGGCGAGGCTGTTTTACCTTACATTACTATAGTGAAAACTTTAAAAGTTTCTCCTCCAAAAGTGTATGGCCAATCATGACATAATTTTGTACTGATAAATGTTCATTATGTTATCAGATTCCCCCAATCCATGTTAATTGGTCTAAAAACATGGCAGCCAGGGACCGGGCTGTTAGCCTTTTTAGTGAACATTTTTAAATAAATTTCTCCTCCTAGAATGTTTCAATGGCTGCTTTTTAAATACATAAGCATAAATGTTCCTTGGGTGATCCTCTGAAATATTCCTTTTTGCCATGTTGGTTGTTTGAAAAACAGGGCCACCAGGATATGGGCTGTTTTGTCTTATATGGCTATTTTGCCAAATGCAGTTGAGCGATACTGGCCTTATTGGGCCTCTTTTTATGCCCCCGGAATCTACGATTCGGTGGGCATCTAGTTTTTGGCCTGTCTGCACGCATGTCTGCACGTCTGTCTGCATGTCTGCACTTCTGTGTCTGCGCGAAAAAAACCTTTAACCTTGACCACTACTTTTGAACCATAACAGGTACGGCTACCATATTTCACATGTGTATTCCTTGTGACATGACCTTTCTGTCAGTACCAAAATTTTTGACCTTGCGACCTTGACCTTTGACCTAGATGTTGCCATTCTCGATAAAAACTTTAACCTTGACGACTACTTTTGAAGCATAACAGGTAAGGCTACCATATTTCACATGTGTATACCTTGTGACATGACCTTTCTGTCAGTACCAAAATTTTTCACCTTGCGACCTTGACCTTTGACCTAGATGTTGCCATTCTCGAAAAAACCCTTTAACCTTGACCACTATTTTTGAACCATAACAGGTGCGGCTACCATATTTCACATGTGTATATCTTGTGACATGACCTTTCTGTCAGTACCAAAATGTTTCACCTTGCGACCTTGACCTTTGACCTAGATGTTGCCATTCTCGAAAAAACACTTTAACCTTGACCACTACTTTTGAACCATAACAGGTACGGCTACCATATTTCACATGTGTATTCCTTGTGACATGACCTTTCTGTCAGTACCAACATTTTTGACCTGGTGACCTTGACCTTTGACCTAGATGTTGCCATTCGGGGGCATCAGTGTTTCACAAACACATCTTGTTCATAGATATTATCAAAGTTGTATGCTGAAGATTTGATGTAAGCTCGACTGGATTAAAGCAGACAACTAAAGAAAATATCCCATCAAGTAAATGTTTAATAATTGGTCAATATTGTAGGACCTGTGTGACTAGAGGTAGAGGCCAGTCTACCTCATATGTGTTCACTCTTTCCCACATTCAAGAAATCTGCAGCAGACGACTGTGAAGTATGAAAGGTCTGTAGTGCTGTAAAAACCTATAACAATTTATAGAAAAATCCAAAGTTTAAGTATACATAGTTCTCTAACCATTTGACAAGAATACAAAAACAAAGATCAAATGTGTAGCTACATGTAGAATGGTATACATGTTCAAAAATTATATGTGGGGGGGGGGGGGGGGGGGGGGTCGTGCTTTTTCTCAATTCATCCCCTGTCTTAATTTCTTTTCAGTACAAGAGAACGCAAACTGCAGAGAAACATTATCAATGTGCTGTCTGAAGGGGGATTAAGATAAACATACGATCATACATACATCAGAGAAACCTTATGAATGTCACTTTGGGGATTGTAAAGTGCAGACAAATCTACTTTAATCCGAGACTAAAGAACACATGTATACATACTAGAGAAAAGGCATATCAATGTTATATAACGCCACAATCCAAAAAATATATTTTTCCAACTTAAAAAAAATGCAGTGAGGATAAACCGTATTAATTTTATATAAATTTGTAAAGATGAAACAAACAGAAAGAAGATTTAAATACATGCTCTAGAATGAATACTGGAAAAAGCCCTTTCCAATGTGAATATACAAGCAGCTGGAAAGGAGAATTAATCAAACACAAAAGAAAGTCTTATGAATGCGATGTCTGTGAATTTGCATGCAGATGGAAAGGTGAATTTATCCTACACCAAAGAATACATAGTGGAATAAACCCCTATCAATGTAATGTTTGTGAATATGCATGCAAACAGAAAGTGAGTTTAAGCAGACACATGCGAATACATACTGGAGAAAAGCCTTATAAATGTGATAGTTGTGAATATGCATGCAAACAGAAGGGTAGTTTAATCAAACACCAAAGAATACATACTGGAGAAAAGCCCTATAAATGTGATTTTTGTACACATACATGCATCAAGAAAAATCACTTAATTGAACACCAAAGAATACACACTGGAGAAAAGCCCTATCAATGTGATGTTTGTGAATATGCATGCAAACAGAAAAGTAATTTAACAAAACACCAAAGAGTACATACAGGAGAAAAGCCCTATCAATGTGATGTTTGTGAACATACATTCAAAGAGATAGGGAGTCTAAGCAGACACATGCGAATACATACTGGAGAAAAGCCTTATAAATGTGATATTTGTGAATATGCATGCAGACAGAAGGGTAATTTAATCGAACACCAAAGAATACATACTGGAGAAAAGCCCTATAAATGTGATGCTTGTGAATATAAATGCAGCAAGAAAAAACATTTAATCGAACACCAGATAATACACACAGGAGAAAAGCCCTATCAATGCGATGTGTGTGAATATGCATGCAACGAGAACGGGAGTTTAACTAGACATAAAAGAATACATACAGGAGAAAGGCCGTATCAATGTGATGTTTGTGAATATGCATGCATACAGAAAGGTAACTTAATTAGACACCAAAGAAAACATACTCATTATATGTATACGGGTTAAAAGCCTTACCAAGGTGATGTTTGTCAGTATGCATGCACACAGAAAGGTAATTTAATCAGACACCTAAGGGTTAAAATGGGATTAAAGCCTTATCAAGGCGTCGTTTGTCAATATGCATGCACTCAGAAAGGTAATGTTATCAAATCATGTCAGGAAGAGGTGTTAAAATGTTGGGTTTTTAGCTCACCTATGCATGAAGTGCAAGGTGAGCTATTGTGATCACATTTTGTCCGGCGTCTGTCGTCAACATTTGCGCTTGTTAACACTCTACAGGCTACAATTTGCATCCAATCTTCATGAAAGTTTATCAGAACATTTGTCTCTATAAAATCTTGGACAAGTTCGAAACTGGGCCATATTGAGCTCAAAAACTAAGTCACTAGGTCAAATTGAAGGGAAATCTTGATAACACTTGAGGCCACATTTTCAACTTCAGCAGCATGAAATTTGGTCAGAATGTTGAGCTTAATGATATCTAGGCCATGTTTGAATAATGGTTATACAGGGTCAAAAACTAGGTCACTAGGCCAAATTGAAGGGTAATCTTGTTAACACTCTAGAGTCCACATTTTCAACTTGAGCATGTTGAAACTTTATCAGAATGCTTGTCTTGATGATATGTAGGTCAAGTTCGAACAGCAGCTTGACATTTGATGAGAATGTCTATCTAAATGATATCTAAGTTTGGTCAGAATGACGAGCTGAATGTTATCTTAGCCAAGTTCGAATATGGGTCATGTAGGGTCAAAAAGGTCACTTGTCCAAATTGAAGGAAAAGCTTGTTAACTCTTTGTATGCCACATTTTTTGCTTCAGCAGCTTGAAATTTTGTCAGAATGTTTGTCTGAATTATATCTAAGTTAAGTTCGAACATAGGTCATATTGGGTCAGAAACAAGGTCAATAAAGGAAGATATTGTTCAAACTCCGGAGGCCGCATATCTAGTCAATTTTGGAATATAGGTCATATCAGGCAAAAAAATATAGATCACTAGGACATTGCCGCCAAATGAAGGAAAATATTGTTTACACTGGAGGATTGCATTCAGAATAATTGTCTTGATGTGTTTTGCATTGCAGTACATTGTATAATTATGGTGAGCGAACTAGGGCCATCATGGCCCTCTTGTTTATAAAACTCTTCAACTTTTTTTAGCTCTACACCTGTCACATAGTGACGCGGTGAGCTTTTGTGAACATGATAAAGTCTTCATTTATTATTTGATGTTTACCAAACTTATTCAGTAGCTAGACATACATGAAAGCTCGGTTTCTTTCGAAAATCAGATCCGTTCATGCAAGACGGGATTATGGCCTTTTAAAATTGGCAAAATTGCTACAATTGACCTTGTGAACAAGTTAAAAGTCATCATTTATTATCTGATGTTTACCAAATTTATACAGTAGCTAGATATACATGAGAGCTCTGTTCCTTTCCAAAGCCAAAAAAATTGGCAAAATTGTTATAATTTACTTTGTGAACACGATAAAAACTCTCCGTTTCTGAACACCATCTCGACTTCATATAGATGTATTGGTGGTTGCAGATCATACATAATGTCAATGAAAGTGGATGATTTGTGGAATATTTTGTTAAAAATGAAATGACTGTTGCCAGCTAATTTCCATGTTGGTCATCTTGTACCGCCAATAGTTCCTGTCTAAAAATCAAAATGCAGTAACTTGTTGACATACGAAGCCGAACATTGATTTGATTCGACATCACTAACCCAAAAGGAATAACTCAAAAGAAATTTTATGTTAAAATATATGAATTACATGATTAATAATTAAAATGTATTTATACGCTTTCAACATACTTGATCGCACGTAAAGTTCATTGGTAATTCCTAAATATTGTAAATCGAATGGGAGTAAAGGTAACTTTTCGATTCCGACTCAAAAACAAATTAAGATAAATGAGTCCCAATGATAACATATATACTCAAACATTCAAATTATTTAAATGATAATAAAATAAACAGTTGACAAAATATAACATATATACGATAAATGTGCAAGTGAGCCTAGGCGTCATAATTTCCAAAAATCCTTTCGAATAAAATGTATTATCAGCGGAACCAGGAATACTAGAGTATTTCATTTTAGATTCCTAGTTAAATACCTCAAATTCTCAACCAAAATTAACCTGAACAACCCCAGCAGACGGAATAAGATAGTCAAGTCCCAATTATAAAACAAATGATTTAAATGACATTTGTTTTTTATCAAGATAAAACGTTTCAATACTAAATATTTCGCTAACTCGTGTATTGGTTTATAATTATGTTATAAATGAAATCCATCGAAGTGGCCGCGTAACGTAGCGGTAAGAATGTTCGGCCGTGAAGCGGGATACTTGAGTTTGATTCCCGCTCTGGGCAGATAATTTTTTTATATAAGAAAAATATAATATTTTTTGTCCTATAAATTGCCGATATCAGTGGTGCAATTGTCACTTAACACCGCTGCAATAAACTCTTTCAAAATGTTGGGATTTAAAATGAATTCAAAAGCAATGCATTTAAAACTATTCACCTATAGATGCATTGTGAAACACTAAGAAATGATTAAATCGTGTGTATGATGTTTTATGTCGCTTTTAACAATATTTCAGTCATTGCACGCTGAATTTTTTTTGTAGATAACACAGAATTTTATTTCTGCTTTGAAAGTAAAATTGGACTCTCAATATAATTATCATTGTTAGGTTATTGTGATTTTGATATGAAATGTATATGTGTTAATTGCATTAAAAAAAGACATGGCTAAAAATCCATTGTAAACCAGGAGGTGGGCTAAGCAGAAACTATCCAGATAGCAGATGCGCATGTGTATGCCAACTTTTAGTATATCGATAGACCATCATACTGTGTTTACAGTGTTTTCCTTTACTCCTTTATCATTTAATATATGGATATAAAGTGCTAACTAACAAATTGCTAGTGTAAAGTGTTCAAGTTAGACTTTTGGGATCGGTAAATCCATGTCTAAATGTTATCTGCAGTTAGCCCCTTTGCTGTGAGCACTTTCAGTGCTTTGATTGTATTTCTTCATCAGAGTCTTTATGAAGCATTTCGTTTGATGATGCTCTTCCTGTCTTTTTGTGTGTTTTTTGTGATCACTTGAGTCACCTTTGGTTAGTTGTTCAAGAGCTTGTAATACCCCTTCGAAGAAGAGGGGGTATATAGGAGTCACTGTGTCGGATGCTTTAAGGAGAACTCTTTCTAAACCACAAGCAAATTTCTGTGGTTTTTAACTCACCAGAGCACAAAGTGCTCAAGGTGAGTTTTTGTGATCGCCTTTTGTCCGTCGTTCGTCGTCCGTCGTCAACATTTGCTTGTTAACACTCTAGAGGCAACATTTTGCATACAATCTTCATGAAAGTTTATCAGAACATATATCTCAATCAAATCTAGGCCAAGTTCGAAACTGGGTCATGTCAGGTCAAAAACTAGGTCACTAGGCCCAATTTAAGGAAAATCTTGTTAACACTCTTGGAGCTGCCTTTTTGGCTTGAGCATGTTGAAACTTTGTCAGAATGTTTGTCTTAGTGATATATAGGCCAAGTTCGAATATAGGTCATGTCGGGTCAAAAACTAGGTCACTAGGCCAAATTGAAGGAAAATCTTGTTAACACTCTAGAAGCCGCATTTTTGGCTTGAGCATGTTGAAGCTTTGTCAGAATGTTTGTCTTAGTGATATCTAGGCCAAGTTCGAATATAGGTCATGTCGGATCAAAAACTAGGTCACTTGGCCAAATTGAAGGAAAATCTTGTTAACACTCTAGAAGCCGCATTTTTGGCTTGAGCATGTTGAAGCTTTGTCAGAATGTTTGTCTTAGTGATATCTAGGCCAAGTTCGAATATAGGTCATGTCGGGTCAAAAACTAGGTCACTTGGCCAAATTGAAGGAAAATCTTGTTAACAATATAGAAGCCACATTTTTGACTTGAGCATGTTGAAACTTTGTTAGAAAGTTTGTCTTGATGATATCTAGGCCAAGTTCGAATATAGGTCATGTCTGGTCAAAAACTAGGTTACTAGGCCAAATTTAAGAAAATCTTGTTAACACTCTGGAAGCCACATTTTTGGCTTGAGCATGTTGAAACTATGTCAGAAAATTTGACTTAGTGATATCTAGGTCAAGTTCGAATATGGGTCATATCGGGTCAACAACTAAGTCACTAGGCCAAATTGTAGAACAATCTAGTTAACACTATAGAGATCGCATTTTTGACTTGAGCAGCTTGAAATTTTGTCAGAAAGTTTATCTTGATGATATTGCCATTGGTGCTGAAAGAGTTATGTTTTAAATAGCCCATTCTCAGGTGAGCGATTCCAGGGCCTCATGGCCCTCTTGTTTTTTGAAGAGATTTAGTAGCCCTACTGGCAGCCTTCACTGCATCAGGTGACAAAACTTCAAGCCTGTGATAATCTTCAGTGGATAATCCCGATTGATTTTCTTTGTCCATATCTGTCATTATCATCTCCATCAATAGTTTTCTAATTTCTATCATACTCTTTGACACACCTTTTTTTTGTGAAGTTTGTCTCAAACGTGATTCCTTTTTCATTTTCTTCCAATATTCTCTTTGCTTATCTATTTCCGCACTCATTCGAGCTATCTTTGGCGATGTGACACAACTTTTTCCTGTTGCCCCCTTTAGTTTATCCCGATATCTTTGGAACGGATCCTGCTTTGGAGCCTTTGATTTTTCTCGGCATCTCCATTCTTTTCTTCTTCTTCTATCTTTTTTCAAGGTGACTGAAAATAATTTAAATTTAAGACAAATTTATAATATGTTTAGTTAATATTTAAATAATATTAATACCTGGTTATCTGTCCTCGAACAACCTTCAAACAGTGTCCCCTATTTTATAGATAACCGACAATGACTGACGGAACACGACGACTGTAGGTCACAAGCATTCATTCAATAGTAGAAAAATACATTTTCAGTTTTAATTTCTGTATCCAAAGACAGAGTCCTTATATAAAATACTTGGTACATCTGCATTATCTAATCAAATGCGTAATGTAATGCAGAACATGGAATATTGCCACATAGGAAAGAAAAATTTACTAGATGTTCAAAGTCATAATCATCGTATTTGTCATACAGTTTTATAAACCGTTGATAATTATCATGATCATCATTTATTGATTGATTAGCTGTTGAGTTGAAATGCTGTTTAAACATTAAGGTCATTTTCAAACTAGTCAGCTTGCGACAGAGGGCACTTAGGTAAACTTTAGAGTGCTGCCTCACTGAAAATGCCATGCCGCAGACTAGTGATGGTCGATTAACATCTAAAATTTATTAAAACTGAAATTCGATTAATTGTTGATCATAGGATGTTATTATGTTACCTAATAATTTACTGGAAAATGTTGCGTTTACACTACTAAAATATATAGGTCTGGATGTTTCAGATCTATTTTTTTATACAAATTTGGAAGGCGTTTGATATGTATTTCCTTATAAATGTTTATCTGTAATTGTGAATAATTATAATGCAGTTCTAAAACATTTTGTTTAATGTATGAAAATAATATCCGAAATTATGTAATATCCGAATTTATGGAAATTACTATCACTGTACTGTTTGTATCCCTTTCAAGTTTATTTCAACTTTAAAATTGTAATAATATATATATTTTTTTAATAAACATCAATTAATAAATAAATATAAAGTCTGAGTTTGCTACGAAGCTGAACGCATGATTCATGGAAAGGAAACAATTTAAAGATCCTCTTTCGTTTTTAAATTACTATTATTAACGGTCTTCTTTGTATTCAATTATTACCTTTCCCGACGTTGTTTGGTCGCATAAAAAAGCTTGCCGCTGTCGAATTATGCATCGTTTCTGCATTTGATACATTTACAGAATAGCGATAAACAAGCAATTGATTGACATTCAATTGTTTACATAATTTCAACAAATGTTTCGTCAATTGGAACATCTCGCTAATTATCGGCTATGTATACACACATGTGTACACTGCGTGATAGCTAACTGATTTAGTGAATGTAAACCCCGCGTAGTATGCGTTTCCAGTTGGATCATCTAGTTTCATTTACGGAAATCTCGACTTTTGGAGTTACCAGTCAATTGACCTAGATAAATTGGGTTTTTCAATAATTGCTGTAAAAAAGGCTGATATTTATAAATCCCGTTTCGGATTTTTGCCAGTTGTTTTTGGTGGGGTCTGTAAAAAAGTTACGGTCGGCGCTAAAAGTGTTCGGTCGGTCGGGTAACTAGAAACAAACCTATTTTTTAGGCCTTACATAATAAGCTTTTAAATCCGATTAAACCACAACATAATCTTTTTATAAACATTTCTGATGCATACTTGTTTTTAGCTCACCAGAGCACGTAGTGCCCAAGGTGAGTTATTTTGATCCCCTTTTGTTCTTCATCCGTCGTCAACATTTGCTTGTTAACACTCTAGAGGAATTATTTTGCATCCAATCTTTATGAAAGTTTATCAGAACATATATCTCCATCAACTGTAGGCCAAGTTCGAAACTGGGTCATGTGGGGTCAAATTCAAGGAACATCTTGTTAACACTCTGGAAGCCATATTTTTGAGCATGGTGAAACTTTGTCAGAATGTTTGTCTCAGTGATATCTAGACCAAGTTCGAAACTGGGTCATGTCCGGTCAAAAACTAGGTCACTAGGTCAAATTCATGAAAAAGCTTGTTAACACTCTGGAAACCACATTTTTGGCTTGAGCTTGTTGAAACTTTGTCAGAATGTTTGTCTCAGTGTTATTTATATCAAGTTCGCAACTGGGTCATGTCCGGTCAAAAACTAGGTCACTAGGTCAAATTTATTGAAAATCTTGTTAACACTCTGGAAGCCATATTTTTGGCTTGAGCATGTTGAAACTTTGTCATAATATTTGCTTTGAAGGTATCTAGGCCAAATCAAATATGGGTTTGGTCAGGTCAAAAACTAGGTCACTAGGCCATATTGTATAAAAATCTTGTTAACACTATATAGATTCCATTTTTGACTTGAGCAGCTTGAAATTTTGTCAGAAAGTTTTTCTTGATGATATTGCCATTGGCGCTGAAAGAAATAAGTGTTAAAAAGCCCATTCTCAGGTGAGCGATCCAGGGCCTCATGGCCCTCTTGTTTATTAAACAACTATGTATATCAAATAATTTAAGTAACTGTCTAAAATATGCTTAAATTTAAAACAAGAGACACATTAAAATGGGTCATAGTAAGATTAAAATAGATCTATTTATCAAATCGGTCACATACAACAGATTATCGATTATCATCACTATCGCAGACAGACATGACACTGAGCACACCACTTCTCCCTATGACCATTTAATGCCTGGAGCACTAGCCAAGGAGGCAACAAATTTTGCCAATTTTTAGCTCGACTTTGGCGTGGTCGTCCGGTTAAGGTTTTTTGTTCAGCTCATGTTTTATTCTGGCGGTGGCGTGTTCGTCCTGTTGAGGTTTTTTGTTCAGGTCATCTTTTTTTCTGGCGTCGGCGTGGTCGTCCGGTTAAGGTTTTTTGTTCAGCTCAGCTTTTTTAGCTCACCAGAGCACGTAGTGCTCAAGGTGAGTTATTGTGATCGCCTTTTGTCCGTCGTTTGTCGTCCGTCGTCAACATTTGCTTGTTACTACTCTAGAGGCAACATTTTGCACCCAATCTTTATGAAAGTTTATCAGAACGTATATCTCGATCAACTCTAGGCCAAGTTCGAAACTGGGTCATGTGGGGTCAAAAGCTAGGTCACTAAGTCAAATTTAAGGAAAATCTTGTTAACACTCCTGAAGCCGCATTTTTTGCTTGAGCATGTTGAAACTTTGTCAGAATGTTTGTCTTGGTGATATCTAGGCCAAGTTCGAAACTGGATCATGTCCGGTCAAAAAACTAGGTCACTAGGTCAAATTTAAGAAAATTCTTGTTAACACTCTGGAAGCAATATTTTTGGCTTGAGCATGTTGAAACTTTGTCAGAATTATTGTCTTACTGATATCTAGGCCAAGTTCGAAACTGGGTCATGTCCGGTCAAAAACTAGGTCACTAGGTCAAATTTAAGAAAAATCTTGTTAACACTCTGGAAGCAATATTTTTGGCTTGAGCATGTTGAAACTTTGTCAGAATTATTGTCTTACTGATATCTAAACCAAGTTTTACACTGGGTCATGTTCGGTCAAAAAATAGGTCACTAGGTCAAATTTAAGGAAAATCTTGTTAACACTGTGGAAGCCACATTTTTGGCTTGAGCATGTTGAAACTTTGTTAGAAAGTTTGTCTTGGTGTTATCTAGGCCAAGTTCAGTTATGGGTCGTTGAAAGAGTTAAGTCTTAAAAAGCCCTTTCTCAGGTGAGCGATCCAGGGCCTCATGGCCCTCTTGTTTCTGTTTTCTATCAGTCGAGTCTCTGTGCCGTACGCGGTGCTCTTGTTAAGTCTCATCTTAGGTATGACCCGGCAGGGAATCGACCAACAAACTACAACTTGCAGATCAATTCTCTTCCACTAGGTCACCACTGCACTTTAGATTAGCAGCTAGGTGGACATTCGATTGCAATGAATAATAGAAAATAAGCATGATTACTGTACCTTTGATACTTATTAAGTAGCCAATGGCAGTGTACTTACGCTGCATATTTTGACGGATTTGCTTTAAGTCTGTCCAAGTATTCTCTATTATAGTCTGCCTTGGGTTTTACCCGTTTCTCCTCCTTGACAGGCCTAACATGAAAGGACCACCTGTCAGTAAGTAGTACGAATTTGTATTATTGTTTTTAGCTCACCTGAGCTTTGCTCAAGGTGAGTTATTGTGATCGCCTTTTGTCCGTCGTGCGTCGTGTGTGCGTCGTGCGTCAACTTCTTCTCCTCAGTAACAAGTGGGTCAGTTTTAATGAAACTTCACAGAAAGCATCCTCTCAATGACCTCACCAGAATTCCTTCAAATTTTTGGGATCCATGCAAAATTCTGGTTTCCATGGCAACGAAACCGAAAAAACTTCGAAATTCTTCTTCTCCCAAACTGGTTGGCAGGTTTTCAAATAATTTTGTAGAAATGTTCCTTGGATGACCATCTATCAGATTCCTTCAAGCCATGTTGATTGGTCGAAAAACATGGCCGCAAGGGGGGCGGGGCTATTTTGCCGTATATGGCTATAGTGAAAACTTAGAAAATCTTCTCCTCCGAAAGTGTCAGGCCGATTTTCAAATAATTTTGTAGAAATGTTCCTTGGGTGACCCTCTATCAGATCCTTCACGCCAATTTGATTTGTCGAAAAACATGGCCGCCAGAGGGCGGGGCTATTTTGCCTTATATGGCTATATTGAAAACTTAAAAAATCTTCTCCTCCAAAAGTGTCAGGCCGATTTTCCAATAATTTTGTAGAAAGGTTCCTTGGGTGATCCTCTATCAGATTCCTTCAAGCCATGTTGATTGGTCAAAAAACATGGCCGCCAGGGGCGGGCCTATTTTACCTCTTATGGCTATAGTGAAAACTCCTCCATAAGAGTCAGGTCGATTTTCAAATAATTTTGTAGAAATGTTCATTGGGTGGCGCACTATCAGATTCCTTCAAGCCATGTTGATTGGTCGAAAAACATGGCCGCCAGGGGGCGGGGCTATTTTGCCTTATATGGCCAAAGTGAAAACTTAAAAAATCCTCAACATCTTCTCCTCAGTAACCAGGGGTCAATTGGGATGAAACTTCACAGAAAGCATCCTCTCAATGACCTCACCAGAATTCCTTCAAATTTTTGGGATCCATTCAGAATTCTGGTTTCCATGACAACGAAATGAAAAAAGCTTCAAAATTCTTCTTCTCCCAAACTTGTTGGCAGATTTTGAAATTATTTTGTAGAAATGTCTTTGGGTGACCCTCTATCAGATTCTTTAAGCCATGTTGATTGGTCGAAAAACATGGCCGCCAGGGGGGCGGGGCTTTTTTGCCTTATATGGCTATAGTGAAAACTAAAAAAATCTTTTTTTCCCAAACTGGATGGCAGATTTTCAAATAATTTTGTAGAAATGCTCCTTGGATGACCCTCTATTAGATTCCTTCAAGCCATGTTGATTGGTAAAAAAACATTGCCGCCAGGGGGCGGAGCTATTTTGCCTTATATGGCTATAGTGAAAACTTAAAAAATCTTCTCCTCCGAAAGTGTTACGCCGATTTTCAAATAATTTTATAGAAATGTTCCTTGGATGACCCTCTATCAGATTCCTTCAAGCCAAGTTGATTGGTCGAAAAACATGGCCGCCATGGGGGGGCGGGGCTATTTTGCCTTATATGGCTATAGTGAAAACTTAAAAAATCTTCCTTCTCCGAAATTGTCAGGCCGATTTTCAAATAATTCAGATTCCTTCAAGCCATGTTGATTGGTCAAAAGACATGGCCGCCAGTGGGCAGGGCTATATATATATGGCTATAGTGAAAACTTTAAAAATCTTCTCCTCCAAAAGTCTCTGGCCGATTTTCAAATAATTTTGTAGAAATGTTCCTAGGGTGACCCTGTATCAGATTCCTTCAAACCAAGTTGATTGGTCGGAAACTATGGCTGCCAGGGGTCGGGGCTTATATAGCTTAAGTAAAAAAAAACAGGTGAGCGATTCCAGGGCCATCATGGCCTTCTTGTTTAAATGTACATCTGCATAAGCGCAAACTACCAAATATTGACAGGTCTCCAAATTCAAGTTAAACATGAAATGGTACAGTATTTGTCAAAAATCACATCCGTGTGGTGCTTATATATCTAGCTATAGTTGAATTTTAATACGATTATTTACCCTTATTGTTTGTGAAATTCATACGTCGGAATAAGTAGAAAAAACACACATTGTTTTAACTGGTAAAACCGCATATCACTACTCAATATTTAGTTTTTAGCTCACCTGAGCTTTGCTCAAGGTGAGTTATTGTGATCGCCTTTTGTCCGGCGTCCGTCGTGCGGTGGGCGTCGTGCGTCAACTTCTTCTCCTCAGAAACCAGCTATTTTGCCTTATATGGCTATAGTGAAAACTTAAAAAATCTTCTCCACCAGAAGTGTCAAGCCGATTTTCAAATAATTTTGTAGAAATGTTCCTTGGGTGATCCTCTATCAGATTCCTTAAAGCCATGTTGATTGGTCAAAAAACATGGCCGCCAGGGGGGCGGGGCTATTTTGCCTTTTATGGCTATAGTGAAAACTTAAAAAATCTTCTCCTCCATAAGTGTCAGGCCGATTTTCAAATAATTGTGTAGAAATGTTCCTTGGGTGACCCTCTATCAGATTCCTTCAAGCAATGTTGATTGGTCGAAAAACATGGCCGCCAGGGGGCCGGGGCTATTTTGCCTTATATGGCCAAAGTGAAAACTTAAAAAATCTTCAACATCTTCTCCTCAGTAACCAGTGGGTCAATTGGGATGAAACTTCACAGAAAGCATCCTCTCAATGACCTCACCAGAATTCCTTCAAACTTTTGGGATCCATGCAGAATTCTGGTTTCCATGGCAGCGAAACGAAAAAAACTTCAAAATTCTTCATCTCCCAAACTGCTTGGCAGATTTTCAAATAATTTTGTAGAAATGTTCCTTGGATGACCCTCTACCAGATTCCTTCAAGCCATGTTGATTGGTCGAAAAACACGGCCGCCAGGGGCGCGGGGCTATTTTGCCTTGTATGGCTATAGTGCAAACTTAAAAAATCTTCTTCTCCAAAAGTGTCAGCCCGATTTTCAAATAATTTTGTAGAAATGATCCTTGGATGACCCACTTTCAGATTCCTTCAAGCCATGTTGATTGGTCAAAAAACATGGCCGCCAGTGGGCAGGGCTATTTTGCATTATATGGCTATAGTGAAAACTTAAAAAATCTTCTCCTCCAAAAGTATCTGGCCGATTTTCAAATAGTTTTGTAGAAATGTTCTTAGGGTGACCCTCTATTCAGATTCCTTCAAGCCAAGTTGATTGGTCGGAAACTATGGCTGCCAGGGAGCGGGGCTTATATAGCTAAAGTGAAAAAAAAAATCAGGTGAGCGATTCAAGGGCCATCATGGCCCTCTTGTTATGTCTATTCTTTGGATGTGATCAGTGACCAAGAAATAGTAAGTTGTTTATCAATAATCACATCCAGATTTTATAATAACAAATAATTTTGTGGATTTTTTTACGGCAACAAACTTTTCATTTGTTAGCATTCTATCACTCCATAATCATTTATTGTGCTGGTAGTAATAGCTACAAACACAATAGTTTGCTGCATACTGTACAATCTTACATAGATTCGTGACTTTTGACTCGCCAAAAATAAGGCTCTTTAAATTGGATGTGATGATGGACAGTTAAGCCATGTTCAAAATGTCAACAATCACATCCAGGTCTCAAAACCAAACCATAGACGTATATGCAGATGCCTGGCCAAATAAAGTTTCAAACACACCAAAACTACGAACTTATGTACAATTTAAGACAGCATATCATACGGAAGAATATATTAAACTAAATTTAAATCGTCTGAGAGATCTATCATTGCCCAATTTCGATGTGGTGTATTACCTTTACGAATAGAAACAGGTCGTATTGTAGGTGAAAAACCCGAGAAAGACTATGCACCTTTTGTGATTTGCGAGTGCCAGAAGAAGAAACACGTTTTTTGTTACATTGTTGTTCATTTTATTATAATGAGCGTCATTACTATTTTGATGAAATATTAGACTTAGATGAGTGGATTACATTATCACCAAAAGATAAACTATGCACTTTGATATGTGATAACCCAAGACAAACGGCAAAATATTTATTATCTGCATTCATAAAAAAAAGAAAAGAACTTTATAAATAAGAATCAACATTAAATCATTTCAACATTTTCATTATGTAACTGTACTTATTAATATGTTCATGTAATTTTCATACTTTTATTAATCAACTTTGATAATGACAGATACTAGTTATTTAATCTTTACTCACATCCTATATCTATAACACTTTAATCTTTAAATTGTAGTTTCGCTTGCCATATTATAATGTATAATAATAGTGACTAAATTGGTCCGTCGGGCCGGGTGTATTTATGTTTATGTTTTTAGCTCACCTATGCACAAAGTGCAAGGTGAGCTTTTGTGATCGCTCATCGTCCGTCGTCCTACGTCGTCGTCGTCGTCCGTCCGTTCACATTTTCCTACAAACGACTTCTCCTCCTAAACCAATTAACCAAATTCAAAATAATTTTACAGGAATGTTTCTTGGGTGGATCTCTTTCAAACTTATTCAAAGAATTCTATTCCATGCAGAACTTTGGCTGCCATGGCAACAAAAAAGGGGAAATTAACCAAAACTTAAAAAATCTTCTTGTCCAAAAGTACTGGCCCGATTTGAAAATTATTTTGCACAAAGTGCAAGGTGAGCTTTTGTGATCGCTCATCTTCCGTCGTCCTACGTCGTCGTCGTCGTCCGTCCGTTCACATTTTCCTACAAACGACTTCTCCTCCTAAACCAATTAACCAAATTCAAAATAATTTTACAGGAATGTTTCTTGGGTGGATCTCTTTCAAACTTATTCAAAGAATTCTATTCCATGCAGAACTTTGGCTGCCATGGCAACAAAAAAGGGGAAATTAACCAAAACTTAAAAAATCTTCTTGTCCAAAAGTACTGGCCCGATTTGAAAATTATTTTGCACAAATGTTCCTTGGGGTACCTTCTACCAAGATTGTTCAAATATTTCCAATCCGTTGAAAAACATGGCCGCCAGGGGGCGGAGCTTGTTTTCCTTATATGTGCATTGTTAAAACTTTAAAAATCTTCTTGTCCAAAAGTACTGGCCCGATTTGAAAATTATTTTGCATAAAATGTTCCTTGGGGCACCCTTTGACAAGATTGTTCAAATATTTCCGATCCGTTGAAAAACATGGCCGCCAGGGGGCGGAGCTTGTTCATAGACTCATATAGGGAAAAACCTTTAAAAATCTTCTTGTCTAAGAGTACCGGCCCGATTTGAAAATTATTTCACACAAATGTTTCTTGGGGCACCCTTTACCAAGATTGTTCAAATATTTTCGATCCGTTGAAAAACATGGCCGCCAAAGGGCGGAGCTTGTTTTCCTTATATGTGCATTGTTAAAACTTTAAAAAATCTTCTTGTCCAAAAGTACTTGCCCGATTTGAAAATTATTTTGCACAAATGTTCCTTGGGGCACCCTTTGACAAGATTGTTTAAATATTTCCGATCCGTTGAAAAACATTGCCGCCAGTGGGCGGAGCTTGTTCATAGACTCATATAGGGAAAAACCTTTAAAAATCTTCTTGTCTAAGAGTACCGGCCCGATTTGAAAATTGTTTCTCACAAATGTTTCTTGGGGCACCCTTTACCAAGGTTGTTCAAATATTTCCGATCCGTTGAAAAACATGGCCGCCAGAGGGCGGAGCTTGTTTTCCTTATATGTGCATTGTTAAAACTTTAAAAATCTTCTTGTCCAAAAGTACTGGCCCGATTTGAAAATTATTTTGCACAAATTTTCCTTGGGGCACCCTTTGACAAGATTGTTCAAATATTTCCGATCCGTTGAAAAACATGGCGGCCAGGTGGCGGAGCTTGTTCATAGACTCATATAGGGAAAAACCTTTAAAAATCTTCTTGTCTAAGAGTAGAGGGTCCAGGCTTACAATATTTGGTATGTAGCATCATCGAGTGGACCTCTACCAAGATTGTTCAAATTATAGCCATGGGGTTTAAAAAATGACCCCTCCCATGGGGGTCTATTGTTTAACATAGACTCATATAGAGAACATTTTAAAAAAAAAAATCCGGAAGTAGGTGGCCCCGGCCTTTGATATTTGGTATGTAGCATCGTCTAGTGGACCTCTACCAAGATTGTTCAAATTATAGCCATGGGGGTAAAAAATGACCCCTTCCCTGGGGGTCACTTGTTTCACATAGACTTGTATAGGGGAAAAACTTAAAAAATCTTCTTGTCTAAAAGTAGAGGGCCCAGGCCTTTGATATTGGGTATTTAGCATCATCTAGTGGACCTCTACCAAGATCTTGTCTAAAAGTTTAAATATTTGAAATCTAACTTCATCTAGTGGACCTCTACCAAGATTGTTCAAATTATAGCCCTGTGGTATAAAATCACCCCATCCTGGGGGTCATTTGTTTTACATATACTCATATAGGGGAAAAACTTAAAACATCTTCATTGTCTAAAAGTAGAGGGCCCGGGCCTTTGATATTTGGTATGTAGCATCATCTAGTGGACCTCTACCAAGATTGTTTAAAGTATAGCCGTGGGATAAACAATGACCCCTTCCCTGTGGGTCACTTGTTTCACATAGACTTGTATAGGGGGAAAACTTAAACAATCTTCTTGTCTAAAAGTAGAGGGCCCAGGCCTTTGATATTGGGTATGTAGCATCATCTAGTGGACCTCGACCAAGATCTTGTCTAAACGTTTAATATTTGAAATCTAACTTCATCGAGTGTACTTCTACCAAAATTAGTATAGCCCTGTTGTCAAACATGGCTCCACCCTGGGGATCACTTGTTTTACATAGACTTGTTAAGGTAAACACTTTAAAAATATTCTTGTCCATTTGCCATGAATGGTGCCCCTCTATTAAGACTTCAAATTATTTTGATAGGATGATAAACATGGCCACCAGGGGGTGTTGCTTGTTTTCCGTATATGTGTATAGACAAAGAACAATGAAAACTGTTTAAATTTGATTAAATCAGGTGAACGATATAGGACCATCATGGTCCTCTTGTTATATATATGTATTGAATTCATTTGTACACATGTCACTGAAATAAATGAATTACTTACTTACTTATATGCGATATTTTTTAAGATTTTCAACCACAATGACATGGTTTAATAAAACTTGTAATCCATAGCCCAATTCTGTGATGAAGAATGAATACACAACCAAAATATAATACACAGTTGTATTACAATGCTGGAAATGATTATTGACCAGATAAGCTTATTTGGACATGCTCATTGACTACTAAAGAATGGTAACCATCACATCTTGGTCAACGCATACAATTTGCTGAAGTTTTGTCTAACTTCATAAATTAAACCTATGATATGATAATTTCTCTTCTATTCTATGGCTCAATTTATCATATAATAGATGTGTACATCAGTTTCAGAAGCATTTCAAGCTTATTGCAACTGTGAATTGGTGATTGACATTCAAAAACTAGTCAACCATCACAACCAGGTCATTTAGTATTACATGGGATATAGTGGGATGTATTTTATAATTAAATCAAAATAAGATTTAGCTAATGTATAAAATAACCATCTAAATAAGCGATGCCTCCATCATAAATCAAATAATAATAAATCTTAAACTACGATGTGATTGTTGACCATTTACAAAACCATAAACATGTCGGGTGATGGTGAAAACGTCGAATGAGTAAAACGTCGAATTAATAAAACATAACAAAACGGGAGTGAAATCGTCGAAAAGGACAATATATAGACTATATACAAGATTTACAAGTCTTAACATATCGAATGGGTCTGTCAAATTTGTAATAATGGTTCAAAGACGAGATCCATTTTCTTTTGACGTGGCCTGCCTATGACGATCTGAGAGGATCGCTCATCAACAGTGCACAACTAAAGAACCCATCATTCAACACACTTTCTAACCTAGACAAGTTTTAATTTTGTGTTTTCGAATTATATAATCAAGTTGCCAAATTTCTTGTCGGATCAATGAAAAAAAGATGTGGTTTTCTATATAAATGAATAATTTTTATGCATGTAAATTATAATCTTTGATATTCCTTTCAATTTTTTTTCTTTCTTCTTTTTTTTTTCTTTCTTCTGTTTTTATCTTTTTTTTACCCCATATATGTAAATATTGTTTATCAAATGTGACTTATAGGCCCTACGCGGCCGGGTGTTTATATTGTTTAATGTTTGTATTTGTAAAATATATACACAAGTCACTATAATAAAATATTACTTACTTACTTACTTATATATAATTGTTTATTTCATTCATTTTGAATATATATTTAAATGCCCTTTTTAGATCACGTAGAGCCAAAGGCTCAAGGTGAGCTATTCTGATCACTTTTTGTCCGACGTCCATCCGTCGTCCGTCGTTAACATTTAGCATTTAGATCATCTCCTTAACCACATGACCAATTTCAACCAAACTTCACAGGAATGTTCCTTTGGTGGATCTTTCAAAGTTATTGTTCAAAGATTCAAATTCCAATCGAGAACTTTGGTTGCTACAGCATCAGAAAAGGGGAAAATGGCCGAATCTTAAAAAATCTTTTTGTCCAAAAGTACTGGCCCGATTTGAAAATTATTTTGCAAAATAGTTCCTTGGGGTACCCTCTACCAAGATTGTTCAAATATTTCTGATCCGTTGAAAAACATGGCTGCCAGGAGGCAAAGCTTATTTTCCTTATATGTGCATTGTTAAAACTTTAAAAATCTTCTTGTCCAAAAGTACTGGCCCGATTTGAAAATTATTTTGCACACATGTTCATTGGGGCACCCTTTACCAAGATTTTTCAATATTTCCGATCCGTTGAAAAACATGGCCGCCAGGGGGTGGAGCCTGTTTTCCTTATATGTGCATTGTTCAAACTTTGAAAAATTCTTGTCCAAAAGTACTGGCCCGATTTGAAAATTATTTTGCACAAATCTTCATTGGGGCACCCTTTAAGTTTACCAAGATTGTTCAAATATTTTCGATCCGTTAAATAAACATGGCTGCCAGGAGTCTAAGCTTGTTTTCCATATATGTGTATTGTTAAAACTTAAAAAATCTTCTCGTCCAAAAGAATTAGCCCGATTTGAAAATAATTTTTCACAAATGTTCTTTGGGGCACCCTCTACCAAGATTGTTCAAATATGTCTGATCTGTTGAAAAAACATGGCCACCAGGGTTGCTGCAGCATCAGAAAGGGGGCAAAATGTCCAACCTTTAAAATCTTTTTCTTTGAATCTGAATGTCTGATTCCATTATAGTTTGGTAGAACTGTTCCTTAGGTGAGTCTCTACAAAGATCGGTCAAGGCATACTGTTTGGTTGAAAAACATGGCAGTCAGGAGGCATCAGAAAAGGGGCAAGATGACAAAATTTGGAAATTCCATTTTTAGCTCCACTGGCTGAAAGCCAGTCGAGCTTATGTCATGGCGAATTGTCCGGCGTCTGTGCGTCTGTGCTTGTGTTAACTTTTTCCTTTAAACCACTTCTTCTCCCTAACCACCTGGCCAATTTGGTTGAAACTTCATAGGAAGCATCCTCTCAATGTCCTCTCTGAAATTCCTTCAATTTTTTTTATCCATCCATAATTCTGGTTTCCATGGCAACCCAAAGAAAAATATAGTGAAAACTTAAAAAATCTTCTTCTCCGAAAGTGTCAGGCCGATTTTCAAATAATTTTGTAGAAATGTTCCTTGGGTGACCCTTTATTAGATTCCTTCAAGAAATGTTGATTGGGCGAAAAACATGGCCGCCTGGGGGCGGGGCTATTTTGTCTTATATTGCTATAGTGAAAACTTAAAAAATCGTCTTCTCCAAAAGTGTTCAGCAGATTTTCAAATAATTTTGTAAAAATGCTTTGACCCTCTATCAGATTCCTTTAAACCATGTTGATTGGTCGAAAAACATGGCCACCAGAGGGCGGAGCTATTTTGCCTTATATGACCATAGTGAAAACTTAAAAAATCTTCTCCTCCGAAAGTGTTTGGCTGATATTCAAATAATTTTGTAGAAATGTTCCTAGGCTTACCCTCTATCAGATTCCTTCAAGCCATGTTGATTGGTTGAAAAATATGGCGTCAGGGGATGGGGCTATTTTGCCTTATATGGCTATAGTGAAAACTTAAAATATCCTCTCCTCCGAAAGTGTCAGGTTGATTTTCAAATAATTTTGCAGAAACATTCCTTGGGTGACACTCTACAGGATTCCTTAAAGCCATGGTGGTTGGTAAAAAAAATAGCCACCAGGGGGCAGGGCTGTTTGGAGATTTTATTTTTGCCTTATGGCCGTGGAGCGATACTGGCCCTCTTGGGCCTCTTGTGTTAAGTTATTGTCTGATATTAAGGAAATTGAATAACAATCCTTCTTCAGTGATCCTCTACATTTAATTTGTTCAAGCTGTTTTGATTAGTTACAAAATCATAGCAACCTCGTGGCATCACAAAAGGGGTAAATTGAACTTTTAGCTACAAATGACAACTCCTACCATTCCACTTGACCAATTTCAACGTTACTTCACAGGAATGTTCCTTTGATGGTCCTCTTTCAAAATTATTCAAATCCTTGCATTCTCTGTAAAACCTTTGTTGCTGCAGCATCAGAAATTGAGAAAGCTCTTGTTAGATTTCAAGATAAAAATGGCTTTTACTGATTAACTATTTCTTTAACTGAGTGTCCACTCCTTGCAGTTTCATTTGAACTTCTGATCAAATTTTCACAGATATTTGCAGTTAAATATTTTTTTTCTAATTAACTATCATTCAGGTGATCGATTTAGGGCCATCTTGGCCCTCTTGTTTTCTTTATACGTGCATTGTTAAAACTTTAAAAATCTTCTTGTACAAAAGTACTGGCTCGATTTGAAAATTATTTTGCACAAATGTTCTTTGGGGCACCCTTTACCAAGATTGTTCAAATATTTCCGATCCGTTGAAAAACATGGCCGCCAGGGGGCGGAGCTTTTTCCCTTATATGTGCATTGTTAAAACTTTAAAAATCTTCTCGTCTAAAAACACTGGCCCGATTTGAAAATTATTATGCACTTGTAAATGTTCCTTGGGTCACCCTTTACCAAGATTGTTCAAATATTTCTGACCTGTTTTTCCCCTCATGATCAGTCATAGTTTACATTGTTTAAAAACAATTTAAAGCAGGATCTGTCCTATAATGAGAAGCATATATCTATGTTTCCACAAGTATTTTAACACTTAAATGCATCCATGATAAATGACAAATGTTGAAGTTCTATCGTCAGTCTGTTTTCTACCACGAGAAAGGATTCACTAACAGCCTGGTCTACCACTGGATTCCTCTTTCATACAGCAGTTTGGACAGAATATAATTATTTGTTACATCTAGATATCCAGAAAATGTTTCTTCTTTTTTTATAACTTAATCATTTACGTAGTAAAGCAAGGCCGGGGCCCGGTAGCACAGTTGGTAGCGACGCGGGCCGTCAATCCAGGGGTTGTATGTTAGAACCCCAGCTTGGCCAACATTATTTCTGACGTTTGACAAAAGTCAATGCGACAAGATTCTATCGTCTTCCACCAAGGGGCTAACAGTCTATGCGGAAAAGCAGCCAGTTCCTTGGAAAGATTGTTGTGTGGAGTAATGGTGTGAAAAAGTAGGAAAACGCATCCATTGGTAGATGCACTGGCCGTCGTGATATGACTGAACAATTGTTGGAAACGGTGTTGAAACACAATCAATCAACGTACAACAAGTGTTTATAAAACTTTATGATCATTCTTAAAACTGACAGATTCCTAATTTCGTGCCTTTGGCATGTCTACCCACAACAGTGACGTTATCCGTTTCCAAAACTGAAAATATCCACACTAACCGACGGTTAAGCATCACAATTCATTATTGGCTTATATATAGTCTGCTGCATTTAAATTATTATGGGATTTCAGTATACACAAGTGACAATTGTGGTCCGAAATAACAATCAACAAGTATTATAAACAAGTAAGTTGTATCAATTTTAAATATTTAAATTGAATATTAGTTTTTTTTCGAGTTTCGGATGGAGATGGGTTCTTAGCTCATATGTGCACTATATGTGCTATGTTATCACAATTTTGTCCGGTGTCCGTCCGTCGTGCATCGTCAACAATTGCCTTGTTAGCATTACAGGCTACAATTTGCATCCTATATTCATGAAAGTTGATCAAAACATTCATCTCCATCACATCTTGGACAAGTTCGAAAC
Source organism: Serripes groenlandicus (assembly GCA_031761405.1). NCBI lineage: Eukaryota > Metazoa > Mollusca > Bivalvia > Cardiida > Cardiidae > Serripes > Serripes groenlandicus. Next base: position 18,250,483 of record JASEVX010000014.1, read on the forward strand.
TGGGCCATATGAGGTAAAAGAAAATAGGTCACTATGTCAAATTGAAGGAAAATCTTGTTAACACTCTTGATGACGCATTTTTAGCTTACCAGAGCACGATGTACTCAAGGTGAGTTTTTGTGATCGCCTTTTGTCCGTCGTTCGTCGTCAACATTTGCTTGTTAACACTTTAGAGGCAATATTTTGCATCCAATCTTCATACATTTTAATGCGCGCTAAATGACCTTAGCTGTCGATGCGCCATAAAACATCATGAAAGTTTATCAGAACATACATCTCCATCAAATCTAGGCAAAGGTTGAAACTGGGTCATATGGTGTCAAAAACTAGGTCACTAGGCCAAATTGAAGGAAAATCTTGTTAACACTCCGGAAGCCGTGTTTTTAACGTGAACATAAATCGTGACATGTTGAAACTTTACCAGAATGTTTTTCTTGATGATATCTTTGCTGTTTTAAAAAACGGGTCATATCTGGTCAAAAACTAGGTCACCTGGCTAAATTTGAGAAAAATCTTATTAACACTATAGAGACCGCTTTTAAGCTAACCAGAGCACGATGTGCTCAAGGTGAGTTTCTGTGATCGCCTTTTGTTCGTGGTCCCTCGTCAACATTTGCTTGTTAACACTCTTGAGGCAACATTTTGTATCCAATATTCATGACAATTTATCAGAACATACAACTCTGTCAAATCTAGGCCAAGGTCATTTCGGGTCACAAACTAGGTCACTAGATCAAATTAAATGAAAATATTGTTAACAATCTGGAAGCCGCATTTCAAACTTTAGCATGTTGAAACTTTGTCGGAGTGTTTTTCTTAGTAATATCTAAACCAAGTTCGAATATAGGTCAAATCGGTCAAAGCTAGTTCATTATGCCAAATTGAAGGAAAATCTTGTTAATCTTAGTTCAAATATGGATTATGTCTGGTTAAAAACTAGGTCACTAGCAGGGCCTCCCCTGTACACAACTTTTCGTTTCGCCAACAAATTTGCCAAATTTAAAAAAAAAGGAGTCAAAATAAAAATGTTGGAGCCATAGTAGCAAAATTTGGAGCCAACTTTGATGCCAATTATTTTATACATGGAAACATTTACAATGGACAAAGGGTTTAATACAGCTCTTCCCAATCATCACAAATATATAAACTTTTGATCAGATGATATCTAGGCCAAGGTTATATTAGTTTAAAAACTAGGCCAAATTGAAGGAAATAGTGTTAAAACTCTACACTGGAGGTTTCATTTGAATCTTTGTCAGAATAATTGTCTTGATGTGTTTTGCATTAGGAATCACATTGCATAATTCAGGTGAGCGATCTAGGGCAATCATAGCTCTCATGATTAAATAATTTGGTAGAAATGTTCCGTAGGTGATAATTTACAAGTTTTCTTCATGCAATGTTGATTCTTTGAAAAACAAGGTCACCTGGAGGCGGCTGTTTTGCCTTATATGGCTATTGTAATTTCAGTTTTGCCTAATGCAGTTGAGCAATACTGACCCTCATCGACTTCTTGTTCATCAAAGTCATCTGCAGCATATGTATTTGTTGAATATTCGAAAGGGTTGAAGCTGACTAGAGAAATACCCCATCATGTAAATGATTAATAGCTTAGTGAAGATTGTCGGGCCCTTGTGACCAGAGTCTGTGAAGGGCAGTCTAACAGATATTTGTCAACTCTTTCCCACATTCAAGAAATCTGCACAGCGGGAAACATCTTAGCAAAAATATATAAGATCTCCGGAAATGAAAGTTTAATGATTAAGAAGAGTTGAAAACATTGTTGCAAAAGGAGAAATTGCTCATCATGAGCGATTTCCCCCTTTGCCAAAATGTTTTCAAAATACGTTTGGTACAGAGGTGTCAGAAAGCATCTGTATGTGGGAAAGGTGTTAACGTCCCATTACTTTTTGAGTAGCTCGAAACTCTCTTTTTAAGGATGATGAAGTGATTTAACAGACAGCTTGTTTAATGGATAAGAGGAAACCCATAACAATTTAGGGAAATCCAAATTTTAAGAACAGAAACAGAACAGAAATTTTAATTTCAACTTAATCATAAACAGTATGCAGAATACTCTAACCATTAAAGAAGAAGACAAAAGCAAATATCCAATGTGAAGTTATTTGTAGGCCTTCCTAGAAATTGAATGTTGTCCAACGTTATATATATATATATATATATATATATGTGTGTGTGTATGTGTGTGTGTTTGTGTGTGTGTTTGTGTGTACTTTATCTCAATTCATCACCTGTCTTGTTTGTCTTTTTCAGTACAAAAGAAAAGTTAGTAGAAACTTGCCATTTGGAATAGATGTATAGTGCAAATAATCCTTATTTAATTAGAGACTAATGAAAACGTACGAGAGAAAAGGCATATATATATATATGTTGTCTCTTTATATAAAGACTTAACCCAAAATAATTGTTTTCCAAACATAAAAAGACGTACAGTGAAGATAAACTTCGCCATTGTGATGTAATGCATTCTGGGAAAAGTTCTTACCAATGTGAGTTGTGTGAATATGCATGCCAACGGAAAGGAGACTTAATCAAACACAAGAAAATTCATACTGCAGAAAAGCCTTGTCAATGTGATGTTTGTGAATACACATGCAAACGTAAAGATCATTTAATTAGACATAAAAAAATTCATACAGGAGAAAAGCCTTATGAATGTGATGTTTGTGAATATGCGTGCATAGATGGCAGTACTTTAATCAACCACAAGAGAATACATACTGGAGAGAAGCCTTATCAATGTGGTGTTTGTGAATATGCATGCAAGCTGAAAGGAGGTTTAAACAGACACAAGAAAATTCATATTGCAGAAAAGCCCTATCAATGTGATGTTTGTGAATATACATGTAAACATAAAGATCATTTAATCAGACATCAACGAATTCATACAGGAGAAAAGCCTTATCAATGTGATGTTTGTGAATACACATGCAGACGTAGACAGCATTTATTCAGACATCAAAGAATTCATACAGGAGAAAAGCCTTATGAATGTGATGTTTGTGAATATGCATGCATATATATCAATACTTTAATCAAACACAAGAGAATACATACTGGAGAGAAGCCTTATCAATGTGATGTTTGTGAATATGCATGCACGGGGAAAGGAGGTTTAAACAGACACAAGAAAATTCATATTGCAGAAAAGCCCTATCAATGTGATGTTTGTGAATATACATGCAAACGTAAAGATCATTTAATCAGACATCAAATAATACATACAGGAGAAAAGAGCTATCCATGTGATGTTTGTGAATATGCATGCTGGTGGAAAGGAGGTTTAAACAGACACAAGAAAATTCATATTGCAGAAAAGCCCTATCAGTGTGATGTTTGTGAATATACATGCAAACATAAGGATAATTTAATCAGACATAAACTAATACATACAGGAGAAAAGCAATGTGATGTTTGTGAATATGCATGCAGGCAGAAAGGAGATTTAATCAGACACAACAAAATTCATATTGCAGAAAACCCCTATCAATGTGATGTTTGTGAATATACATGCAAACTTACAGATTATTTAATCAGACATCAACGAATACATACAGGAGAAAAGCCCTATCAATGTGATGTTTGCGAATATGACTTTATAGATGGCAGTAGTTTAATCAAACACAAGAGAATACATTTGGAGAAAAACCTTATCAGTGATGGATGCAAAGAGAAAGGTAGTTTAATTTGACACAATTTATTTATACCCCCGATAAACGAAGTTTAGAGGGGGTATATAGGAGTCACCCTGTGTTTGGTCGGTCGTTCGGTTGGTTGGTCTGTTGCGATTTTCCATGTCCGGAGCATAACTTTAAAACAAATTGTTGGAATTTAATCAAATTTCATACGATGATACAACACATTGAGATGAAGTGCGGTGTACAGGAACCATAACTATATTGCACCTAAATACAGAGTAATTGCCCTTTGTTACTTTTTCTTGTCTGGAGAATTACTTAATAACTAATAGATGGAATATAATAAAACTTCATACACTGGTAGAGCATAATGAGAGGAAGTGTAGTGTACAAGAACCATAACTCTAATTTACATAGTTACAGAGTTATTGCCCTTTATTACTTTTCTTGTTCGTAGAGTCTTGTCCGGAGCATAACTTTTAAACTAATTGTTGGAATTTAATACAACTTCATACGATGATACAACACATGGAGAGGAAGTGCGGTGTACATACACCATAACTCTACTTTACATAACTACAGAGTTATTGCCCTCTGTTACTTTCTCTTGTCCGGAGAATTATTTAATAACTAAAAGATGGAATGTAATAAAACTTCATACAATGGTAGAGCACAATGAGAGGAAGTGCAGTGTACAAGAACCATAACTCTAATTTACATAATTACAGAGTTATTGCACTTTGTTACTTTTTGTTGAGCGTAAAATGTTTTCAAAACTACTGGATGGAACTTAATAAAACTTCATACTATGATACAACACATTGAGAGAAAGTGCAATGAACAAGAACCATAACTCTATTTTATCTAATTACAGATTTATTTCCTTATTTCTGTTATATTTTTTTGTTCGTAGAATAATATTCTTCGCCCTTTCTTACTTTTTTCTTGTCTGGAGATTATCTTTAAAACTACAAGTTTGAATTTAAGTTGCGGCTTCTTAATATTCCACTACCTTTCCTATCAGGGCGACGTTCGGGGGGTATTAATCACATTCAGTGATAGTTCTAGTTCATACTGGAGAACAACATAATCGATGTAATGTATACATGCAAATGGAAAGATGTTTTAATCAAACACCGAATAATACATACACGAGAAAAGCCTTATCAATATGATATTTGTGAATATACATGGAAGCTGAAATGAGATTTAATCAGACTCAAGGGGAAAGATAGTTTAATCATACACCGATGAATACATACAGGAGAAAAGCCTTACCAATGTGTTGTGAGTGAATATACATGCAAACATTACGATCATTTAACCAGACATCAAATAATACATACAGGAGAAAAGCCCTATGAATGTGATGTTGGTGAATATTTTTGCAAGCGGAAAGATAGTTTAATCAAACACTATAGGTTATTGCATCTATATGGGAAAATACTGTGTTGGACGAGTTCCTTCAGCTGAGTAACTCCGCCGAAGGAACGAGTCCCAACACAATATATTCACATAATCAGGCAATAACCACTTTATTGTATAATTTAAAAAATTAAACACTCGTTTTTGATTGTTTAGATAATAAACGTTAACGATCTATCGCTCAATTAGATCCGTTCCGATGGTTGCTAGGGTCGTGTTAAATATAATTTACGAACCTCCATTGATGTTCTCCATTTGGTTTAGACTCGAAATTGAATCGTCGACAAAATGATGTGTAATGCTTTTCTAACAGTGTATATCATTAAGAACTCGTGTATTATCTCATTCTGGTATTTACGCCTATATCTGTGTTCTTTAGTACGATTTAGAAGCCCCTTTTGACCTCACAGTATGTTCAGTAAAGCGCACACATATGCTATTCTGCGTTGATAAACTTCACACCGATGAATGACAAAAATAATCAAAAGACCTACCTTCAAAATAATTATTTGCACATTCAGCCGAGCAGTTTTTAAATTCCACTTTTGTTCGTCATGTTTCTCAATGACTATCAAAAATAGCTAGGAATATATAGCGTATGGCAAAATGTGTACAATCTACAAACACCAATGGCATTGTAATACACGTCATATTATTACGTCAGAATCTATTCACGTGTAAAGTGCTATACCCAGACTGGATAAGGTTTTGTTAACGTCTACCGATTATTCATAGCGTGTCATGTACATTGTTTTTGTATCAATGTGATGTTTTTGATTATGCATGCACAGAGAAAGGTAGTTTAATCCGACACAAGATAATTAATACTGGAGAAAGGTATTATCAATGTAATGTTTTGTCAATATACATGCAAACGGAAAGATGTTTTAATCAAACACCAAATAATACATACAGGAGAAAAGCCTTATGAATGTAATGTTTGTGAATATATACATGCAGACATAAACATAATGTAATCGAACACCAACGAATACATACACGAGAAAAGCCCTATCGACGGGATTTTTGTGAATATGTATGCCAACAGAAAAGTCATTTAATGACACACCAACGAATACAAGCTGGAGAAAAGCCTTATCAATGTGATTTTTGTGAATATAAATGTAAACAGAAAGGTTATTCATTTAAACACCAAAGAATACATACTGGGAAAAAGCCTTATCAATGTGATATAAGTGAATCCGCATGCAAAGAGAAAGGAAGTTTAAGCAGACACAAGATAATTCATACAAGAGAAAAGCAAACAGAAAGATTCCTTAGACAGACACCACAGAATACATACGGGAGAAACCCTTTCCAATGTGATGTTTGTGAATATGCCTGCAAATGTTATAGTGATGTAATCGACTACAAGATCATTCAAACATGTAAGCAAAAGTAATTTGATGGTAGTATCATATAATGCATGTAATTGAGGAACTCTATCAATGTGACCTTTGTGGATATTTGTGTATAGCGAAAGATGATTTAATTATACACATTTCTGAATTGACGATATGTCAAACATTGTTCATACAAAATAATTAGATTGCCTTAGAGATGTAGTAGTTAGAGAGGTTAATGAGTAAGATAGGTGTATTAGTTAGAGGTGTGTTGTAGTAAAAGAGATGTAGTAGTAAGAGAGGTTAATGAGTAAGATAGGTGTATTAGTTAGAGGTGTGTTGTAGTAAAATAGATGTAGTAGTTAGAGAGGTTAATGAGTAAGATAGGTGTATTAGTTAGAGGTGTGTTGTAGTAAAAGAGATGTAGTAGTAAGAGAGGTTAAGTAGTTAGAGAGTTAAAGTAGTTAGATATGTTTAGTAGTTAGACCACCCGCTTTGCGAGTCAGACATCAGTGGTTTGACCCCATTGCACCAAAATAATGAGATTGCCTTAGAGGTGAGGTGGTTAGTGCATCCACTTAGAGGTGAGGTGGTTAGTGCATCCACTTAGAGGTGAGGTGGTTAGTGCATCCACTTAGAGGTGAGGTGGTTAGTGCATCCACTTGGCGAGTCGGATACCAGGGGTTTGACCCTAGTGCACCAAAATAATGAGGCCTTGGAGGTGTAGTAGTTAGACAGGTGTAGTAGTTAGAGCATCCACCTTGTGAGTTAGACACCAGGTATACTGTTGATGCAATTGTGTCAGGATATGCTTAAATGTACCAAGACAGCGCCGTGCTATGACTTGAACTCTGTTGATACGGCATAGGCACAATACAAACAAACATTTGTCAGACTGATTGTCTTTATGATATCTGGATTCAGATCGAATATTGGTCATGTCCGATTACAGGTAGATCATTCCGCCCACTTTTTAGAAAAACATTGATAACACTGCAGTTTTGGATAAGCATCTTAACATTTATCAGAACATTTTCTTTTTGATATCAAATACGGCTAAAGTCAGCTCAAAATCTAGGTCACTAGATCAAATTGAAAGGAAATCTTGTTGTCATTCTGAAAGCCACATTTTAGATTTAAGCATGCCGAAACTTTGTTGGATTTATTTTCTTAATGATAAATAGTCATGGTTTTTATATCGGTCAAGTCCAGTCGAAAAGTAGACAAAATTTGAGATATCGAGAAAAAAACTTGTTCAAACCTTTTTTGTCTTCAGTTTAGCAGGTCTTGGTGATTATCTAGGACAAGTTCAAATAAAGCTAATGGTGGGTCAAAAACTAAGTCACTGGACCAAATTGAAGGAAAATTAAAATTATGATAGCCAGATTTTAAATTTGATCGTGTCAAAAATTTGTTTGAATGTTTGTCTTGATAATATTTAGGAAACATCTGAAAATGGGTCCAGTCATGAACTAGGTTACTAGGCCAAATGTAAGAAAACCCTTAAAAGCTCTCTAAAGTTGTTTTTATGTTTAGCAGCTTGAAATTTTCTCTTGTAGATGGTATTTTAGTTTGAATATATGTTATGACCGTTAAAAAACAAGGTGACTAGCCCAAATTAAAGAACATTCTCTAGAGACCGCATTTTTAGCTCGCCTGTTCGAAGAAATAGGGGAGCTTATGTAATCACCCCGGCGTCCGCGTTGGCGTTGGTGTACGCGTTGCCAGCTTGGTCAAACCTTTGCGTGCAAGGCCTCAGACACTGTGTATGCTGTTGCTTTGAAACTTCACACACTTATTCGGGGTATTTAGATGACCTTGTATGTCAAGTCCCATAACTCTAGTGGATTTTTACTGAATTATGCCCCTTTTTGGACTTAGAATTTTGGTCAAACCTTCGCGTGCAAGGCCTTTTTAGCTCACCTGAGCACGAAGGTGAGTTATTGTGATGGCCTTTTGACCGGCGTGCGTCGTGCGTCGTACGTCAACTTTTTCTCCTCAGTAACCAGTAGGTCAATTGTGATGAAACTTCACAGGAAGCATTCTCATAATGAACTGACCAGAATTCCTTCAAATTATTGGGATCCATGCAGAATTTTGGTTTCCATGGCAACGAAATGAAAAAAACTTTAAAAATCTTCTTCTCCAAAACTAACAATTGGCAGATTTTCAAATAATTTTGTAGAAATGTTCCTTGGATGACCCTCTATCAGTTTCCGCCAAGCCATACTGATTGGTCGAAAAACATGGCCGCCAAGGGGCGGGGCTATTTTGCCTTATATGGCTATAGTGAAAACTTAAACAATCTTCTCCCCTGAAAGTGTCAGGCCGATTTTCAAAATTTGTTTTAGAAATGTTCCTAAGGTGACCCTCTATCAGATTCCTTAAAGCCATGTTGATTAGTCGAAAAACATGGCCGCAACAGGGCGGGGCTATAATGCCTTATATGGCTTTAGTGAAAACTTGAAAAATCTTCTCCTCCGAAAGTGTTTGGCCGATTTTCAAATATTCTTTTAAAAATATTGCTAGGGTGACCTGACCCTCTATCAGATTTCTTCAAGCCATGTTGATTGGTCAAAAAAATATGGCCGCCAGCGGGCGGGGCTTATATGGCTAAAGTGAAAAAAAATATGGTGAGCGATCCAGGGCCATCATGGCCCTTTTGTTTCAGACAATTTGTAAGCTGTTGCTTTGAAACTTCACACACTTATTTAGGGTCATTATATGACTCTGTATGTAAATTCCCATAACTCTGGAATGGATTTTGACTGAATTGTGCCCCTTTTTGGACTTATAACTTTGGTCAAACCTTTGCGTGCAAGGCCTTTTCTCAGACACTGTGTAAGCTGTTGATTTGAAACTTCACATACTTATTTTAGGTCATTAGATGACCTTGTATGTCAAGTCCCATAACTCTGGTATGGATTTTGACTGAATTGTGCCCCTTTTTGAACTTAGAATGTTGGTCAAACCTTTGCGTGCAAGGCCTTTTCTCTGACACTGTTTAAGCTTTTGCTTTGAAACTTCACACACTTATTCAGGTTCATTATATGACCCTGTATGCAGGTTCATTATATGACCCTGTATGTAAATTCCCATAACTCTGGAATATATTTTTACTGAATTGTGCTCCTTTTTGGACTTAGAATTTTGGTCAAACCTTTGCGTGCAAGCCTTTTTCTCAGACACTGTGTATACATGCTGTTGTTTTGAAACTTCACACAGTTATTCAGGGTCATTAGATGACCTTGTATGTCAACTCTGGAATGGATTGTTACTGAATTGTGCCCCTTTTTTGTCAAACCTTTGTGTGCCAGACCGGAAATTTTGGGTTATAGTTAGGCATTCAATGCCTTTTCTCAGAAACTATATAATTTATGCTGTTGCTATTAAACGGTTTTCTTTCTTTTGTAAATTCAATTTCAACTGAATTATTCCACTTTTGGATGTTGGACTTTTACCAATGCTATAACTGTTCTGAATTAGGCCCTGATAGACGATGTCCCTAATAGGCGAGCTATATTGTCATCCGACAACTCTTGTTTTAGTATGGCTTGCTGAAGTATTATCCGAATGTTTGTTTAATATGATTTCTAAGCCACGTTCAGATATGGGTTTCCTTGCCTTGTATTTTTTTGTTTACGAACGGATCATGAGTTAGTGAGGTGTTGCCGCGATATAACTGAAATAATGTTACAAACGGCCAAACACCCAATAAAACAAACAAATTAGATATGGTACATTTAAAGTGGCATTTCTATCCAGAGGGAAGAAAACTCATGTAAAATAAGTTCAAATCGAATTTTAGCTCACCAGAGCACAAAGTGCTCAAGGTGGGTTTTTGTGATCGCCTTTTGTCCGTCGTCCGTCGTCAACACTCTAGAGGCAACAGTTTGCATCCAATCTTCATGACAGTTTATCAGAACATATATCGCAATCAAATTTAGGCCAAGTTCGAAACTGGGTCATGTCTTGTCAAAAACTAGGTCACTAGGCCAAATTTAAGAAAAATCTTGTTAACACTCTGCAAGTCACATTTTTTGCTTGAGCATGTTGAAACTATGTCGGAAAATTTGACTTAGCGATATCTAGGTCAAGTTTGAATATAGGTCATGTCGGGTCAAGAACTAGGTCACAAGGCTAAATTTAAAAAAAAATCTTTTTAACACTCTGGAAGCCACATTTTTGGTTTCAGCATGTTGAAACTTTGTCCTGAAAATTTGACTTAGTGATATTTAGATCAAGTTTGAATATAGGTCATGTGTCGGGTCAAAAACTAGGTCACTAGGCCAAATTGAAGGAAAATCTTGTTAACACTCTAGAAGCCGCATTTTTGGCTTGAGCATGTTGAAACTTTGTCAGAATGTTTGTCTTAGTGATATCTAGGTCATGTCCGATCAAAAACTAGGTCACTAGGCCAAATTTAAGGAAAATCTTGTGAACACTCTGGAAGCCACATTTTTGGCTTGAGCATGTTGAAACTTTGTCAGAATATTTGTCATAGTGATAGCTAGGCCATGTTCGAATATTGGTCATGTCGGGTCAAACACTGGAAGCCACATTTTTTGCTTGAGCATGTTGAAACTTTGTCAGAAAATTTGTCTTGGTGATATCTATGCCAAGTTCAAATACGGGTCATGTCCGGTCAGAAACTAGGTCACTAGTCCAAATTTAAGGAAAATCTTGTGAACACTCTGGAGGCCACATGTTTGGCTTGATCATGTTGAAACGTTGTCAGAATATTTGTCTTGATGATATCTAGGGTAAGTTCGAATATGGGTCAGGTCAGGTCAACAACTAAGTCACTAGGCCAAATTGTAGAACAGTCTAGTTAACACTATAGAGATCGCATTTTTGACTTGAGCAGCTTGAAATTTTGTCAGAAAGTTTGTCTTGATGATATTGCCATTGGTGCTGAAAGAGTTGTGTTTTGAATAGCCCATTCGCAGGTGAGCGATTCCAGGGCCTCATGGCCCTCTTGTTTTAAAAGTAAGAAGCTGAATGGGTTTGGGATTAACCACAAACATGTTACCCAAGAGCCCACACTCACAAATTATAATTTTCTCCAAGATTTCAGGATTTTAAAAACGGAGCCGTTCATGTACATTTTCATTCCGGAATGTATTTAAAGGTTGGATGTCATATACAAACCGTGTTGAGATAACATGTACATAACTGTTATAAAACACACACTCAGTTCAATGAGGCATATACATTGTATACACAATAAGTATGTGTATTTAAAGCTTTTAAGTAATATAAATGCTGTTTATGGAAAGTCACAGACAACTAACATTATCTTGTTTCCATAGTTTTCTGTGACATACCTGAAATTACTTACGCAATAAGTAAATGTTTATTGTTTGGTGTTAAATTCCGCTTTCAATATGTTTTATGTTATATCACGTAATTTCCTGGGTAAGTTACCAGTGCTACTGGTCTATTTATCCTGACATCAGCCAGTCAGTCGTGATGCTAACCCAACGACCCTCAGCGCCACGTTAGGCAACTTTACTATTAATTTTAATGTGGTATGACCCGGCAAGGGATCAAACCTGTGACCGGCCGCATCTGAGATGGACGCTCTACCACAACATCATCGAGGCGGTCAAGTAAATGTTTATCTAGTGCTAAACTAATTATGCTGTTTATTAGATGATTTACGGTATGTCACAAGGAAATAAGAGAATGTTAGTTTTCTGTGACATACCTGAAATCATCTATATCCCATACACAGCATAATTGTATAATGCTTTAACACTAGATAAATACACTTATTGTGTATCTGTGCTTCAATGAACTGAGTTATTTTTATAACAGTTGACTTGTGTACACTTTATTCCCCCCCCCCCCCCCCCCCCAACTCCCCCCCCCCCCCCCCCCCCGAATGTTTGTATTAGACACCAACCTTTAAAGAGCTACCTACCGAGCAGGGAAAAACAACTTTATTTAAATAATTAAAATATAAAAGCTTTCTCATACTACAGTCTAATTAGAATCAAACATGTCCTCATAAAGGTTTATAAGGGAAAACAATTGTTATTTTATTTTACTTATTTGTTTTATGAATTTCTATAAGAGTGCAACTTTAATAAAATGTTCATGTCCAAAATAATTTGGCATATATGTTCCTTGCGTCACAAGTCAGTCGACCCTCTACCACTATATTTAAAATTATGTCAATACATTGAAACATATGACCACAAGGGGTTGGGATTGATTTCCTATAAATGTGTTTATAGTAAAAATACATTTTGGGCCAAAAGAAATCGCTCGAATCGAAAATAATTCGGCGTTAAGGCTCTATCGGTGTAACAAAATAGATTTGGCGTGGCCTTAATAAAAGACGGTCAGTCAGTGCAGGTTGGTCACGTATGGTTTTAACTTATCGCAGGATCGTCAGGGAGATCATTGTTTATAAAGTTATTATCATATACATATATGATAAGTGAGATTAAGCATATTAAGAGTTCATTTCATGTTGAGAATTAAGAAATTGACGGGTTTAAAAACGTTAATTACGTTAAACTATGTTGCTATTTTCATTTGGCCTATAAATGTATTGAAACTGGGTGTTGATTGTGAATTACGAGTTGCACGGGAATTTTGCCTGTCATCAGGAGGCCCAGAGGTTGATTGGTGCTATATAAGTTACTCAAACATTTGTTTTGATCGTCAGTATCATAGGAGTCGCCAGACGGTTTTCACTCGTTATGGTGAGAGTTAGTTGATGTGATCAATTCACACGGCATATTGGTATGTAAATTCTTATTTATTGTGCAAAGGGGTTTTCGGCATATTTAAGGAATGGAATCTGTGCAAATTTACAATGTTAGGTATTGAGATAATTATTACATGATTGAATTGTTTAGAGAATTTCTGGTTCACGAAGTGAATGGTTTTTACAGAAATTGAGTCCGTTAGGAGCGAGACAATGTGTTAATATGCTATCCGGTACCTTTAATGTTTAAACTATTCGAATTTGTTGTAAAACATGTCCGAAATCTGGCAGTACCCATTTTGGTTATTTTTTTCGTTTTTATCTCTACTGGCCAAAGGCTTATATGTCGTGGCGATTCGTCCGTGTGTGCGTGCGTCCGTCCGTCTGTCTGTAAACAATTTCTTTTTAACACGATACAGTCTTCACTTTTGATTGTATCTTAACCAAACTTTTACAGTAGTTAGATATCCATGAGAGCTCGGTTCCTTTCGAAAACCAGCCACAGATCCGCCCATGCATGACTGGATTATGGCCCTTGAAATGGTCAAAATTGCTATAATAGAGCTTGTTAACAAGATAGTCTTTATTTTTTATTGTATCTCAACCAAACTTATACAGTAGTTAGATATTCATGAGAGCTTGATTCCTTTCGGAAACAAGCCAGATCCGCCCCATGCATGACTGAATTATGGCCCTTGAAATTGTCAAAATTGCTATAATAGGGCTTGTTAACATGACACAGTCCTTATTTTTGATTGTATCTTAATCAAACTTATACAGTAGTTAGATAGCCATGAGAGTTTGGTTCATTTCTAAAAAACGGCCAGATCTACCCATGCATGGCTGGATTATGGCCCTTGAAATTGTCAAAATTGCTATAATACAGCTTGTGAACACAATAGAGCTTCCATTTACTCTCTGATCTTCACCAAACTTAGATGGTATTTGAATATTGATGACATATTGGTTCCTTTTGAAACAAGCCAGATCAATGCCAGTAGAGCATAGGCCATCATGGGCCTCTTGTTGACTATTAACATGACGTTTTCAAGATGCAACAATAAACTTCGGATCATGAATACATACAACTTTTAATGTAGTTTCATTATGTGACTTTGATAATAGTTTAATAAATTGTTCAATCACCTCTACAGTGTATGTAGCTACGTAGTATATAATTGTTATGTTTGGTAATTGTGCCACGTTTAAGCTGATAATTAAATTTTGTTAATCATATTCAAAATATCTTCACTTTCTTTTCTTTACTTTTCCACACTTGCAGATACATCTGCAGCGGACGACTTTTGATATAATTATTGCAATAGGTGTTCATTATTTGTGCAATTTCTCCATGTTACAATTTGTTTCAATGGGTATACTTTTGTATATTCTTTTACTAGACCTGTTCAACGTCATCTGCTACAGCTTTGTTGTATGTGGGAAGAGTTTACTCACTCATATGTGTAGTGATTAGAAAATCCTCTTCATCATTGGGAGATCTAGGTTTGAGTGCGTTGGCTGAGTGGTTAGACTTTGGGATTTGGAACCTTTGACCCGAGTTCGATATTTGCTCGCGGCGGTCACGGTGGAGTGTCCTTATGAAAATCTCGTTTCCTGACCTACAAATGGTTGGAGTATACGCGGATCCTGAGTCTGAGCATTTTCACATTGATTAAATAAGATGGGCAAAGAATGGAGAGAAACCATGTATAGTCCCAGATCAGCCAGAGCACTGTTTGGCAATCAGTCACAGAAGGATTAAAAAAAAATGTAAGCCGGCATTTGTTGCGTTTCCAGTTCCAGTTTGTAAGGCCATGTTTTGAACATACAATAACTACTGAAAAGTACGTTTATGATATTTAAGTTTTAGATAAAAGCAAAAGTTAAGAAATTCTTTTTAAACGCCACTCGAATACATTTTACTTTCCATTTCAACTTTGCCGAGGTCTGTTGTCCATGAACTTTTCTTAAAATAATTTTTCTGACCAGGTTTTTAGTTTGATTGTGAAATACGTTCCTATAACTTGTATTAATCACACTCGATGTATAATTCCATGTGTTTCAACCAAGTCCCGAGACTATTCAACGTTCTCTGTGCTCTGTAAAATACTTCTGATTGGACAATTGCGAGAATAAAATTGCTTCGAAAAAAATCAGATACTTGAGAATCTGAGCACAGAGCATAGTTTTACAGTTTTACTTGTACTCGCGCCGTCGGTGTGGGTTACGCCCCATTTTTCGGGGATCATTTGGCCATGAGACCGGCGCTCTACCGCTGAGCCACTGTTTTTCATACATTAAAAAAAAGTTGTATGCAACGGATGCAACAAGTCAATTGTGAAAAGGCATTGCACGCATAAGATGAAAGCAAGTAGTGTTAATCAGGGTTGTATTTAGGCTGTCGTAACAAACCGAATGTTACTAAGAAGCTACAATGTGATTAGTTGATTCGGCTAGCACATACTCAATTGATCGGTGTGTTAGGACAATCTGAATACGGCCTCTCGTATACATGTACATGCTCAACACATGCACACATTCGTACCTGATATATTGATACATTTGTGGCTCTTTTTGTTATTTTCAATTCCAAACACTCTCTGTCCGTCGTCCGTTCGTCATCGTCGTTATCTTTAAGTTTCAAACGACATTCCTTCATAGACTACTGTTTCAATTTCAACCAGACATCACAGGAATGTTCCTGTGGTGGTCCTCTTCAAAACTCTAAATTATATGTAGAACTTTAGTTACAGCGGCATCCGGCAGGAGGGAAATTGCTACAAACTTTAAGATTCTGCTGTTCAGCATCCGCTTCTCCAATTCCGGTTTGGTCCTCTTTTGAATGTGATGATTTGTTTAAGTATACGTAAAATGTTGGATGCTGCGGCATCATAAAGGAGGGGGTCAGAAAGGAGGGGTATGCTTAAACCTTTAAAATTCTTCTCTGAATCCGCTTGACTGATTCCAAAATGCAGATGTTCCTTGTGTGACTCTCTTCACGCAACATTGCTTTGTTGAAAATATGGCAGCTAGCCGGCATCAGAAAAGTTGCAAAATGAAAAACTTTAAAAATCAATCCATGCTTATGAAAGTGCTTGTCCAATTACAAGTCAATTTAGTGTAAACGTTCCTTTGTTTAAGCTGTATCAAATGGTTTAAAACATATCGACCAGACGGCACCAGAACAGGGTTAAAACGAACTGTTAGTTACAAATGTCCTCTACTAAACCACTGGACGCATATCAACCCATGATTCCCACTTGTTATCAAATTTACCCCGATATTGGCAGTTGCACATTTGCTCCTATAACATTAGTCACTCAGGTGATCGATTTAAGGCCATCGTGTCACTCTTGTTAGCGCACATGAACACAAAGTAAAGCAACAGATGAAGTCAACGACTTAGAATGTCTATACAATTTGAATAATGTCTGTTTTAAACAGTCAGTTATTGTTATTTTGGACGTTTAACAGTTTTGCCCACCAATTAATTAACTGATATAATTTATCAAGTTCAAAGATTATCAAAAAGTGAAATGTTTTCAAATGTTTTATCTATTGCAATATTCTAATGCTTATATTTTCTTAAAATATCTCCCTTTAATTGTCAAATGTTCAATAGTTCTTTTACTTTCTACAGATCTTTGTATTTCGATTCGGCAAAGATCAACACATACGTCGGGTGATCAATCGTATGCATGCGAACCCTTATAAACACACAATATCGGAGCATAACTTAGGTGAGGGATCTAGTGCCATCATGACCCTCGTGTGTATAGATATGTTCAAAGTTGTCTGCTACTGACGTGTATGTTCAAAAGGGCTTTAACAGATAACAAAAGAAATATCCCATCAAGTAAATGGTTAATAGCTTAGTTAATATTGTCGGGCCCGAGTGTCGAGAGGTGGAGGCCAGTTAACCGGATATTTATTTATTCTTTTATACATTAATGAAATCTGCAGAGGACGACTTCAAAAACATCTTAGCAAAATTATGCAAGATCTCTGTGAATGAAAGTTCAATAATTGAATGGAATTGAGCTCTTTCTCATTGTGCTACATTGTTTTCAAATATGTCTGCTGCAGAGGTGTCCTAAAGTGTCTGTATGTTGAAAAAATGTTAATTGTCCCATTATTGGTTGAGAAGATGGGATCTGTTTATCACAGATAGATAGGATGAGTAAACAGACATCTTGTTTAATGGACGAGACGAAACCCGTAACAATTCATGGAAATCCAAAGTTTAAGTATGCATAGGAAAGTTACCATTGAACAAGAAGACCAAAGCAAATATCAGATGTGTAGCTACATATAGTCCTTCTTAGAAATCGTTTGTTCTAAAGGTACATGTATATATGTATGCATATGCTTTGTATCAATGTATCACCTGTCTTGATGTCATTTCAGTACAAGAGAATGGATACTGATGAGAAACATTATCAATGTGATGTCTGAAGGGGGATTAAACAAACTACAGAGAAACCTCATTGGTGCAATTTTGGAGAGATGTAAAGTTCAGACAAAACTAATTTAATCACAGACTGAAGAAAATATACGAAAGAAAATGCATATCAAAATGATCTCATTATATATCAACTGAAGCCAAAATACTTTTTGTTTTCAACATAAAAGGACATACAGTGAATATAGATGTTGTCATCGTGATGTTTGTAAAGATGAATTAAAACTGAAACTTGATTTAAATACAAAAGAGACAATGCATTCTGGGAAAGTTCCTTATCAATGTGAGTTTTGTGAATATGCATGCCAGAGGAAAGGAGATTTAATCAAACACAAGAAAATTCATCCTGAAGAAAAGTCTTATGAATGTGATATTTGTGAATATGCATGCAAGCGGAAAGATAAATTAATCACACACCTCAGAATACATACAAGAGAAAAGCCATATCAATGTGATATTTGTGAATATGCATGCAAGCAGAAAGGTAACTTAATCACACACCAGAGAATACATACAGGAGAAAAGCCATATCAATGTGATGTTTGTGAATTTGCATGCACAGTGAAATGTAACTTAATCAGACATAACAGAATACATACAGCAGAAAAGTCCTACCAATGTGATAGTTGTGAATATGCATGCAAACATAAAGATAACTTAAGCAGACACCAAAGAATTCACACAGGAGAGAAGCCTTATCAATGTGATATTTGTGAATTTACATGCAAATATAAAGATAACTTAATCACACACCAAAGAATACATACAGGAGAAAACCCCTATCATTGTGAAGTTTGTGAATATGCCTGCAAAAACAAAGGTAACTTAATAAGACACCAACGAATACATACAGGAGAAAATCCTTATCAATGTGATGTTTGTGAATTTAAATGCAAAGAGACAAGTAACTTAATCAGCCACCAAATAATACACACAAGAGAAAAGCCCTATCAATGTGATGTTTGTGATTGCGCATGCAAAGCTGAAGGTAGTCTAATCAAGCACAAGGTAATTCATAATAGTGATAAGCCCCATCAATGTGATGTTTGTGAATATACATGCAAACGGAAAAAAGATTTAATCGAAAACAAAATGATACTTGCTGGAGAAAAGCCTTATCAATGTGATGTGTGTGAATATGCATGCAAACAGATAGGTGCTTTAACCAGACACAAGATAATTCATACCGGAAAGAATCCTTATCAAAGTGATGTTAGTGAATATGCAAACAAAAAGATTCCTTAAACAGACACTAAATAATATACACTGGGGAAAACCCTTTTCAACGTGATGTTTGTGAATATGCATGCAAATGTAATGTGGATTTAATCGACTACAAGATAATTCATACATGGAAGCCAAATACATTTAACGACAGTATCTTTGGTAAAGAACGTTTAAAGGGACATCATAAAAGGCAAGTAATTGAGGAACATTATCAATGTGACTTTTGTGGATACGAGTGTTTTGCTAAAAAAGATTTGATTCTACATATGAAAGGACACTTCTCAGACTGATGATGTGTCAAACATTATTAAATACAAAATAATGAGATCGCCTTAGAGGTCTAGTAGTTAAAGAGGTGTAGTAGTAAGGATGATGTAGTCGTTAGAGAGGTTTAGTAGTCAGATAGGTGTAGTAGTGAGATATGTGTAGTAGTTAGATAGGTTTAGTAGTTAGAAGGTGAAGTAATAAGAGAGATGTAGTAGTTAGAGAGGTTTAATAATCAGATAGGTGTAGCTGATGAAGTGTCAAACATTGTTAAATACAAAATAATTAGATTGCCTTAGAGGTGTAGTAGTGTCAGCTAGGTGTAGTAGTTAGAGAGGTGTAGTAGTTAAAGAGGTGTAGTAGTAAGGCAGATGTAGTAGTTAGAGATGTTTAGTAGTCAGATAGGTGTAGTAGTTAGAGAGGTGTAGTAGTTAGAGATGTTTAGTAGTCAGATATGTGTAGTAGTTAGAGAGGTGTAGTAGTTAAAGAGGTGTATTAGTAAGAGAAATGTAGTTGTTAGAGAGGTTTAGTAGTCAGATAAGTTTAGTAGTCAGATAGGTGTAGTAGTAAGAGAGACGTAGTAGTTAGAGATGTTTAGTAGTCGGATAGATGTAGCAGTTAGATAGGTGAAGTAGTTAGAGCATCCACCTTGCGAGTCAGACACAAGGATTTGAGCCCTGTTCCACCATACATAAGACTTTATAATAGTATTAGTGTGACCTCCCATTTTTGCGCTCAAGATTGCAGGGCTAGTATAACTATTGATGCACTTGTGTCAGTACGCTTACGGGTTTAACTGGTAATGTACCCAGACAATGCCGTGATATGACTGAAACACTTTTGATGGCGTCGGAACAATACAAACAAACATTTGTCAGACTGTTGTCTTTATGATATCTGGGTTCAGATCGAATATTGGTCATATCCGATTACAGGTAGGTCATAAGGCTAACGTTGAGAAAACATTGTTAACACTCTAAAGACTGCAGTTTTGGATTAAGCACCTTAACATTTATCAAAAAAATTATATCTACATTACATCTTTTTGAGATCTAGGCCAAGGTCAAATATGGCTCATGTAGGCTCAAAATATAGATCACTAGATCACATTGAACGAGAAACTTGTTAACGTTCTGAAAGCTGCATTTTAGATTTAAGCATGCAAAAACTTTGTTGAATTTTTTTCCTGATAATAAATAGTCACAGTTTTAATATTGGTCATGTCTGGTCGAAAAGAAGGCCAAATTTTAGAAATTTGATAAAAAACGTGTTCAAACCTTTTTTTAGATCACCAGAGCCGAAGGCTCAGGTGAGCTATTCCTATCACTTTTTGTCCGTCGTCCGTCGTCCGTCCGGCGTTAACTTTTAGCTTTAAACATCATCTTCTCCCAAACTCCAAGGACAATTTCCGTGAAACATCACAGGACTGTTCCTGTGGTTGGCCTCTTTCAAAGTTGTTCAAAGATTTAAATTCCATTGAGAACTTTGGTTGCTGCGGCATCAGAAAGGGGACAAAATGTCCAAACTTTAAAAATCTTCTCCTCCGAATCTGCCTGTCAGATTCAAATATAATTTGGTAGAAATGTTCCTTGGGTGACCCTCTATAAAAATTGTTCAAGCCATACTGATTGTGCGAAAAACATGGCAGTAAGGCGGCATAAAAAAAGGGGCAAAATGACAGAATTGAAAAATTCCATTATAATCTACTTGTGCGATTGCAAGATAATTTGGTAGAAATGTTCCTTAAGTGACCCTCTAAATAAACTGTTGAAGCCATATTGATTTCGTTGAAAAACAGGGTAGCAAGGCGGCATCAGGAAAGGTGCAAAATGACAAAAACTATATAATTCTATTCTTATTAAAGTTCTTGTTAGATTTCAAGATATAAATGGCCTTTACTGATAAGCTGTTTCTTGAGAAGTGTCCACTCCTTTGCAGTTTCATTTACACTCCCTGATAAAATTGTCCCAGATATTTGCAGTTAAATATTTGCTACTAATTTACTATCAGTTAGGTGATCGATTTAGGGCCATCTTGGCCCTCTTGTTTAGTTTAGCAGGTCTTGGTGATTATCAAGGCCAAGTTCAAATAAGGGAAATGTTGGGTCAAAGACTAAGTCAATAGACCATATATTGAAGGAAAATTATAATTCTGAAAGCGACATTTTAAACTTGCGCATGTATTTTGCCTTATAAAATTATAGTGAAACCTTAACAAATCTTCCCGTCCGAAGGTGTCAGGCTGATTTTCAAATAATTTTGTAGAAATGTTCCTTGGGTGACCCGCTATCAGATTACTTTAAGCTATGTTGATTGGTCGAAAAACATGGCCGCAAGGGGGCGGGGCTATTTTGCCTTATATGGCTATAGTGATAACTTAAAAAATCTTGTTCTCCGACAGTGTCAGGCCATTTTCAAATAATGTTGTAGACATGTTCCTTGTGTGACCCTCTATTATACTCCTTCAAGCCATGTTGATTGGTCCAAAAACATGGCCAACAGGAGGCAGGGCTGTTAGCCTTAAATTGCCTTTAGTGAAATCTCCTCCCAAACTATTTGGCCAATTTTCAAATAATTTTGCAGAAATGTTCATTGGGTGACACTCTACGAGATTCATTCAAGCCACTTTGATAGTTACACAAACATGGCCACCAGGGGGCGGGGCTGTTTTGAGATTTATATTTTGCCCAATTGTAATGGAGCGATACTGGCTCTCGTGGGCCTCTTGTTTTACTTTGGCTTGCTGAAATATTGTAAGAATGTTTATCAATAGGATTTCCAAGCCAAGTTCAGAAATGGTTTCCTTTGCCAAGTACTGATTTGTTTACCAAGGTATCATGAGTAAGTACGCTGTTGCCGTGGTATAACTGAAATAATGTTGAAAATGGCCTTAAAACCCAAACAAACAAATCAGATATGGAACATTTAATAAAATGTTAATGCCCGTAATAATTTGTTTTATTTCGCCTCCCACGAAATTCTAGCAATTTCATTGGTTAAAGCGTGTCACGTGCAGACCCCCTATATTTCTATAGGGGGTGAGTAAATTCCATAAGGGGTGAGTAAAAAGTAAAATAGTCAGTTCAAATGTTGGTTTTCGTAAAGTGGCTCTCAAATGTTACCAGCTACCCAGAAAGAAATGAAATGAATTGAACTAAATGTGTTCATGTTGAACCGCTGTATTTTTAAAAAATATATCTATTCCAATTCTTTAATCAATACTGATAGATCTTTTACTCATGGCGTCATATTATGCTACCAACACATATCAACAAGTCATAGTATAGTTCAGTTTAAAGTGGTCGACGAAATAAATACACTATTGGGTTCGTTACTGACCCACTACGAAAATATAGGGGGTCTGTTGGATGAATAGAGGGACTCGGCTATCGCCTCGTCCCCTATAAATCCTACAGACCCCTATATTTCCGTAGTAACGAATCCAATAACTTATAATATATGTGCTTTCGTCATCAGTCGGGCGACTCTCTACCACTATTGATCAAATAAGTTTAATACATTGAAAAATATAACCACAAGGGGTCGGACATATTTCCTATAATATGTGTATATATACTACGATAAAATATGGTACGAAAGAAATCGCCCGAATCGAAAAAAAAAATGTTGTAATCGCAATGTGGCAGTGCTAATTTTGGTTATTTTTAGCTCACCTATGCACGAAGTGCAAGGTGAGCTATTGTGATCACATTTTGTCCGGCGTCCGTCCGTCGTGCGTCGTGCGTCGTCAACATTTCAGCTTGTTAACACTCTACAGGCTACATTTTGCATCCAATCTTCATGAAAGTGTATCAGAACATTCATCTCCATCAAATCTTGGACAAGTTCGAAACTGGGCCAGATGTCGGGTCAAAAATTAGGTCACTAGGTCAAATTGAAGGAAAATCTTGTTAACACTCCAGAGGTCGCAATTTTTGCTTCAGCAGTTTGAAATTTTGTCCAAACGTTAGTCTTAAAAATATCTAGTTCAAGTTCGAATATGGGTCATATTGGGTCAGAAACTAGGTCACTAGGCCAAATTGAAGGTTAATCTTGTTAATACTGTAGAGGCCACATTTTCAACTTGAGCATGTTGAAATTTTGTCAGAATGTTTGTCTTAAAGATATCTAGGTCAAGTCTAAATATGGGTCATATTGGGTCAGAAACTATGTCACTAGGCCAAATTGAGGGAAAATCTTGTTAACACTTTGGATGCCACATTTTTTGCTTAAGCAGCTTGAAATTTTGTCAGAATGTTTGTCTAAATGATATCTAGGCCAAGTTCGAATATGGGTCATGTGGGGTCAAAAACTAGGTCACTAGGCCAAATTGAAGGAAAATCCTGTTAACACTTTGGATGCCACATTTTTTGCTTAAGCAGCTTGAAATTTGGTCAGAATGTTAGTCTAAATGATATCTAGGCCAAGTTTGAATATGGGTCATGCTGGGTTAAAAACTAGGTCACTAGGCCAAATTGAAGGAAAATCTTGTTAACACTTTGGATGCCACATTTTTTGCTTAAGCAGTTTGAAATTTTGTCCAAACGTTAGTCTTAAAAATATCTAGTTCAAGTTCGAATATGGGTCATATTGGGTCAGAAACTAGGTCACTAGGCCAAATTGAAGGTTAATCTTGTTAATACTGTAGAGGCCACATTTTCAACTTGAGCATGTTGAAATTTTGTCAGAATGTTTGTCTTAAAGATATCTAGGTCAAGTCTAAATATGGGTCATATTGGGTCAGAAACTATGTCACTAGGCCAAATTGAGGGAAAATCTTGTTAACACTTTGGATGCCACATTTTTTGCTTAAGCAGCTTGAAATTTTGTCAGAATGTTTGTCTAAATGATATCTAGGCCAAGTTCGAATATGGGTCATGTGGGGTCAAAAACTAGGTCACTAGGCCAAATTGAAGGAAAATCCTGTTAACACTTTGGATGCCACATTTTTTGCTTAAGCAGCTTGAAATTTGGTCAGAATGTTAGTCTAAATGATATCTAGGCCAAGTTTGAATATGGGTCATGCTGGGTTAAAAACTAGGTCACTAGGCCAAATTGAAGAAAAATCTTGTTAACACTTTGGATGCCACATTTTTTGCTTAAGCAGCTTGAAATTTGGTCAGAATATTAGTCTAAATGATATCTAGGCCAAGTTCGAATATGGGTCATGGCGGGTTAAAAACTAGGTCACTAGGCGGAATTGAAGGGTAATCTTGTTAACACTCTTGATACTGCATTTGTAACTTGAGCATGATGAATCTTTATCAGAATGTTTTTCTTGATGATATGTAAGTCAAGTTCGATCAAGGGTCATGTTGGGTAAAAAAAATAGGTCACTAGGTCAAATTGAAGGAAAATCTTGTTAACACTCTAGAGGCCGCATTTTCTGCTTCAGAAGTTTGAAATTTTGTCAGAATGTTTGTCTTAAAGATATCTAGGTCAAGTTTGAATATGGGTCATATTGGGTCAGAAACTAGGTCACTAGGCCAAATTGAAGGAACATCTTGTTATCCTGTAGAAGACGCATTTTTTGCTTCAGCAGCTTGACATTTAATGTGAATGTTTATCTAAATGATATCTAAGCCAAGTTCAAATATGGATCATGTAGGGTCAAAAACTAGGTCACTAGGCCAAATTGAAGGTAAATCTTGTTAACAGTTTGGATGCCGCATTTTTTGCTTCAGCAACTTGAAATTTGGTCAGAATGTTTGTCTGAATTATATCTAGGTCAAGTTCGAATATGGGTCATATTGGGACAGAAACAAGGTCAATAAAGGAAAATATTGTTCAAACTCCGGAGGCCGCATTATTACTTTGAGCAAGTTGAAAAATTGTCAGAATGTTGTCTTGATGATATCTAGTCCATGTTGGAATATGGGTCATATCAGGTAAAAAAATATAGATCACTAGGCCAAATGAAGGAAAATCTTGTTAACACTAAGGAGGTTGCATTCAGAATAATTGTATTGATGTGTTTTGTATTGCAGTACATTGTATAATTAAGGTGAGCGATCCAGGGCCATCATGGCCCTCTTGTTATATTTTGACTATTAACATGACGTGCTTTTGTGGATTTTCAAGGTACAACAATAAACAATTAGCTTCGTATCATGAATACATACAACTTTGCATGTAGTTTCATGATACGATTTTGATTGTCCGGAACACCATATTTTGACATTCTTCCTTGAACTGACGTGTTATGATAGGACTACTCAAGTTGGCGATTCAGGGCCTTCATGGACCCATTGTTTCGATAAATTGTTCAATCCTCTCTAGAGTTATATGTAGCTTCGTAGTATAGTATTGTGATGTTTTGTAAATGTGTCACATTATAGCTGATAATTAAATTGTGTTAATCATATTTAAAATATCTTCCATTTCTTTTCTTTACTTTTCCCCACTTGCAGATACATCCGCAGCGGACGTCTTTTGATATCATTATGGCAATAAGTGTAACCCCTGTTGAATTTGAGTTATCGCCCCCCTCCCCCCCCCCCCCCCCCCCTCCCACACACACCTTCGGAGAAGATGGGTTGCAATGTCGGATCTGTCAACAAAGCTTGTATCTGCCCCCCTCCCCCTATCGAAGAAGAAGATGGGCATATGTCGTTGCAACACAGCTTTTATGATTGATTACTTGATAATGCTTGGACCTACATTACTCAATCTTGGCAGACATGACCCCTGTTAATTTTGAGTTAATATGGTCAAAGTCACAGTGACCTTGAGAACCAAAAATACTTGTCCGATTGATAACTGTAGAATGTTACATGTTAACTGTAGAATGGTACTGTCTTACAAACATCTCTTGTTAATGATTTTTAGCTCTACTGGCCTTATGCCGTGGTGTGATGTCCGTCGTCCGTGCATCCGTTAACAATTGCTTGCGAACCCGATACATTCTTCAGTTTTGATTGAATCTCAATCAAACTTAATCAGTTTTTAGATATCCCTGAGAGCTCGGTTCCGTTTGAAAACCAGCCAGAACCGCCTATGCAAGACTGGATTATGGTCCTTGAAATTGTCAAAATTGCTATAATAGAGCTTGTGAACACAATAGAGGCTTCATTTACTATCTGATCTTCACCAAACTTACACAGTAGTTAGGTATCCATGAGAGCTTGGTTCCTTTCGAAAACCAAAGGCCATAAGAGCTTATGCCATGGTGTGATGTCCGTCATCCGTGCGTCCATAAACAATTGCTTGTGAACCCGATACAGTCTTCAGTTTTGATTGAATCTCAATCAAACTTAAACAGTAGTTAGATATCCCTGAGAGCTCGGTTCCTTTTGCAAACCGGCCAGAACCGCCTATGCAAGACTGGATTATGGTCCTTGAAATTGTCAAAATTGCTATAATAGAGCTTGTGAACACAATAGAGGCTACATTTACTATCTGATCTTCACCAAACTTACACAGTAGTTAGGTATCCATGAGAGCTTGGTTCCTTTCGAAAACCAGCCAGATGTGCCCTCGCATGACTGGATTATGGCCCTTGAAATTGTTAAAATTGCTATAATACAGCTTGTGAACACAATAGAGCCTCCATTTACTATTCAATCTTCACCAAATTTAGATAGTAGTTTAATATTGATGAGAGCTCGGTTCCTTTCGCAAACCAGCCAGATTCGCACATGCAAGACTGGATTATGGCCCTTGAAATTGTCAAAATTGCTATAATAGAGCTTGTGAACACAATAGAGGCTCCATTTATCATCTGATCTTCACCAAACTACTTAGATATTAGTTACATATTGATGAGAGCTTTGTTCCTTTCAAAAACCAGCCAGATGTGCTCTTGCATGACTTGATTATGGCCCTTGAAATTGTTAAAATTGCTATTATACAGCTTGTGAACACAAAAGAGCCTCTTGTTACAATCCGATCTTCACCAAACTTATATAGTAGTTAAATATTGATGAGAGCTCTGTTCCTTTCGCAAACCAGCCAGAACCGTCCATGCAAGACTGGATTATGGCCCTTGAAATTGTCAAAATTGCTAATATATCTATAGGTGCTACCTATTTACGAAAAAAACGCAAGATAATTATAAACAAAAATTTAAGAGCATATTTTGGCCATAAATAAGGATTTATAAGTAATTGACTAGACAATAATAATGTTAATGGCATGTGTCTTGCATTATCAAAACATATTTGCAATTCTTATTGCTGTCGTCTATTATTACGAACAGAAAATAATAAAGTAAAGACTTTCAGAAAATCAAGGAATACATTTATAATGAACGAGGCTAAAACATGAGTGCCAAGATGATCCTTAATCGATCACCTACATTAAAGAAGCACATAGATCAGCCCTTTTCTGATGCCACCTGGCGACTGCCTTTTTCAAGCAGTCAATATTACTGGAACAAATTATGTAAGGGGTCACATTTCTGCTAAACCCTTTCCCTATTAGAGACGGTTTCTGAGGCCTATGATTTAGGAAAAGATTGTCGCAACAAGAACAATTGCTCCTTATGAGAAAGTTATCCTTTTGCCACAATGTTTGATAAATAATTATACTTTGAATGATTGAGTCAGTAGCTCATGTATAGGAATTTGGGGTCTTCATGTACCACTTTTTTGCGGGAAACGACGTCGCTCCATTGACGTTACGTCAAGATGAAGTGTAACGGAAATGACGTCACGTCCTTCTTTGGCTACGCGATACAGTCAAAATTTAGTTTCGGGCGTAGAAGGCTAATGCTGTCGTTTTTTGACATATTTCTTATAGATTTCCATTTATTTTTAACTTTTCGTACAAATGTTAATTCCAGCACTTTTATGATCTTAAATATCGATTTTAAAAAAAATGATTAAAAAGACGACAATAATTTTCAATCCGTGTTTTTCTGCTCATTTTATACATACCCAAAATACCGATTTAAAAAAAAATGATTAAAAAGCCGACAATAATTTTCAATCTGTGTTTTACGTCTGCTTTTTATACATATCCAAAATGGCGGCCCCCATGGATTTTTTTCAGTTTCATTTCAGAAAGCTTCATGGGTTATTGAAAAAAAAAAAAAAAAAAAAAAAAAAAAATCTCACGCCCGTTAACTATAAGCGAAAAAACCCATTCATGGTTTTTTTTCGTATAATACAGCTTGTGAACACAAAAGAGCCTACATTTACTATCCGATCTTCACCATACATACATGCTCTGGATTGAAAATGACCAAATAACCATACCAGTAGAGCATAGGCCCTCATTGGCCTCTTTTTTCCATATGTTTGCCTAGATCATTTCAACGTCATCTGATACAGCTTTGTTGTTTGTGGGAGAAGAGTACCAGGTCAGTTGTGTAGTGATTAGAGAATCCTCATCATCATTGGGAGATCTAGGTTTGAGTGCGTTAGCTGAGTTAGAGCTTGGGATTTGGAACCGTTGACCCGAGTTCGATATTCGCTCGCGGCGGTCACGTTGGAGTGTCCTTATATAAATCACATTTCCTGACCTACAACTGGTTGGATAAAATGGGGATCCTGAGTCAGAGAAAAGTCACATTGATTAAACTGGAATAACGTTAAAAATGGTGTAAAACCTAATAAAAACAATCAAAAAGATATGTTTGATCCCTAGTCGGATGGATTCAAAGATTGACTACGAATGGAGGTAACACATGTATAGTCCATTCTTTGTACTCAGTATATGAGGGGGGGGGGGGGGGGGGGGGTTAGCATAATGACTGATATCTCCCGCACGAGTAAAGCAACATTTTGGCTAATGGTGGCCAAAACAGTATAAGTTCCAGTGGAAACCCTGCTCTGTATTATAAGTTAGACGAACTGACTGGTAAATAATCGAAACATCTATCCCATTTTCTCTATAGAATAAGTTAGAATAACCGATAATTATAGGCGAAACCTTTATCCCATTTACTCTAAAGAAGACTATGTTTGACGAACTGCTAATTGAGCGAAATCTCTATCTCATTTAGTCTTAAGAAGAAAACGTTTGACGAACTGCTAATAAGCCGAAACCTACATACCATTTATTCTAAAGAATAATACGTTTGACGAACTGGTTATAAGGCGAGACCTCCATCCCATTCATTCCATAGAATAAGTTAGACGAACTGGTAATTAGGCGAAACATGTATCCGATTTACTCTAAAGGTCGACATAACAACACACCACGTACCAGTAGAATATGTAAAAAATGCACAATGAATGTTTTGGAAAATGAATATCACTTTATTCTAGTTTGTCCCTATTATCGAGAATTACGAAATAATATTCTGCCTAAATACTATTGTAAATGGCCAACTAGGCAAACGTTTGTACAGCTGCTTAAATGTCAATCTACAATAGTTATGATCAAGTTGTCTAAATTTACATACAAGGCTTTCATTTATCGCCAGAAAGAAAATGACAATTCTGTATAACATTCCTATCTATATTTTTAAAATTTATTATATTTTTCTCATGTTATATAATATATATATTGTTGTCCGCCTGTAAGGACTATAAAACATTTGTAATGTTTTTCGTCAATAAAAAAAGAAAGGAAATGTTGACTCTAAAGAAGAATACGTTAGACGAACTGGTAATTAGGCGAAACCTCTATGCCATTTACTCTAAAGAAGAATACGTTTGACGAACTGGTAATGAGGCGAAACCTCCATCCCATTTACTCTAAAGAAGAACACGTTTGACAAACTGGAAATTGGGCGAAACCTCTATCCCATTTACTCTACAGAAAAATACGTTTGACAAGCTGGACATTTGGCGAAACCTCTGTGCCATTTACTCTCAAGTATAATAAGTTAAACAAACTGGAACTTAGACGAAACCTCTGTCCCATTTACTCTTTAGAATAAGTTAAACGAACTAGTAATTAGCCGAAACCTCTGTCCCATTTACTCTTTAGAATAAGTTAAACGAACTAGTAATTAGCCGAAACCTCTGCCCCATTTATTCTTTATAATAAGTTAGACGAACTGGTAATTAGAGGAAACCTCTGTCCCAATTACTCTTCATAATAAAGTAAACGAACTGGTAGTTAGACGAAACCTCCGTCCCATTTTCTCTAAAGAATAAGTTAAGATGAAGTGATAATAAAACGAAACCTCTGTCCCATTTATTCTATAAAATGATTTAAACGAACCGGTAATTATGCGATACATATATCCTTTTTACTGTATAGTATAAGTTAGACGAAACTGGTAGTTTAACGAAACCTCTACCCAATTTACTGTATATAGTATAGGTCAGACTACGCTAAATACATCCGCTGTCATGCTGATCTACCCAAATAGTCCCTAAATAAACTTTGTTTGCAAAGAAATGGGGGTATACCATCACCAGAATGTATTGCATATATGACATTGACTTTAAATGAAATGATTGATCTGATCACTTTTAGTATTTTGACCTTGTTTGAAAATGACGGTAACCATTTTCGCCTGGTGACTTTCTTGCATGCCCACTCCCCCTCCCATTGTATTTAGATCGTTATATTTGAGCGTAGAGTTATCTCTTTTTAATGATATATGGTGTTCTACATGAGAAACGCTTGGAACGTGTGACAATTGAGGACTGTAACTCGTCGATTTACATGGAAACAAAGAAGGAATTTATTTGGTGTATTATAGTAACCTATAACTTAGACGAAATCTCTATCCCATTTACTGCAAAGAATCCACAGATTCCCTATATCTCAAACAATAGGCACATCCTTGATTTGGTGTGCCTTTTATTCGAGAAAGATGGATTGGGCCTACCACGACATTTGCTGTCTGCCGCATCTCGGCGAAACAAGACCTACTGCAACAAAAAGTCAGTTTTGGTGCTTGCATCTGGCATGCATCAATGGACTGAGAATTCCATCCATCTCGAACAATAGGCACACCCTTGATTTCGCGTGCCTATGGATTGGGCCGCTCATGACATGTGTCACATGGAAGGATCAATCCCTGACTTCAAGTCGTTCTAGGTGGTGATTAGCTGCGTTGTGGCAGCTGCCTGCGATGTCCAGAGGAAGTTTGGATTTTAAACAAGTCAACATATTAGCACTGGCTGTATATTGCTCAAGTTGCAGTCTTAAGCGGACAACCTAGCAGTTGACAGGGGATGGCGTCAAGAAATGGCTTAAGGTTACACTAGTCGTCACTCTACCGTGTTTTGGCAGCCAGTTGCAAAACCCAGCCGGAGTTTGAATGCCAGGATTCCTCCCACCCCTGTTTTTTTCCGCCTATTTTTTGTTTAGAAAAACTGGGCTGCAAATTGATGCATGCAAGTTACAAGCTCCCCAAACTAATTTGGTGAAGAAGTCTCGTTTTGCGGTAGCCAGCTGCTAAATTAAAATTTCCAAACAATGTGATTCCACATTATTCATATAGTTCAAGCTTGATTGTACAATTGTAAAGACAGTTCATGCTCGCTAGAAACGCAAGGAGTTACTTTTCCGGCTGATCAATACAGCCAGAGTTGAAGGAAACCATTTGTTCTGCCTGGTTGATTTTTGCAGGGCTTTATTCCCCGAAATTGCACCATCATGTTTGAGTTAAAGAATTCAGCATACAACCTGCCAAGTGTGGGTATACATAATTTTCATCCGGTTCGATTTTGCACTCATGCAATGCCTAAGAATTGCACTAGTTTCCGTATTCAACAAGTTTCAACAGTCAGCAGCAAAACTCAAAATGTCCAGACAATGTGATTGCACATAATTCATGTGATTCAAGCTTGTCCGAATTGACTGTTCAGGCTAGCCAAAATAGCCGAAACAATGTCTTTTTCGGCTGGTCAACATAGCTTTGGTAATCAGAACTCAGGCTCTTCCCACTAATCCGGCTAACTTCACGCACATGTTTTAACCCTTTTCATTTATTTTACTTTTATTTACAGAGTTTGAATAATTTGCCTAAATGTGTTCAAAGTTGCCTGTTGCAGATATGTTGTTTGTGAGAAACGGTCAAGAAATCTTCAACTTACATACTTTCCTATACGTTCTTATGTGGATGGCAACCAATAACGACTTTCAATTGCATTACAAGTTTGTTGAAACAAATGTGGACATATATGGTAAAAACACAATCAATTATTGTTTCATGAAAATGTTCCTAAGAAAAACCATCTTAGGATAGCATGTTTGACAATTAAAAAGGTATAACTAGGTTGATTGAAATGATTCATTCATAAATGATAATTTCCAGTATCGTTCAAGTAAATGAATGATTTATTCAAACTCATTACCAAAGAAACAACAGCCAATATGTAGCTCTAGCATTTCAACCCACTTAAAGGAATATGCAATTTTTCATTTTGCCACAAAGTTTTTTATTCCATTAGAATAATAATTCCCGTATTTAAGTTATGAATTATAGATTTTTGAAAACATATAAATAATTAAAATAGCCATGAGGAAAGAGAGATCTTAATATTTTCAGTGTAATTTTAAGTCTCAGATATATTTATAATTCAATATTGGTATAAAAGCCTTATATTTATAAAGGTATTTGTTGTATTATAATCTTTATTTTATACAGAAATTGATTCAGTTTAGATTTAAACAATACTATTTTATAACAATTACCAATGAAAACGGAATAAAAATGATTCAAATAGTCGCGAGAAAAGAGAGATCTTAATTTTCAGTGAAATTTCAAATTTCAGATATATATATTTGTAATTTTCAAGATTGTTATAAGAGCCTTTTTTTTCAACTATCGCTTGACAGCCCGTTTAATAAGAGCCTTATACGTGTATTTGTTTTATTATAATAACTATTGTATTCCGAAATTGCTTCAGTTCAGAATCAAATATTAACATTTTATTACAATTACCGATGAAATCAGAATAAAAATAATTAAAATAGCCGTGAGAAAAGAGAGATCTTAATCTTAATTGTCAGTGAAATTTCAAGTCTCGGATATGTTTATAATTCAAGATTGGTATCAATAAGGATATTGGTTGTATTATAATAACTATTTTATACACAAATCGTTTCAGTTTCGTTTGTGTTTGAATGATATAGTTTACCATATTGTTTTAATATTTTGATAACATTTGGATTATATATAAAAGTGTTATTGTGACTGGAACTTGCAAATATTAAAAAGAACTTATAGTCGAAATCTGACCGTTTGTGTCTTGTGTTCATTAACCTTTTTGTTAAATATAAATATTGCAGTTGTCATAGGTCACAGTCAGACCAAGTACTTGTCGGAATATTTACCTAAGGACAGTTATAGTGTGTTTGCCTATCCTGGCTATCGAATTCGTCAGTTTTTAACTGAAAATGTTCTCTATGATGTTGTGCCATACTTTTCGGTGAGTACTAAATTTCCTGATACATATATATATTGAAGTTATGACTTCTTTCTTCCAATTCTTCTTGTACCATTCCGACTCATGGGGGAAATAGTTGAGTTTATATGTGAAATTGTCCGTGACTAAATCCAGAGACATATGTGTTTATATGTCTCTGCTAAATCTGAGTATTGATACTTTGAGAAGAAATGTAAAAATTGCAGTTAATTTCTTCATCTCTTGCAATGTTTCTATTTCAATGTATCCTATTCCAAATAACTTTTGTAGTTGTTTAACCTTTCACATGTGTTCACAATGTTTTCATAACATTGCTATTGTGTCACAATGTGTCTGCATGTGGGAAAGGGTTAATGACCGAAACATCAAGATATTTGAGACACACCCTCAATAAATAACTGTATCGATTGGCAGTCTGCCCTTTTCAATACTGGTCTGCGTTTTCCCTCTATATTCCATTTGTCTGCATAGTCCGACCAATTTCGCACGATTTCAATCGAGCAGATATTCTATATTTAGAAATAGCAGACCACAAATGAAGATATTTGAGACACACCCCCCAATACTTGGCGGTCTGCCTTTTTCAATACTGGTCTGCGTTTTCCCTCTATATTCCATTTGTCTGCATAGTCCGACCAATTGCTCTTTACGATAACTAGGTAACGTCCCTTGATTGCCAAGGGACGTTACTCAATATTCTCCTTCCGGGGACTACCTTTTGACAAAAATTGCGGACATAGACAAAGCAATCAGCGAGGCGCGCGAAAACAACAATGAATTGACTAGAAATACAACTTTACTTATTTTTTAAAGTTTAATTTAAAACATTGTGGCTAAATGATTGATGGATTTATGTTTAAACTTAAAGTCGATTTCAACAAGTTTTCACAGCCATCCCACGATGGCCTGATAACAATTTCCTAGTAACAACTTCTCTCACCAATGGACAGATTTCAAAATAATTTCCTTAGGTGGGGCTGCTTTCAAAAGTGTTAATATAATTGAATGCTATGAGGAACATGGGTTGCTGCCTCATCAAAAATCCTGTCCAAAAGTACTGG
The DNA here is from genome assembly GCA_031761405.1 of Serripes groenlandicus. Taxonomy (NCBI): domain Eukaryota; kingdom Metazoa; phylum Mollusca; class Bivalvia; order Cardiida; family Cardiidae; genus Serripes; species Serripes groenlandicus. The sequence continues at coordinate 18,284,923 of JASEVX010000014.1, forward strand.
ATTGATGTGAAAACATTTTAAAACAAAATTAATGTTTCTTGGGCGACATTTTTACCAAAATTCATCCGATCTGTTTAGAAATATATTCACCAGGGGGAAGAAGGTTACGGCATCCAGTCAGAGTTACGTGTGGCTTTATAGTCTGCAGCAGATGACTTTAACAACATATGTAGACAAAATCAATTGATACCTCTAAAAATTATTTATAATTGAAAGAAATTGAAAAAATTGCTTCATTAAAAAAATGCTCATCATAAGAAATTTCTGCTTTTGTTACAATGTTTTCGAACGTCTTCTGCTGCATATTCTTCATAAGTCATATAACTAACTGTGTATGTTACTATTCAATTTATACTGTGTTACTCTGTCGGCGATTGTATAATCCGCTTGTATACATCGATTTCACGCTTGCATGACTGGTTGCCTAATTAACAAGCTCGCACCGCTGCAGGGGTCATATCTTCAAAGATATGCAGGTTATAAAGATCTTATTAATATTCACGACAATTGCTATTAATGATCTACAGTTGTATTAGGTAATTACGTGGGAAGGGTAAAAAGTATATTCTCCTTTTGCCTCAATATTTTCAAATCCTGCCTGCTGCAGATCTGTCAAAAAACATCTGCAAGTGGGAATGAGTTAAAGGGCATAAATAAATAAAAATTGAACTTTATCATATCTTTAATGTGCAATAGTCAAATTTACAAATGCCACACGCAGAAGCTATTTAGAAACATTGTGGCAAAAGGATAAAATTCTCTTCAGAGCAATTCCTCATTTTGTCACAAAGTACAAACTGTTCCATTTCTTTTAAAAGACTTTCCAAAGTTTGGCCTACACATTTCCCAAGTCATCAGCTGCATATGGGTTTAAACAATTCTGCAGCAGACGACTTTGAAAACATCTAGACAAAAATTGCTAAAATCTCGTTAAATGCGTCTGTAGGTAGGAAAGAGTTAAATATACATTCAACATATGAGCCGTCTCGCGAGAAAACAAACATTGTGGTCTCTGCGTAAAGAGTCGACACGGATCAGCCTTATCATGTCGCGCAGGTTTACTTGGACAGACACGTTTCGCCTTCTGTTGATTTTCTTTTTCGGGAATCATTACTCTATCCCCCCCCCCTGAGGTGGAATGTATCGACCCAGATCAGTATGTGCGGACAGCGCAAACTAATCTGGACAACACAATACGTAAATGCCACAATGTTGGTTTTCTCGCGGGACGGCTCATATCTGCAGAAGTAGAGCTTGAAAACAACAGCATGAATATCACTATTTAAAAATGATAGGAGAATTATTGAATTAAATAACATTGTTGTAAAAGGTGAAATTGCTCATTATGAAAAAGTGCCATTATGTTAACAATAATTGTATGTTGCAGACGCATCAATGACCCATCAAAATGGGTTTGCAAGTAGGAAAGGGTTAAAAATGTGCCACTGACATGACTACGCTTTTGAAATTATAACTAAACCCTTTTCCCCCACCTGACACATCAGCAGCAGATCACTTTTGAAAACATTGTGGCAGAAGAAAAAAATATACATAATGAGCAGCTTCTCCTATTTGCCAGTTTAATTTTCATTTCCACTAATACACTTTTGTAGTTCTTATTAATTTAATTCCAGACCAATAAATCGTGCCTCTCATACACCATCCATATATCATTCAGTAAATATACATTTTGCTCGTCTGTTAATTTCGCGATATTGATGATAAACAAAACAATAAATCATCATCAGTGAACATTCCCATGTTGGAAATTCCTTTGTCAATCCACTTTCAGTAGGGAAAAGAGACGGACCGGGAAGAGTATAACTTTGTTTTATCAAATTCTCTACAGTGTTAACAATGTTGTTCTTTTTTGCTTGAATGACTATTCGAAAGTATTCCCCGGAAGTAAAATTCACATGAATGCGCAATTGAAGAGTAATCAAGGGTAGATAACCTAGTTATCGTAAAGAGCAATTTCGCACGATTTCAATCGAGCAGATATATTCTATATTTAGAAATAGCAGACCCCAAATGAAGATATTTGAGACACACCCCCAATACTTGGCGGTCTGCTTTTTGTCAATACTGGTCTGCGTTTTCCCTCTATATTCCATTTGTCTGCATAGTCCGTCCGATTTCGCACGATTTCAATCGAGCAGATATTCTATATTTAGAAATAGCAGGCCCCAAATGAAGATATTTGAGACACACCCCCAATACTTGGCGGTCTGCTTTTTGTCAATACTGGTCTGCGTTTTCCCTCTTTATTCCATTTGTCTGCATAGTCCGTCTGATTTCGCACGATTTCAATCGAGCAGATATTCTATATTTAGAAATAGCAGGCTCCAATTGAAGAGTAATCAAGGGTAGATAACCTAGTTATCGTAAAGAGCAATTTCGCACGATTTCAATCGAGCAGATATTCTATATTTAGAAATAGCAGACCCCAAATGAAGATATTTGAGACACACCCCCAATACTTGGCGGTCTGCTTTTTGTCAATACTGGTCTGCGTTTTCCCTCTATATATTCCATTTGTCTGCATAGTCCGTCCGATTTCGCACGATTTCAATCGAGCAGATATTCTATATTTAGAAATAGCAGGCCCCAAATGAAGATATTTGAGACACACCCCCAATACTTGGCGGTCTGCTTTTTGTCAATACTGGTCCGTGTTTTCCCTCTATATTCCATTTGTCTGCCTAGTCCGTCTGATTTCGCACTATTTCAATCGAGCAGATATTCTATATTTAGAAATAGCAGGCTCCAATTGAAGAGTAATCAAGGGTAGATAACCTAGTTATCGTAAAGAGCAATTTCGCACGATTTCAATCGAGCAGATATTCTATATTTAGAAATAGCAGACCCCAAATGAAGATATTTGAGACACACCCCCAATACTTGGCGGTCTGCTTTTTGTCAATACTGGTCTGCGTTTGCCCTCTATATTCCATTTGTCTGTATAGTCCGTCCGATTTCGCACGATTTCAATCGAGCAGATATTCTATATTTAGAAATAGCAGGCCCCAAATGAAGATATTTGAGACACACCCCCAATACTTGGCGGTCTGCTTTTTGTCAATACTGGTCTGCGTTTTCCCTCTTTATTCCATTTGTCTGCATAGTCCGTCTGATTTCGCACGATTTCAATCGAGCAGATATTCTATATTTAGAAATAGCAGGCTCCAATTGAAGAGTAATCAAGGGTAGATAACCTAGTTATCTTAAAGAGCAATTTCGTACGATTTCAATCGAGCAGATATTCTATATTTAGAAATAGCAGACCCCAAATGAAGATATTTGAGACACACCCCCAATACTTGGCGGTCTGCTTTTTGTCAATACTGGTCTGCGTTTTCCCTCTATATTCCATTTGTCTGCATAGTCCGTCCGATTTCGCACGATTTCAATCGAGCAGATATTCTATATTTAGAAATAGCAGGCCCCAAATGAAGATATTTGAGACACACCCCCAATACTTGGCGGTCTGCTTTTTGTCAATACTGGTCTGCGTTTCCCTCTATATTCCATTTGTCTGCATAGTCCGTCTGATTTCGCACGATTTCAATCAAGCAGATATTCTATATTTAGAAATAGCAGACCCCAAATGAAGATATTTGAGACACCCCCCCCCCCCCCCCCCCCCCCCCCACCCCAATACTTGGCGGTCTGCTTTTTGTCAATACTGGTCTGCGTTTTCCCTCTATATTCCATTTGTCTGCATAGTCCGTCCGATTTCGCACTTCGATCTGCTTTCAATCGATTTTACCTGTATATGATTTAAAAAGGATTATATTGAATTTAATTGGATGTCTGTTGAAAAGATACTATATTTCGAAAAGTTATACTGCCAATAAATTTCAAGAATTGTATTTTAAATTTCATTTATTTATTTTTACCTGTTCTGCATTTACGAACTATTGAAGTAATTCCTCTTTCCCATATCATATATTTTTTTTATTGATAATTTGGAAAAACGTTAATATATAAACATTGTCCGTGACTTTAAATGAAACATGATATGTAAAAAAAAGAAATAATATAAGAAATAGAATACTGCAGATAATTTCTCCAACTTGCAATGTTTCTAGTTCAAACATCTAATTAAGAACAGCCATGTTTTAATCAAAATATTTGAGACACACTCCCAATAAATAACTGTTTCGGATTGGCGGTCTGCGTTTTGTCAATACTGGTCTGCATTTTCCCTCTATATTCCATTTGTCTGCATTGTTCGTCCGATTTCAATCGAGCAGATATTCTATATTTAGAAATGGCAGACATCAAATTAAGATACTTGAGACACACCCCCAATACTTGGCGGTCTGCTTTTTGTCAATACTGGTCTGCGTTTTCCCTCTATATTTCATTTGTCTGCATAGTCCGTCCGATTTCGCACTTCTATCTGCTTTCAATCGATATTACCTGTATATGATTTAAAAGGATTATATTGAATTTAATTGGATGTCTGTAGAAAAGATACTATATTTCGAAAAGTTATACTGCCAATAAATTTCAAGAATTGTATTTTAAATTTCATTTTTCTATTTTTACCTGTTCTGCATTTACGAACTATTGAAGTAATTCCTCTTTCTCATATCATATATTTTTTATTGATAATTTGGAAAAAAGTTAATATATAAACATTGTCCGTGACTTTAAATGAAACATGATATGTAAAAAAAAAAAAAAAATGTAAGAAATGTAATACTGCAGATAATTTCTCCATTTCTTGCAATGTTTCTATTTCAAACATCTAATTAAGAACAGCCATGTTTTAATCAAAATATTTGAGACCCCCCCCCCCCAATAAATAACTGTTTCTGATTGGCGGTCTGCGTTTTGTCGATACTGGTCTGCGTTTTTCCTCTCTATTCCATTTGTCTGCATTGTCCGTCCGATTTCGCACTTCGATCTGCTTTCAATCGACTTAAGCGGTGCCAATTTCAATACCGGTCTGCATTTTCCCTCTATATTCCATTTGTTCCAAATTAAATGTGAGATTGACCAGGTAGTTGTTATTATGGTTGGTGCGAATGACATAACTTCGAAGTCTCCAGAAGCAGTAGTTAATGACATAGAGTCTCCAGCAAACAACGGCCAACAACACCAAACATATCAACTCCAAATGACTAACTAACCGAACCACAAGCGACAAGAACTCACCATATTTACATATAATTATAAAATTATTCATTGTTCAGCTCATATGAGCTTTAAAATGGCATCTCTAAATACTGACCGATGTGAAAACACCTGAGAATATATCAAAGAAAGAGATGTATTATTAATGTTCTACTTTTCTTATTTTGTTTTGTAATTTGTTTGAAAAATAATTGATTAAAGAACAATTGTCTATAGCTCTATGTCCGAATGCCTCAAGAGCTAATAAATACGATGGTGGTTTTCGCTGAATATTGGAAATTTAGAATCGATTCTTAATGCTGGCTAAAAGAAAAGGTATATTGGTCATTAGAGCTTTTAAATCCGTAGTTTTTGTTCTCATGTGTTTCTTGGAACATTAACGCTTCATAAATTACAGAAGCCTGTAGCAGACGACATTTGAAAAACAGTATTAAAAGCATTGACTTATTTAAGTCAATTGGGATTTTCCACATCGTTGTAGTTATATCACAGCGGACATCTTAGCGACCCATGTCTTATATGGCTTTTTCGCAAACATATCCCTCCTATATACGTATAAATACCATCCTACATGAACACGGAATGGCGCTAGCCAGATTGAATTTGTCAACCGCAGAAATACATTTGTTCAAGTCTGGCTTCGATTTATCTACCCAAGTCTGCGCGAAAATCAGCATTACATCAGTTCTGATTTTCATGGAATAAGTGGTTGAACAAGGAAGGAAATAAATGAAAAAATATTTCACAAAATCTGCTCCCTTCGACATTTGTCCTAGTCTGGATTCGATCTCTCTTCCCTTCTCGACATAAATCCGAGTATGGATTCGAACTCCATATCACTTAATAAACAGCCCCATGGGCAATGAATTTGATCCATGATTTTTAATGGATATGTTTTTTATTCTATAAAGACGAATAAGAATATAATTATCGATTTTATAAACATTGTTTTAAAAAACCTTTTTGGGATGAAAGTAATTAAAAATACATTTGCAAACTAAGTAACACCATATCCATTTAATAAGTGTGCGCTGACGTGTGAACTCATTAACACCTAGTATATAAAATACACACAAATACGGCATCTGATTGGTCGTCTGCGTTTTCCGATACCCGTCTGCTTTTTCCCTCTATAATCCATTTGTGTGCGTAATGCGTCTGCGTTATGCCCTATAACTGCTACGTAGTCCAGGTTGTCTATGATTATGAAAGGGTTGTACTCAATAAGTCTGCGACACATAAATAAACAGTAACTCATAGTTGCCGACAGATACACACCATCATGACCCATTGCATTTAGTTTAGCCAGTCCAGCTTATGTCATGGCGAGTTGTCCGTCGTGCCTGCGTGCGTCTGAGAGTACGTCAACGTTTTGCTTCATACGCTTTCTCATCTGTAATTGCTTTACGAAACGGCACGAAACGTCACATGCTATCACCCTCTCAATGTTCTCTCCTAAATATAACTCCTCTCTATCAGATTCCTACAACAATGTTGATTTGTTGAAAACACGGCCACCAGGGTGCGGTGCTGTTTTGCCTGATTGAAAACTTTAAAAACCTTCTTCTCCAAAAGTATCTTTTCTTTTCCAAATAGTTTTGTAGAAATGTTCCTTGATTAACCTCTATCAGATTCCTTTAAGGTTTCTTGCACTCGCATATAACGAGTTGGGTCCACAGACTAACTTAAACTTCAAACTTAAACTTCAAATCTATATATATCTATACAAGAGAAAGTTGATGCAACGCATCAATGTCGCCGGAAATCCATACTGCAGTTATGCATAACACTAACATTATAGTAGTTGAATAAACAGTTATCAACTGAGGGGCATATTGGAATATCAGGGGTGGGGTCAAGTGAAAATATATAATAACTTGCATTGTTTTGTCAACAAAGTGAATGATAATTGAAGCCTTTCATTGTTTATGATCAATCTCCATTCCAAAGAAGGTTGACCATACACACAACCAACTTATTATTGATCATAAACAGTAATGGAAATGAGTAATCTTGCCAATCATTAGTCTTAGTATGTATACAGTGCTTTCATTAAGGAATAATTATAAGATTTGTGAATTCCACATACACTTTTCAAGATGTTTGTCAGAATATATATTTGAATTTTATTATTTTTCAATAAAACCACAAAACAGACAATTTAGGATGTGCATGCAATAGCACGTCATTTTACCTTTCCTCTATTAAAGTCAACAGTGGACACCTTTGCAGCAATCTACTCTAAAACAATGAGATAAGGGTTAAATCGCTGAAGACATGAGTTTTCTCTTTTTCTAAAGATGATATTAGCTTGGCATCCTAATTATATCATACTTTAACAAATGTTGAAATGTAGTTCAATATTTATAAATTAGACCACCTTCGAAATATAATATCAACTAAACAGTTAAATCTCATTGAAATTGTTGTATAATTTAAACTTAATTTCGAACATAAACTGAGCCCCACAACATGTTAATTTATTTTAATTCTTTCCTTCGTTTTTCATAATGAAAATAACAAACTACTCATGTTTTAAAATTATATCATGATGAGCGCCCTTGTGTCAATGATGCGTAACAATATGCTGATCGGAAGCAATATGCCTTTAGGGAATTCAATGACACATTTAAAATTGTCAAGATTGTCAAGGACGAAATAATTTTGTACGAAAGACCCGATTCTTTCTTTCGCAGAGGTGTCGTTCTTGAAACTCTCTTTATAGGCAGAGAGTGTTCGTTCAAAGTAATTTTTCTATTAAAACCAGTTTTATCTCGGTTTGTTCTTTTCTTTAAAATAAACATTTTAAATCGCATATGATTTACTATTTGTAAGTGAGTGTAAAGAGCGGCTCTCTGCAAAGGAGATTGATCTACGCAGTTGGTATTCGCGAGTCACGCGATCAACAGTTTTAGCTTAGAAACAGTTCATATTTTAGATATAAATGGATAAACATTATAAAATGCCTTCTTCACAAATCAAGACATCTCTTTGAACATGAAAATAACATTCAGTAAGTTAAAATTGCCATTAGAAGGAGAATATTCGACGTCATTTTCATCAGCAGGTGCGCGTATGTAAACAACATTAGACTGTGCGACGTAAAGGTTTGTTATTATAGCCTTTTGATTACATGTAGTATATAGTGTAAAATACAGTATTTCATTCTAGCAAATAGGGACTGTTTTGCCTTCGTAAATAAAACAAAAAAACATAAATGCGAGTCAAAATAAAGAAACTGAAAATACCTAAAACATCGGAATATTTATTTCATTTTTGATGTGTCATTACTTAGTGTTTTTAAACAAACACAATTGTAATATGTTCAAGACATCTAAATGTGTTTCTTTCTAATAATAATCCCCCCTCCCATGTCATTTCCGAAAACCTATTAAAAATAGAAGTCGCGAGCTTCTGCCCGGCGACTAATAAGCTGTATAGTATAATTAGAAGAACTGGTAGTTAGACGAATCCCCCAATCATCCAAGTAGGGATTAGTTAGGATGTTGGAGATTTCGTCTAACTACCATTTCGTCTAACTGATACTATAGAGTAAACGGGGTAGAGATTTCGTCTAACTTATAAACAAGAAGGATTATTATGTCTTATGTGTAGTATATAGTTAGAAGTTAAATATTATAATTGTTTATAAGCTCAGTTAATAAATTTGACTTACCATTTTATGTCCAATATATTCCAATGTGTTCTTATATTAATAAAATGTTGTTATTCATTGCAGAACAGTATAGAATATGATTTGTAACCTCCGTCCAGATGTACTGTACGAAACATGAACAAACCCATATGTCTATATGATGTTTATATTTATTCTAATGTTATTTGTTATAACATTTACAATTATATAGTTTATTGCACTTAACTTAGATTATATAGTTTATTGCACTTAACTTAGATTATATAGTTTATTGCACTTTATTTCAATTAACTGTTTATTATCGACTTTGTGTAAATGATTGACGGCATATTTCTAATTGTGTTGTGGTGTAATTAATTATTAAAAAATAAAGGTTTTCTATTAAATGGATAGATCTAATCGGCTTTAATCAAACATGTTTAATGCTAATTAAAAACAACTTGTGAAAACGGTAAGATTGATTATTTTCTCTCTCTCTATTAATGTGTATAGAATCGAAAGTCGTCTACCTTATTGTCCTGTACCCGTTATGTCGATATATATTAATATTAGAAATATTGTAAGAACCCTCGATTATTTCTATAATGATTCAAGATGACTGACTGAATGTGATATAGTTATTCTATTCCCGTAATCTTGATTGAGCCGAATGCTTGGAAAATTATTCTCAGTAGTTCTTCTTTTCCCGCGATGTTGATATAACTATTCTATTCCCGTAATTTTGATTGAGTTGAAAGCTTAGAAGAGGTATAATTCATGTAAGAAAAGGAGCAATCGTTAATTTTTAACGACTTCTATTTTTCTTCATTGAATTGACGAGTGACTGAACGTGATATAACTATTCTATTCCCGTAATTTTTTGATTAATTTGAAAGAGGTATAATTCATGTATGAAAAGGAGCCATCGTTAATTTTTAACGACTTCTATTTTTCTTCATTGAATTGACGAGTGACTGAACGTGATATAACTAATCTATTCCCGTAATATTTTGATTAATTTGAAAGAGGTATAATTCATGTAAGAAAAGGAGTCATCGTTAATTTTTAACGACTCCTATTTTTCTTCTTTGAATTGACGATTGACTGAACGTGATATAACTATTCTAATTTTTATTGAGTTGAAAGCTTGGAAAAGGTATAAGTCATGTAAGGAAAGGAGCCATCGATATAATTATTCTATTCCTGTAATCTTTGAATTTCCCATAAAATTTTGGGAAAATAATTGAAAACATTTAGGACAAGTATTGAATTTACTGTAAATTATCAATGAAATTATAACAAATACATATTACAATTACGAATTAAAACCATAAAATGTTAAAACTAATTGAAATTGTTTGTTGTCATTTACTATAATCGGTCAATTAACACCTTACTATAACACCTTCATATCGATATAGATTACATTGTACTATATACGATAAGTTAGACGAAATCTCTACCCCGTTTACTCTATAGTATCAGTTAGACGAAATGGTAGTTAGACGAAATCTCCAGAATCCGATTAGTTACATCCCCTTGCTAAAACTCCGCCATTTGTACGACAAGATGTTTGCCTCGTGTTTTTAAAGTTGTTTTTTATTCACGATTGAAGTGCATTGCCGTCCGAAATAGCAGGTTAGTATTTCTCCTATTAGCTTACAGTTGTTCGCAGAATAAGATATATTGCTGGAAGAAATTAAATAAAGGCACACACTCAAATCGTTAAAAGTATTAACATCCACTGAACCAGTGTTTTTGAAAACAATTCTCTAAAACATGGGACACCATACATTTTTGTTTGTTAATGAGTTGTTTATCACAACATTTACTCATAGTTTGTGTGTACATGTTATGTCTTTAGATGTACATCTGAACAATTCAAGTGCCAACATTTCAAATTGTTCATGGAATGGTATTTTTTTTTTTTTAATAAATCATTTATATACTCAAGGCGAAATTACGGAGACTTCGTACCAATGCGTTATCACACCAGGAGACTTTGTTACAATTTGTCCAAAGAGTTTATCCCACATATAGAGCAAGATGATATACAATTACTGTGGGTGTTTTTATAGGATTCTACGTACTGGTTCAACCTAGTCAATAGGTGACAGTTATTCAAAGAAAATATATGTCGACAAGTAAGCTACTCTGGTTGACGTCTATTCCATTTGATATGAAGGACACTTGACGTTGCGTTTTTTACCATAACCAATATAATACACGGTCCCTGGTTTTACCAGCTTAAATGCCAGATTTATTTAGAACTAAAGATTGATACTGAGAACCAGACAGACTTTAATCAGTGTTTAAAAATGTACCCGGTTAGAGTTTGAGCGTTTTAAAAATCAATACGCAGAGAAGAAATAATGTTTACTGAAGTAAATAATCATAAACAGCTGCATGCTACAACGTTAGTCATTTTTCTGCATCGCCTCTCTGACTTATCAGAAATGATCGTTTTTTTCTATTTGCACCGGCCCTTTGACTTATTAAAAAAGGAGTTTGAAAAAGCTTTGGTGACCGTTTGTCGTTGGCTGCATCGTCTGTCTCTATGTGCGTTCACAATTTCCCACAAACAACTTCACCTTCTAAACTGCAAGGCCAATTTTATTGAAACTTCACAGGGGCGTTCCTTAGATGGTACCTTTCAAAATTTTTCAAACATTTTTTTTTTGTTTTAAGAACATTCACACAAGTGTTCAGTTTGTAAACTTTATCATGTCTGAAGACAACCAGTGACTGAATAAGGCAGCACTTCAACTTTTCTACTTGTCAAGATCAAATATTCAGCACTTCAAATCGAAGGTAGTTTTCATAATATGCCTTTGATCATCCTATTAAAAACACCATCCTTACTTTAGTCATTCTTCCAAGAACTGAAGTATAATGATATCAGGTGGGCGATTCTGAGCCTTCATGCCTCTCTTGCTCTCAAAAAGTAGAAGTGATAATGTTTTTCTCTGTAAATCCTGTTTTGGCCATCGATTTGTAAACTTTATAGACAACTGAACATAAGGCTTTTTATTTCTCATTCGCAATAAATATTTGACCTCAACAAGTTGAAATGTAAACGTTTTCAGGTTTTCACACTTATTTAAACTAAGTCATGTTGATCTGAATTTAACTGTGATAACTCGAAATTATAAACGGCAAATGTAAAGTTGTAAACCTTTAATTTGTCTCATTTTTAAGATGATAATACTATTATTATAATGTGCAAATGTCAAGGTATCTATTTAAAATAATTGAAATTATAATGCTTGAATATGTGCCACCACTAAAATACAATGGGATGCTACTACCATCACCTAAATATTTATCAAGAAAATGCCTTTTAGCGTGCATGGCAGGGCCTATTCACTTGTCAAATTTAATGAAATGCGACAACTCAATATTATTTCTCTAATTGTCTAGTTGTCATGCTGAATATTTGACTTCGACAAGTCAAAAAATCAAAGTGTCCATTTAATACCGCCTGTTTAATTCATAGAAATATAACAACTCAACATTAGGCCTCTCATTTCGATTTGTCATGCTGAATATTTGTCTCAAGTCAAAAAGTCAAAGTATCAATTTAACTCCACTGCCTCTAACCTGAGACACCACCTTCTGCAGACACTGGTTGTCTATTCAACATAATTTTCTTTATAGCAATTTGTGGGTTAGGCTGGGATATGAATATTAAACACTTCTGTAAGTGTTAAAAGACATTTTCAAATCTGCTGTGTGAGCTAAAATGCAGTTTCCCTGGTTGGCGTTTTTGTGATGAAAGTAGTTACATGATGTCCTTCAGCGTTATACTTACTAGCGGTGTAGCCCTCAGTAAATCTGTCATGAGTCAACAAGTCAATATAATCAACCTTAAAACTTTAACATTTCCAGTTTCCGAGGTGAAACTTCAGGTCGACAACTTGACATATTGCCCGTTATAATTTCGAGCTGTCGTGGTAAATTACTGGTCGACATGTTGAAATCAGAGCACTAATATCAACAGAAAACTTGTTGATGTCAAATACATATATTCCACTTGTCAAAGCGAAATCAGATACCTTATGTCAAGTTGTCACGTTGCTTTAATGTCAATAATTCGACTGCGGAGACAGGATTCTTCATCATACTCTTTTTCACTTTGTATGTTGAAGAAGATGAGTGTCACCATATTGTGGTCCCGGGTTCAATCCCTGGTTGTGTCACAGCGGTTAACCGTTCTAGTGGAGTGCCCTTGAGCCAGGCATATTTTCTAGCTTAATACTGGTTTGTTTACCCAGGGATCATGAATATGTGAACTGTTACCGTAATATAACTTGAAAAATAAATGATGAAAACAGCTTAAACCCCAAATAAAATAAACAGAAAAAATGCTTTAGGTATTTTGTTCACATTTTGTTAGTCAACAAGTGCCTTGTGAACACTCTTCAGGCAAAATTCTCCATCTAATCTTCATGAAAGTTTTTCAGAACATACATTCATGATGACCAAAACTGGGTTACCGGTATGTAAGGTCTTAAACTAGGTCACAAGGTAAAATAGAAGGTAATTCTTTTTAAGACAAAAATTGTTTGTATGGATACATGTATATGTTTTTTCTACTAATTTACAAAGAATGATATAAAATGAAAACACAGAAGCAAATATTAGGTCAATAAAGTAATTATTATCAAAGAAAATTAAATTTTTCTATACCACCCGAAACCAAGGTTTTTCGGTTGAATCAGCCATGTTTTATGCTTTCACGCAACACATAGGTCTTCGCAAAGGAAACATAAGAAAAAACATCACATATTAAGGATTTACTGTGTTAAATGTTGATAGAAATGATCAAACTTAATATTTTCCCACTATTCTCAGACTTTTTAGGCAACCAGTATCATCATTTTCATTCAGTTTGACTGTATCTTAACATTTTTGCAGACAACACAAAATTTACCTGTCAAATCTTTTGACTCTGAAGCTCCTTTAGAAACTGTTTTTGCCCTCAGAGATCTGTTTTTGTGTGTAAATTTACAGAGTTCGATATTACATGAAAGCAAAATAGCAAATATTATGACAATAAGGCAATTATTTTTAAACATATTTCAAATTGCCTATGCCACCCAAACTAAGTTTTTGCGACTTGAGACCGGCAAGTATTCTGCACTCGCGCATTATACATGTCTCCAAGACAATAAAAACAGAAACACATAACATTTTTGCTTGATTATATTTGCTTGAATATGAGAGCTATACTACTCACCCTGGCTTCAGCGTCAGAGTTATAATCACACCTAGGTTAAGGTTCTGCATGCAGGTACTTAAATACTAAATGTATTGCATTGAAACTTTATACAACCCTACCCAACTATCACACCTATGTAGATTATCAAGTTAGATAACTATATGCTGCATTTTATGCAAATTATGGCCCTTTTTATGCCCCCGGAATCACCGATTCGGTGGACATCTAGTTTTTGGCCTGTCTGTCTGTCCGTCTGTCTCTTTGTCTGTCTGTCGAAAAAAACTTTTAACCTTGACCACTTCTTTTGAACCATAACAGGTACGGCTACCATATTTCACATGTGTATTCCTTGTGACATGACCTTTCTGTCAGTACCAACATTTGTGACCTTGACCTTTGACCTAGATGTTGCCATTCAGGGGCATCAGTGTTTCACAAACACATCTTGTTTTACTTAGAAATTCTGGTTAAAATGTGGCGTGCAACTACATTAAGATACCATATCTTAGTAACTACTTTATATAACCCTTCCCAATCATCACACCTATGTAAACAATCAAGTATGGTAACTCGATCCAGTATATTCTAGGATAAAGTTTTGCACGTAGAGTTGATATCCTAGTATGGCCCTTTTTGGATTTATAAATACTGGTTTAAGTCATTAAGAGACTATATCTAAGTATGCATTGGAACTATATAACCCTTCCCAATCATCAGTGATCACAATTAAGTATGATAACTCTATCCAGTATATTTTGCAAATTATGGCCCTTCTTTTACCTAGAAACTAGGTTAAAGTTTTGCATGAAACTACATGTAGAGTTGATAAAAATTTGTGAGAACAATTGTCTTGATATTATCTAGGCTCTGTCCGAAAAAATAGGTCATATCCGGTCAAAAATCCTTGTGAAGAAGGTAAACCTTGTTAACACTCTAAAGACCTCATTTTAAGTTCAACAGCTTGAAACTTTATCAGAATTGTCTTGATGATATCAAGGCCAAGTGTGAAAATTTGTTATGTCGGGTCAACAAAAGTAGGCTACTAGGCCAAATTGTAAAAAGAACCTTGTTAATACTCTGGAAGCTGTATATTTAACTTCAGCATGTTAAAATTGTGTCAGAATGATGTCTTGATGATACATTTATCTAGGTCAAGTTTGAATATGGATCAGTAAAGGAAAAACTTGTGAACACTAGTTTTAGCTTACTTGACCACAAAATGAGTTATTGTGATTGATTATCATGTAGCTGGCATAACTCGGGGAAGCAATCCAGTGCCATCGTGGCTCTCTTGTTTTGTAATAACGTGAGCTTTGTGTAATTTTCAAAATGTTACTTTATCTTATTGCAAATTATGCAGATTTCATTTGACCCACAACAAAGTGTTTTAAAATCATTTAAATAATCACAAGGCCCCTATGGATTAGGAAATGTTACACTGCATGACTCATATTGTAGAAAGCACTCTGAGTGTGAAAGATGAAGTATAATGGCTTAGAATGATTTAAATTTTAATGTCCTGTAAATTTTGATCTTGTTAAAAAGTTCTCAGGGAAGCACTCCAGTGTCTCATGACTCTTGTTGTTCTCTATAAGGTAATGATTATATTTTTAGCTTGTCTGTTTTTCAAAGAAACAAAGTTGGGCTATTGTGATACCCTTGTGATACCCTTGGCGTCTACCTCGTCACACAACTTTAAACCTTACCATATACCTCAAAACCATTCAATATTTTCAAATTAAACTTGATGCACATGTTCCTCGGAACAATATGCATGTCTATACCAAGTCACATAACTCTGGCTTTAATAAATATGGGTCATGTTGGGTCAGAAACTAGGTCACTAAGCCAAATTGAAGGGAAATCCTGTTACACCCAGGAGGCTGCAATTTTAATTTGAGCATGTTGAAATTTATCAGAATGTTTGTCTTGATGATATTTAAGCCAAGTTCGAATTTTGGTCATGTCTGTTTAAAAACAATGTCACTTCCGCTACCATTTCTGTTATGTATATCGACATCCGAAAATAAGTATGTGTGCATCGGACGCAATAATGTAACTTAACAATTGTCGAAAGGTATTACATGTTTTTAGCTCGCCTATTCGAAGAAATAGGGGAGCTTAATCCTTATGTAATCACCCCGGCCTCCGCGTTGGCGTACACGTTGCCAGCTTGGTCAAACCTTTGCGTGCAGGGCCTTTTCTCAGACACTGTGTATGCTGTTGCTTTGAAACTTCACACACTTATTTAGGGTATTTGGATGACCTTGTATGTCCTATAACTCTGGAAAGGATTTTGACTGAATTGTGCCCCTTTTTGGACTTAGAATTTTGGTCAAACCTTTGCGTGCAAGGCCTTTTCTCAGACACTGTGTATGCTGTTGCTTATTGTATAAATAAATTTACAGATCTAAAAGGCCCAAAAGGGCCTGTATGACTTTTCCCCGATTAAATTCCCCTTTGTTTTCGAAACCTAGAATAGACGCTGTGAAAGGGTCAGTAGTCCCATTACTAGCTGTTGAGTAGCTGTAAACTCTCTGTATCAGATGGATGAGATCAGTAAACAGACAGCTTTATGGATGAGGGGAATTAAAATCAAAAGTTATTATGCATAGTAAAAGATAAAAGCAAACACCAAATATGTCTTGTAGGTCTTCTTAGAAATGGTATGTTCCAAAGTATTGTGTGTTTGTGTGTGTGTGCTTTATCTCAATATATCACTTGTCTTGTCTTCTTTTCAGTACAAGACAATACATACTGCAAAGAAACATTATGAAGTTGCTGTCTGAAGGGGAATTAAAACAAACATATGAGTATACTTATTACAGAGAAACCTTATGAATGTGGAAACTGCAGACAAAACTAGTTTGATCATAGCTTCTAGAAAACATATATACTATAGAAATAGCAAAAAAATGTGATTATTTTATATATATAACGCCATAATCCAAAAGACCTATTTTCCACAAAAAAAAAAGAAAGAAAGGTTAAGTAAAACGAGATATTTTATTCTGGAGAAAAGCCTTATCAATGTGATGTTTGTCAATATACATGCTAACAGAAAGGTCATCTAATCACACACCAAAGAATACACATAGGAGAAAAGCCCTATTAATGTGATGTTCGTGAATATGCATGCAAAGTGAACGGTAGCTTAATCAGCCACCAAAGAATACATACAGGAGAAAAGCCCTATCAATGTGATGTTTGAGAATATACATGCAAAGTTAAAAGGCAGCTCAATCAGCCACCAAAGAATACATACAGGAGACAAACCCTATCAATGTGATGTTTGTGAATATACATGGAAAAGGAAAGATAACTTAATCAGCCACCAACGAATACATACAGGAGACACGCCTTATCAATGTGATGTTTGTGAATATGCATGCAAAGACAAAGGTAACTTCACACACCAAAGAATACATACAGGAGAAAAGCCCTATCAATGTGATTTTTGTGAATATGCATGCAAACAGAAAGGTAATTTAATCAGACACCAAAGAATACATACAGGAGAAAAGCCCTATCAATGTGATGTTTGTGAATATGCATGCAAAGAGAAAGGTAGCTTAATCAGACACCAAAGAATACATACAGGAGAAAATCCTTATCAATGTGATGTTTGTGAATATACATGCAAAGATAAAGGTAACTTAATCACACACCAAAGAATACATACAGGAGAAAAGCCCTATCAATGTGATGTTTGTGAATATGCATGCAAAGGGAAAGGTAGCTTAATCAGACACCAAAGAATACATACAGGAGAAAAGCCTTATCAATGTGAAGTTTGTGATTATGCATGCAAAGAGAAAGGTCGTTTAATCAAACACCAAAAAATACATACCCGGCCGGGTAGCTCAATTGGTAGCGTATCTGACTCGTGATCTGGAGGTCACGGGTTCGATACCCGGTTGCGGCAACATTCTTTCGGGCGATGTTTTCCATTGCCTCTCACCTGATATATGTGAGAAAGTAGTCAGTGGCTTCGAAAGAATGTTGTGTAAGTACTGGTGTGAGAAAGCCAGGAAAACATGGGTAGGTGCACTGACCGCCGTGATATGACCAAAGCTGTTGAAAGCGGCGTTAAACTCCAAACAAACAAACCAAAAAATACATACAGGAGAAAAGCACTATCAATGTGATGCTTGTCAATATACATGCCATCAGAAAGGTAATTTAATCAGACACCAAAGAATACATACAGGAGAAAAGCCCTATCAATGTAATGTTTGTGAATATGCATGCAAAGAGAAAGCTTGCTTAATCAGCCACCAAAGAATACATAATAAGATAGTCAAGTCCCAAATATAAAACAAATGATTTAAATGACATTTGTTTTTTATCAAAATAAAACGCTTCAATACTAAATAATTTGCTAACTCGTGTATCGGTTTATATTTATGTTATAAATAAAATCCTCCGAATGGAGGTATCCGCGTAACGTAGCGGTTAGCATGTTCGGCAGTGAAGCGGGAGACTAGTTCGATTCCCGCTTTGGGCAGATAAAAAAAAATTATAAGAACAATTTAATATTTTTGTCTTCTAAATTGACGATATCAGTGGTGCAATTGTCATTTAACACCGCTGCAATAAACTCTTTCAAAATGTTGGGATTTAAAATGAATTCAAAAGCAATGCATTTAAAACTATTCACCTATACGTTGTGAAACACTAAGAAATGATTAAATCGTGTGTGTGATGTTTTACGTCGCTATATACAATATATACGCTATATATACAATATACAATATTTCAGTCATTGCACGCTGAAGACAATGTAGATAACACAGGATTTTATTTCTGCTTTGAAAGTAAAATTGGACTCTCAATAGAATTATCATTGTTAGGTTATTGTGATTTTGATATGAAATGTATATGAGTTAATTGCATTAAAAAAAAACACGGCTAAAAATCCATTGTAAACCAGGAGGTGTGCTAAGCAGAAACTATCCAGATAGCAGATGCGCATGTGTATGCCAACTTTTAGTATATCGATAGACCATCATACTGTGTGTACAGTATTTTGCTTTACTCCTTTATAATTTAATATATGGATATAAAGTGCTAGTGTAAAGATTAGGTTAGACTTTTGGGATCGGTAAATCCATGTCCAAATGTTATCTGCAATTAGCCCCTTGCTGTGAGCATTTTCAGTGCTTTGATTGTGTTAAGCAGCTTGAACCTTTGTCAGAATGTTCGTTTTGGTGATATCTAGCCCAATTTCATATATTGTGTATATGGTTCATTTCGGGTCTAAAACTTAGTCACTAAGTTAAATGACTGGAATTCTGCTGAACATGTTTGTCTTGATGATATCTAGGCTAAGTTGAAATAAAGTTCATATCCAATAAAAAGCTAGGTCACTAATCTTGGATTGAGGAGCTTAAACCTTTGTTAGAATCTTGGTTTTGATAATATCGAGGCCAAGTCCAAATATTGCTCATTTTGGCTAAAAAACAAGGTAATTAGGCCAAATTGAAGGAAAATCTTGTTAACATTCTGGAAGCCTAATTTTAAACTTGAGCATGTTGAAAGTTTGTTGAATGTTAGTCTTGATAAATATAAATTGGTTATGGGTTATGTCTGGTCAAAAACTAGGTTACTAGGAAAGGTTAGAGAAAAACCTTTTTTAAAATTCTTTAGAGCTTTTCTTGAGTTTAGCAGCTTGAAACGTTGTCTTTGTGGTATCTAGGACAAGTTCAAATGTGGCTTAAGTCAAAAACTAGGTCACTAGATCAAATTTATGGAAAATATTGTTAACCTTCTGAAAGCCGCATTTGAAACTTGAGCGATTTAAAACTTTGTTGGAATGTTTGTCTCGATAATGCATATAGAATACTTTATTGGTCATGTTTGGTGAAAAACTAAGCCAAATTTGAGAAAAACTATGTAGGGAAATCTCTTGAAGCCGCTTTTTTAGATCACCCGAGCCGAAGGCTCACCGTGATCTATTCTTATCACTCTATGTCCGTTGTTAACTTTTAGCTTTAAACACCATCTCCTCCTTAACCACAGGACAAATTTCAACCAAACTCCACAGGAATGTTCCTTTGATGGCCTCCTTTCAAAATTATTCAAAGTTTTAAATTCCTTTGTGAAATTTGGTTGTTGCGGCATCAGAAAGGGGGCAAAATGTCCAAAGTTAAAAATCTTCTTTTCTTGTCAGATTCCAATATTATTTGGTAAAAATGTTCCTTGGGTGACCCTCTACAGAGGGTTGAAAAACATGGCATCAGGAAAGGGGCAAATTGATGTAATTTGAAAATTCCATTTTTAGCTCGATTATTTGTAGAATGTGAGAGCTATACTACTCACCCTGGCGTCGGCGTCCACGTCACACATTTGTTCAGGTTTTGCATGCAAGTACTTAAATACTTCATGTATTGCCTTGAAAGTTTCTACAAACCTACCAAACTATCACACCTCTGTAGATTATCAAGTTAGATAAATCTATCCTGCATTTTATGCAAGTTATGGCCCTTTTTTACTGAGAAATTCTTGTTAAAGTTTTGCGTGCAACTAAATTAAGAGTCCATATCCCAATATTTACTTGATGCATTGCATTGAAACTTTATACAACCCTACCCAACTATCACACCTATGTAGATTATTAAGTTAGAAAACTCTATCCTGCATTTTATGCAAGTTATGGCCCTTTTTTACTGGGAAATTCTCGTTAAAGTTTTGCATGCAACTAAATTAAGAGTCCATATCTCATTATTTACTTGATTCATTGCATTGAAGCTTTCTGCAACCCTACTCAACCATCACACCTAACTAGATTATCAAGTTAGATAACTCTATCCTGCATTTTATGCAAGTTATGGCCCTTTTTTACTGGGAAATTCTCGTTAAAGTTATGCATGCATCTAAATTAAGAGACCATATCTCAGTATTTACTTGATGCATTGCATTGCAACTTTCTGCAACCCTACTCAACCATCACACCTATGTAGATTATCAAGTTAGATAACTCTATCCTGCATTTTATGCAAGTTATGGCCCTTTTTTTTACTTAGAAATTCTGGTTAAAGTTTTGCGTGCAACTAAATTAAGAGTCCATATCTCAGTATTTACTTGATGGATTTCATTGAAACTTACTGCAATTCTACCCAACTATCACACCTATGTAGATTATTATGTCTCCCCCATTACATGGGGGTGACATATTGTTTTTGCCCGTTCCGTCCGTCCTTCCGTCTGTCACACTTGTTTCCGCTCAATAACTGAAGAACGCTTGGGCGTAGGAACTTCATACTTGATATGCAGGTTGGTCATGACCAGTAGCTGACCCCTATTGATTTTGATAGCAGAAGGTCAAAGGTCAAGGTCATGGTGACCTTGTGAGGTAAAAAATGGTTTCCGCTCAATAACTGAAGAATGCTTTGGCTGGGGAACTCCATACTTGGTATGCAGGTTGGTTATGCCTAGTAGAAGACCCCTATTGATTTTGAGGTCAGTACGTCTAAGGTCAAGGTCACAGTGACCATGAGCTTGAAAGGTCACAGTGACAATGAGCTGATAAATAGTTTTTGCTTGGGCCCAGGAACTTCATACTTGATGTGCAGGTTGGTCACCACCAGCAAATGACCCCTATTAATTTTAAGGTCACTAGGTCAAAGGTCAAGGTCACAGTGGTCAAGGTCACATCTGTCACACTTGTTTCCGCTCAATAACTGAAGAACGCTTGAGCATAGGATCTTCATACTTGGTATGCAGGTTGGTCATGACCAGTAGATGACTCCTATTGATTTTGATGTCAGAAGGTCAAAGGTCAAGGTCATGGTGACCTTGTGAGGTAAAAAGTGGTTTCAGCTCAATAACTGAAGAAGGCTTGGGCCGAGGAACTCCATACTTGGTATGCAGGTTGGCGATGCCTAGTAGAAGACCCTATTAATTTTGAGGTCAAAGTCAAGGTCACAGTGACCTTGAGCTGAAAGGTCACAGTGACAATGAGCTGAAACATTGTTTTTGCTTAATAACTGTAGAATACTTTGGCCATGGAAGTTAATACTTGGTGTGCAGGTTGGTTACCACCAGTAGATGACCCCTATTGATTTTGAGGTCACTAGCTTAAAGGTCAAGGTCATGGTAACCTTCAGCTGAAAAATGGTTTCCTCTCAATAACTTAAGAATGCTTATGTTGAGGAACTTCATACCTGGTGTGCAGGTTGGTCCTAACCAGTAAATTACCTTTGTTGAATTTGTTTGATTTTGAGGTCACAAGGTCAAATGTCGAAGGTCACGGTAACCTTCAGCTGAAAAATGTGTTTTACTCAATAACGCTTATACCCAGGAACTTCATACTTAGTGTGCATATTGGTCCTAACCTGTAGATGACCCCTGTTGATTTTGATGTCAGTAGGTCAAAGGTCAAGGTCGCAATGACCTTTGGCTGAAAAATGGTTTCCGCTCAATAACTGAAGATTGCTTGGGCCCAGGAACTTCATACTTGGTGTGCAGGTTGGTCACCAGCAGCAAATGACCCCTATTGATTTTGAGATCACTAGGTCAAAGACCAAGGTCATGGTAACCCGCAGCTGAAAAATGGTTTCCGCTCAATAACTGAGGATTGTCACTGTTGCTTCATCTCCAGTCCAAAACTAAAAAAATCCTCTCCATCATTTCTTTTCCTCCCCTACAACCACACAAATGGGGAGACAAGCGCTCTTTCAAAAAAGCAATTTCTAGTTAAGTTAGATAACTCTATCTTGCAGTTTATGCAAGTTATGGCACTTTTTCTACTTAAAAATTCTACATTAAGAGTCGATATCCTAGTATTTACTTGATGCATTACTTTCAAACTTTATACAACCCTTTCCAACTAGCACACATATGTAGATATTCAAGTTAAATAACTCTATCCTGCATTTTATGCAAGTTATGGCCCTTTTATGACTTAAAAAGTATGGTTTAAGTTTTGCATACAACTACATTAAGAGACCATATCTTAGTAACTACTTGATGCATTGCATTGAAACTTTATACAGCCCTTTCCAACCACCACACCTATGTAAACTAGCAAGTACGATAACTCTATCCAGCATTTTATGCAAGTTATGGCCCTTTTTGGACCTAAAGATTCTGGTTAAAGTTTTACAACTACATTTATAGTGATCTGACTCGTGATCTGGAGGTCACGGGTTCGATACCCGGTTGCGGCGACATTCTTTCGGGCGATTTTTCCATTGCCTCTCACCTCTGATCTATGTGAGAAAGTAGTCAGTGGCTTCGAAAGAATGTTGTGTAAGTACTGGTGTGGGAAAGCCAGGAAAACATGGGTAGGTGCACTGACCGCCGTGATATGACCAAAGCTGTTGAAAGCGGCGTTAAACTCCAAACAAACAAACAAACAAACATTTATAGTGTAATCTCAGTAACAACTTGAAGAATTGTTTTGAAACTTTATACAACCTTTCCCAATTTCACAACTATAAATACAACCAATTAAGATAACTCTATCCTGCATATGGTGCAAATTGTTGCCCTTTTTATACTTAGAAATTATGGTTAAAGGTTTGCGTGCAACTACATTAAGAGTATATATCTTAGAAACTTGTTGATGCATTCCATTGAAACGTTATACAACTCTTCCTAACCATCACAACTATGAAAATAATCAAGTTAAATAACTCTATCCTGCATATAATGCAAATTATCACCCTTTAAGAAATTGTGGTTAATGTTTTGCATGCAACTACATTAGAGTCCATTATCTCAGTAACTTAAAAAAGCGGTGGAATAGTCGAGCGCGCTGTACTCCGACAGCTCTTGTTTTTAAAGTGTTTGTCTGATTTTAAGAAGATTGAATAGGAATCTTACTTCAGTGATTTTCTACTTAATTTGTTCAATCCGTATTGATTGGTTACAAAATCATAGCAACCAGGCGTCATCGCAAAAAGGGTAAATCGAACTTTTAGCTACAAATGACAACTCCTACCATTCCACTGGACCAATTTCAAGTAAACTTCACAGGAGTGTTCCTTTGTTGGTCCTCTTTCAAAATTGTTCAAAGACTTACATTCTGTCTTGTATTTTGGTTGCTGCGGCATCAGAAAGTGAGAAAAATACCCAAACTTTAAAATCATTTTCCTCCATAATCTGCTTGTCCGATTACAAGATGATTTGGTAGAAATGTTCGTTGATTGACCCTCTACAAAAACTGTTCAAGCCATATTGATAGCGTTGAAAAACAGGGCAGCAAGGCGGCATCAGGAAAGGCACAACATGACAAAACTGTATACATGTAATTCCTTTTTTTTTTTATTTCTTGTTAGATTTCAATATACAAAGGGCCTTTACTGATAAACCATTTTACTATTTCTTCAACAGTGTCCACTCCTTGCAGTTTCATTTGCACTTCTGATCAAATTTCCCCAGATATTTGCAGTTAAATATTTGCTACTACTTTACTATTATTCAGGTGATCGATTTAGGGCCATCTTGGCCCTCTATTTAAACTTTGGCTTGCCGAAACTTTGTTAGAATGTTTGGCTATATGATATAGAGGTCAAATTCGAATATGGTTCATTTATGAAATGTTATTGTTCAAAATAAGTTACCATAGTTGAAACTAATTCAGTATATGATTTATGTCACATAGGTCGCAAGGCCCTCTACCACTATTTTTAGATCACCTGAGCCGAAGGCTCAAGGCGATATATTCTGATCACTCTCTGTGCGTCGTCCATCCGTTGTGAACTTTTAACTTTAAAAATCATTTCCTCCTAAACCACAGGACCAATTTCAAGTTCACAGGAATGTTCATTTGGTGGTCCTCTTTCAGAATTTAAATTCAATGAAAACACTGGTTGCTGCAGCATTAAAAAGGGGGCAAAATGTCTAAACTTTAAATTCTTCTTCTCTGAATCTGCTTGTCAGATTCCAATATATATTTTTGGTAGAAATGTTCCTTGTGTGGCCCTACAACAAGTGTTCAAGCCATATTGATTGGTTGAAAGTCATGGCATCAGAAAAGGGGCGAGATAAGAAAACATTAATAATCCAGCCTTATGAAAGTGCTCGTCAGATTTCAAGATATTTTGTTCGAAATGTTCTTCCAATAATCCACTACATACTTTTTCAAGCAGTATTGATTAGTTGAAAGAAATGGCAACCAAGTGGCATCATAAAAGGGGTAAAATTAACTTTTTGATTAAAATGACATCTACTAATTCACTTGACCAATTTCACCAAAACGTATTCATGAATGTTCCTAATTCAAAATTATTGAAAGATTTAAAGTCCATGCAAAACAGTGGTTGCTGCGGTATCAGAAAGATGGCAAAATGCTCTGAATTGGCTCATCGTATTTTAAGATGATTAAGTAGAAATGTTCATGGCAACTAGGCGGCATAAAAAAAAATGGGTAACACAATTCATTGGCCTTATTAAATTATCCCTGATATTGGCAAATACACATTTGGTACTATACTATCACTCGGGTGATCGATTTAGTGCCATCTTGGCCTACCATCACTCAAGTGATCGATTTAGGGCCATATTGTTCAATTTGTTTCAATACATGCACAATTATGGCTACATGGTGTCCGGATAGATTTACGTTATGTGTTTATATTAAAATCTTTATTTTCTTTTTTGACCATTAGCATGCCATACTTTTGTTGATTTTCAAGCTCGAATTATACAATTTGAACCATGAATTCAACTTTGCATGTAGTTTCATAATATGCATTTGATTAACATTGAAAACGATCTTAGTGACATAACTCCTTGACCTGAAATCGTATGATTCTCAAGATGGTGATTTAGGGTTCTCTTGTTTAGATAAACTGTTCAATCACCTCTAGATGTATAGGTTGCTATTGTGAGGTTTTTTCGGTTAATCTTTTTTAAAAATGAACAGTTTCTGTTCTTTTCTTAATCTTTCCCATCAGCAGACACAGTTGGACGAATCTGCAGCAGACGACATTTGAAGTCAGTATGGCGATATGAGAAATCGTCTAGTATGTGTGCAATTTCTCCCTATAATGCAATGTTTACAATAATAAAACGTTTAATAATCCCCCCTTGCCTCTCACCTCTGATCTATGTGAGAAAGTAGTCAGTGGCTTCGAAAGAATGTTGTGTAAGTACTGGTGTGGGAAAGCCAGGAAAACATGGGTAGGTGCACTGACCGCCGTGATATGACCAAAGCTGTTGAAAGCGGCGTTAAACTCCAAAAAAAAAAAAAAAAAAAAAAAAAAAAATAATCCCCCCCTTTGAAGAAGAGGGAGTATATTGCTTTTCACATGTCGGTTTGTCCTTCAGTAGACCAAAGCTTGTCCGATTGAATACTAGATAATGCTTGCACGTACAGTGCACGAACTTGGAAGGGGCGTTGGGCATACCAGCACATTCCCCTTGTTGATTTTGAGGTAATAATGTCAAGGTCACCGTGACCTTTAACTCAAAAACTTGTTCTATTGATAACTGCAGAATAGTGGAGCCTAGTGGCATCAAATTCGACAGGGAGGTTGGTCATTTCCAGAAAATGACCCTTTTTGATTTTGGGGTCATCCTGTCAAGGTCAACGTGACTTGGAATTCAAAAGGCATGACTGATTGACCAGAAATAACTCAATTGGCTCTAAGTTCGGGTCATGCATATTTTATTCAATATTCCACGAGTTCCTCACAATGTGACGCTCAGCACAGGCATCTCTTGTTGAAATATTTTTCCATTTTTTTTCCTAGATCTTTTCAACGTCATCTACTTCAGCTTTGCTGTATCTGAGCTGGGTTTACCCACTCCGTCACTCAGTGGTGTATTGCTTAGAGTATCCTCCTCATAATTGACATGCCTGGGTTCAGTGTGTTGGCTGAGTGGTTAGATATGGGTTTTTGGAACTGGTGACCCGAGTTTGATCCTTGCTCGCGGTAGTAACGATAGTTTGTCCTTAAGCAATCACGTTTCCTTGCATAGAACTGGTTGGTTTACACAGGGATCCTGAATTAGAGAACTATCACAGTAATAAGGTTGAAATAACGATGAAAATGGCATTCAACCTAATTTAACAAACACAAAGCCATGTTTGATCTCTAGCCGTGAAATATCAAAGATTCGCTAGAAATGGAGGTAGTACATGTATATCCCCTTCTTGGCATTCATGATGTGGTGGGATAGTATATTGACTGATACACTACTTTAATGATAAATTTAAATGCTGAAAGTTGCAAAAGCATTTTTCCCGCATGTTCGCGCATCTGCTGCAGACGATGTTTGAAACATGATCAATTTATCCTTTTGTCCCAAATGTATTCAATTCTCTTGCATGTGTAAATGATTTCTTTTATTTTGCCTGGAAGCCTTTGAAAGGTTTTCTTCAAATTGGTCTGATGCAGATTTGGTAAAAGGGTAGAAGGTACTGTCTTACATTTTATGAGCAATTACTTTCTAACTACAAACACAATTCAACATATTTCTTTATATGCTCTGTGGAAACCCATCGAAAAAGTAGTTTCGACCACTGTAGTCGCAGATCAGTCGGGACACTTTTCGGCAATACGTCAAAGAAGGTTTCAAAACACGTATACGTCAGCATTTCTTTTTCCCTGAAGTACCATTTCATATTACCAATTTGTAATGCCATGTTTTGAAGATACAAACGCTTTTACTGCTGCAAAGAATGTTTATGATACCTAAAGTTTTGATGAAGATAAAACAATAAGAAATTATTTTTTAACTCTTTCTTTTCATTTCAACTGACCGAAGTACCTTGTTCTTGAACTTTTTTATTATAATAGTGCGAAGGCGAGCCCCGGTAGCTCAGTCGGTTGCGACGCGGGCTGTCAATCCAGGGGTTGTGAGTTAGAATCCCGGCTCGGCCAACTTTCTTTCCGACGATTGACAAATGTCAATGCGACATGCGTCATTTGTCTTCCACCAATGGGCTAAGTCTTGTGATAAGGCAGCAAGTTGCTTGGGAAGATTGTTGTGTGGAGTACTGGTGTGAACAAAACAGGAAATACATGAGAAGGTGAACTGGCCGCCGTGATATAACTGAGAAATTGTTAAAAACGGCGTTAAACAACAATCAATCAATCAATCTATGAATAATAGTGCGAGCTTTGCTCTCCTGACCACGTTTTTATTCAACTTAAATTCATTTATTTTACTTTGATTGTAAACTAAGTTCCTATAACTTGTACTAATCACACGTGATGTATGCATCCATGATTCCCAACCAAGCCCCGAAACTACTAAACTCTGGAAAAAAATATCTGTGCTCAGAAATTACTTCTGATTGGTAAATTTCTTGAATGAAATTGCTTCTGACCAATCAAGTACGTGTACGTACTTGAGCACATAGCATAGCTTCTGTTTCGCCGCGATGGAGTTGCGAAAGCGAGACTAAGGTGTTGCTTTTCTGGCGACGGCGACGTCAAACATTTGCGTTTAGATCAACGTTAAAGTGTTTTATGCCCCCGGAATCACCGATTCGGTGGGCATCTAGTTTTTGGCCTGTCTGAACGTCTGTCTGTCTGCACGAAAAAAACTTTAACCTTGACCACCACTTTTGAACCATAACAGGTACGGCTACCATATTTCACATGTGTATTTCTTGTGACATGACCTTTCTGTCAGTAACAACATTTTTGACCTTGCGACCTTGACCTTTGACCTAGATGTTGGTGGGCATCTAGTTTTTGGCCTGTCTGAACGTCTGTCTGTCTGCACGAAAAAAACTTTAACCTTGACCACCACTTTTGAACCATAACAGGTACGGCTACCATATTTCACATGTGTATTTCTTGTGACATGACCTTTCTGTCAGTAACAACATTTTTGACCTTGCGACCTTGACCTTTGACCTAGATGTTGCCATTCGGGGGCATCAGTGTTTCACAAACACATCTTGTTTTTTTTTTAATTTTTCTCAATAAGTTCTGGTGCTAGGCCATTCATTTTTGAAATATAGTTACATATGATACCGTTCTTCACATTGTATGCTGCAGATGCTGAGTTTGAATAACATGGTCTTTGGTAGATTTAGAGAATTAGACATAGCTTTCATTTGTTGGTAGATTTATTTTAAATTGTGCACACACATTTCATAAACAAAATACTTCAACATATCAAACAGGTTTTTTGGGTCAACATTTGGAATTCTTTTTTTTTGTTAAATCTTTTATTTTTTAACTTTGCGTTTAGCTCAACGTTAAGGTTTTGTTATTTGACTCTTTGTCTTTAAAACTTGCATTGCTAGTCAAAGCGGGGAACGGCGCAGACATTTAATTACGCGGAATTATTGTATAGTTTTGAAGCCAATATTCGCATCGACGTTGTGGGAACCTTGGCCAAGAGAGCGGTGCTTTACCGCTGAGCCTAATGTTTCGCATACATTCAAAGTTAGTATGAGTGCAAAGAATATTACTTAGTTATTGTGAAAAGGCATTGCAAGCATTTAATGAAAGCAAGTCCTGTTAACCATTGGTGTATTTTGACTGTCGTAACACACCGAGTGCCACTCAAAAGCTGTAATTTGATTGGTTGATTCGGCCAGCACATACCGAAGTGATTGTTAGGACAATCTGAATACACCCCTGGTATTCATGTACATTCACAACGCATACACTCATTCGTACCTGATCTGATCAATCCTATGTGTCACGTGAC
Source organism: Serripes groenlandicus (assembly GCA_031761405.1). Classification (NCBI taxonomy): domain Eukaryota; kingdom Metazoa; phylum Mollusca; class Bivalvia; order Cardiida; family Cardiidae; genus Serripes; species Serripes groenlandicus. Next base: position 18,314,547 of record JASEVX010000014.1, read on the forward strand.
TTAGCACACGCGAAAACCGACATTCGGAGATATTTAACATAATAATATCAAATAACATTATTATATAGTCAGTTTTTAAATCACCTGAACCACATGCTCTATTTGATTTATTCTGAACACTCTGTTCGTCGTCCTCTTGTCGTTGCCGTTAACTCTTAAGCTTCAAACAACACCCCCCAATCCCCCATCCTATGCCACTGGTTCAAGTTCAACGAAACATCATAGGATTGTCCCTGTGGTGGTCCTCTGTCAAGTGTGTCCAAAGTTCTATATACATGTACAACTTAAGTTACAGCGGCATCAGCCATGGGTAAAATTGCCAAAACTTCAAATTCTTCTCCTCAGAATCCGCTTCTCTAAGTCTAAGATAATTTGCTAGAATCGTTCATTGGACAACCCTCTACAAAAAGTGTTCAAGCAATATTGAATTATTAAAAAAAGACAAGGTAGCCTGGTGGCATTATTTCAAGCCTTTAAATTTGATTGCTTGAACTCCAGATAATTCAGTAGAAATGTTCCTTCAGTCACCCTCTTCATTAATGTGTTAAAATCATATTAATTGTTTGAAATCCATAGCTACCAGGCGGCATCAAAACATGGGTAAATTAGCCGTTTAGCTTCAAAGTAGATCTCCTCCTAAACAAACTACTAGACCAAGAGTAGTTCCCTTTTGAATTTGTTGGTTGTCTTTAATTAGATGTAGAACTATGGTTGCTGCGAAATCAGAACGGAGGTGCCAACACTTTAAAATGGTTCTCCTCTGAATTGGCTTGTCTGATTCCAATATGAATTGGTAGAAATGTTCCTTTTGTGAACCTCTTCACGCAACATTGCTTTGTTGGAAACATGACGGCTATGCGGCATCAGAAAAGGCTGCAAAATTACAAAACTGTAATATTCAAGTCCTTTGAAAGTACTTGTCTGATTTCAAGTTAATTAAGTGTAAAAAATCCTTCAGTGACCTTTTACACAATTTGTTTAAACTATATCTACTGGTTGAACCATATAGCGGTTCGAACAGGGTTAAGATGAACCTTTAGCTTAAAATGACATCTCTGAAGGCCCTGGACGAATATATATTAAACTACACAAGAATGTTCAACCCAGTTCATTTGGTGGTCCTCTTTCAAAATGTTCAAAGATATAATGCCTTGTTACAAGTGTCCTTTAAAAATAAGCTGTTGCATTTACAATGTACACTCCTTACAGTTTTATTCTCACATTTTACCCGATATTGGCAGTTACACATTTTCTCCTATGTCATCACTCAGGTAATCGATTTGGGACTATAGTGGCACTCCTATTAGCTCACCTGAACCCAACTTGTTCTTGTGCTCGAGGTGAGTTATTGTGATCCCTCACCTTAAACTTAAAGCTTTAACTTTCAACTTAAGCAACAGATGAATTCAATGACTTGGAATATCTTCATTATTTGAATAATGACTGTTTTAAGCCAGTTATTGTGATTTTGAAATTTTAACAATGTTGCCCAAACAGTCATAGACTGACTGATATAATTCATCCAGAGCTAAGAGTATCAAAAAGTGTTATGTATTCAAATGTTTTATCTATGGCAAAAAAAAAAATGGTTTGAATTTCATGAAAATATCTCCTTCTTCTTGTCATGTGTTCAATAGTATTTTAGTTTTACTTTCTACAATGGATGGGAGGGGTGATATTTTAGGAAATATTTTAGGTAACTTATCCCTCCTATCTAAGTTCCTGGTATAAATTATATATAGTGCATAATAAGCATTCATATATATAGCTTATACGAAACATCTACCACACTTACTCTTTATTATATTTTAGACGAACTGGTAATAAAGCGAAACATATATCCTAGTTTCTTTATAGTATATATTAGACGAACTGGTAATTAGGCGAAACCTCTATCCCATTTTCTCTATAGAATAAGTTAAACGAACTGAAAATTAGGCGAAACCTCTATCCCATTTACTATATAATAGAAGGAAGACGAACTGGTAATTAGGCGAAACATCTATCACATTTACTGTATGATATAAGTTAGACGAACTGGTATTTTAATTAAACCTCTATCCCATTTACTCTAAATAATATGTTTGACGAACTGGTAATTAGGCGAAACCTCTATCCCATTTACTATATAATAGAAGGAAGACGAACTGGTAATTAGGCGAAATATCTATCACATTTACTATATAATAGAAGGAAGACGAACTGGTAATTAGGCGAAACATCTATCACATTTAGTATATAATAGAAGGAAGACGACCTGGTAATTAGGCGAAATATCTATCACATTTAATATATAATAGAAGGAAGACGAACTGGTAATTAGGCGAAGCATCTATCACATTTACTGTATGATATAAGTTAGACGAACTGGTATTTTAATTAAACCTCTATCCCATTTACTCTAAATAATATGTTTGACGAACTGGTAATTAGGCGAAACCTCTATCCCATTTACTATATAATAGAAGGAAGACGAACTGGTAATTAGGCGAAATATCTATCACATTTACTATATAATAGAAGGAAGACGAACTGGTAATTAGGCGAAGCATCTATCACATTTACTGTATGATATAAGTTAGACGTACGGGTATTTTAATTAAACCTCTATCCCATTTACTCTAAATAATATGTTTGACGAACTAGTTATTAGGCGAAACCTCTGTCCCATTTACTAGGAATACGTTTGACGAACTGGTAGTTTAACGAAACCTCTATCCCATTTACTGTATCTAGTATAAATAAAACGAACTGGTAGTTTAACGAAACCTCTATCCCATTTACTGTATAGTATAAATAAAACGAACTGGTAGTTTAACTGAACCTCTATCCCATTCACTGTATCTAGTATAAATAAAACGAACTGGAAGTTAAACGAAACCTCCAGTATACATTACTTCCCCTTGCTAAAAGTCCGCCATTTGTACGACTGGATTTTGCATCGTGTCTATAAATGGTGATTTATATTCACGATTAAAGTGGAATGAAGTCGGAAAAAGCAGGTAAATATTTCCCCCGTTAGCTTACAAATGTTTGTTGAATAAATAAAATTGCAGAGAGTATTAAAATTATGCCTATAGTCAAGACGTCGAAAGTATCAACAACCAGTACAATGGGACACTATATTTTATTGTACATAAGGGGGGGTATGTGTATTATGTGTATTCCCCGGTCATATCGATAAAATTATACCTTAAAACCCGGCCATTCTAATAAATTTGGTGTTAAATTGAAGCTATTGTTCTAACCTTTAGAAAAGTGTAAAAATATTTTTAATCAATAAATGATTTTGTGACATATACGTCTTCATATATTGAATATTGACACATTTTAAGCATATTTTCTGAAGAATATTGAATAGTACCGTTTGACTTTACTACTCGGCCTGCGGTTAAAGTTTTGGGACAAGTTGCCATTTTCATTCATAAGCACTTGTGCTGGGGCTTCCATATTTGGAATACAGTTGCACCTTATATCTTTAATCACAATGTTTGTGCTGAAGATGCTGAGTGGGACCTTCTTTTCGGTGTAAAAAACATGATTTTTGTGTCACCTGCGTAGCATGGTAGGCACTTAGGGATTTATTATTTTGTCCAGCGTCTGTCTGTCTGGCCATCACACTTTTTCGTCACGTTTTCAAATTACTTTTTTTCTACTCAAAGGATTACATTGAAACTTCTGACAAATGTTTATATCAATGTGTGTGATTGGTTCACAAAAGGGGGATAATCCAAATATTTTGATATCAGAGTTATTGCCCCTTTTCTGTCAAAAATTAAAATTTTCTGACAAGGCCCCGGCAGTTGACACACGTGCTCCGGGGAGCACTCCATTCTAGTTTAAAGTTTAAGATCAGGTTGGCATTTTCATTAATTATTTTACATAGGAACTGATGGCTACGCATTTTCATTAATTATTTTACATAGGAACTGATGGCTACGCTTCAAGGCTCGAATCTCGCATATGCAATGTATGTCAATCCAAAACACATGTATGGAACAAAATTTAATTATTTTAGCTATCGTAAAAGTAAACAGAATGGATCTTACATTTTTACATACTTAACAAAATAGTTAAAGATCTTATTCACACGCATTATTTCATTTAAGTTGTTTCACTGATGATGTCTAGTTTATTTAACAGGAAATAAAATGGTTGAAGCTTTTAAATGTTCATGTATTAAAGCGATAAAGAGGTCAGCTGCACACTTTTTAGGTTCAATTCAATTTAATAATAATTATAAATATGAGTTATTTTATGGTTGCGATAGCTGTCAAGGAAGTAAACAGCATAATAACATTGATCGAGTCGGTCTGATAAATGCTATGGAAAATATGAAAATAGTATTTAGACTTCGGTTGACCAATAAATGACAGATGATAAAACGAGCAACCGAAAGTCTAAATTATTTTGACTATAAGTAAATTACTCATGTGAATAATTATGAACCGGTTAAAAACGGTTCTCTTTTGTCAACCTTATTTGGTTTGCCAAGCTGGTCATTTGACTTTTTGAACATCGCAAGTTAATTGTGTTGAGCCCTTTCACCAATGTATCGAAAGACAAATGCAATGAAATTAAATTTAAACTTCTGGCTTATATTTTCAGTGGCATATTTTTTTTAACGAAACGTTTCGTAAATATATATTTTTCTATGCCAAAGGTCACGTGACCTATAGAATTTCCCTAAAAACCTTACAGCTAATCAGATGCACAAAATCAAAGTATTTTGAAAATTAACTTGCCAAAGCTCAAATACAACTTATCTGAATGTTATATAATAAACATGCTAACCATTCAAATAATAAAGGATAACTCAAATAACACAAATATAACTTTATTTGTTTTAAGAAAATTCACAGAGCTGTTTACAGAGCAGACTGATATGAATTAACAGTTTTGCAAGTGTTATAGCAGACGACAATTTTCTGTTGATATTTCAGACACATGTTATATATACTAATAATCATAACTGTTGACTGTTTTAACACGAAAAATTGTACAGCGAGTGACAAAAGACGAAGTTTTATCGTCTCCAAACTTCTACACGTCATGCAAAACAAGTTGTGTAGCGATTCGTCAAAGCATAGGGCCTGCTCCACGAATGTACTTTCTGCAATTTGGGTAGAACACCACGCTTTATTTTAAGATCGCATGGTTTATTTCCGCATTTTTAGCGACATTTGATTCCCTCTTATCCGGAGACAGTTGTTCCATCTCCGTTGATCTAGAAGTGAAAACAAATTTGAACAAGTTTGGCATTTTGCGATCATCAGTCTTTCAGAGAGTAACATACATTAACAATCGTAAACCGGATGTCATATTTTTTTTATCGGATGTCGTTATCAAATTGAAACTTTTAATATTCACATTACAGTGACTGTTTATAAAATTTAAATGTTTCGATGTAAAAATTACAAATTATGTGTGTTTGTTATTTCTTTTAAACGCCGCATATGATTTTATAAAGGGATTTCATCAATTCATAATAATTGTACAGCAATCGGTGTTATAAATAGCTCTATTGGGAATAATCCGTAAGTGCATGCGCATCTTCTATGTAATCATATCCGGTTTACATAATTGATTTCTTTACTGCTAATTGATTTGTTTAATTACTGCTCTCTCTCTCTCTCTCTCTCTCTCTCGCTTTCGCAAATTCTTTTGATTAAATTTGACATGTTTTGATTTAATATTGACACGATAATATATTTCTAAATGCCATAACTGACGGGGAAAACAACTTGTCCGACCTCGACTCACTTTCCCCGACCTATCGGACAACCGTTAATGGTGAGCCCTGCATGCGTTCAATGGGATTTTCTCGGGTAATTCCGTTATCAATACAATACAATACAATACAAATGTTTTATTTCGTAAACAAAGGCCTCCGGCCCAAAATACATTACAATTATTTACAACAATTCAATGAGTTACGTACTTATATTAATTGGTTGTTCATTTCTTTTTAATAAGTGATGAATATAATTTGAGAGTTTTCTTATTTTAAGCGTGTCATCGACTTGTAGAATATTATAACAGTTGGGAAGATCAGATTCATCAGAGTACCAAGATAACAAAAGTTGAAGACGTATATCTGAATATCTCGGACATACAAAAAATACATGGTATTCATCTTCCACCACTTTCGAATGTTCTGTAATTTCGCAGAACTGACAGAAACGATTTTCTCGATCGATATTCTGATGGCGACCGGTTTCTATTTTAAACTTATGGCTAGAACAGCGAAAACGTGACATTGCTTTTTTATGTAAAAATGGCATGTCAATGCATAAATATTTCTCTGGGTGTAATAAGGTTTTGAAGTATTTATATGTATCACAACGTGGCGAATCTTCAATACTACCGTGCCAATTTTGTTTCATACAATCTATTAGCCTTTGCTTGAATTGTTTAATGAAAATATTAATATCCCCAACTTCTTGAGAGACCCAAACAAAAACCATACCCGTATCTGAAAAGGAGTTTTTTAATATTTGAAGCCCATGTAAGTCTACCAGCTTCATCTAAAGACTTGAGCATTTTGTAACAATTTTTCGGATAACGATTATTGTGCATATGTAATAATTTACACCAATATTTAATGCAATTAGTATGATACGTTATACATAAAGGAAGTCTACCACATTCACCTAACGCAACACTATTATTAACAGAACTGTTAACCCCTAAAAAATATTTACAAAAGTCTACTTGAACTTTTTCAATTGTTCCAGAATATTCATAACCCCATACTTCTGAAGCATAACATAAAATAGGTGTTACCATGGCGTCAAAAAGTTTAAAAATATCATTATGTAAAAACTTACCAAACGGTTGTTGGTATTTTCGTATAGCAAATATGGCTTTTTTAGCCTGGGCTGCAAGTTTAAGTTTTGCAGAGGACCATGACAGTTTAGGAGTAAACAATAGTCCCATATATTTATAAAAGGATGTTGTGTTAATACGATTCCCGTCATATGCCCAGTTTTCATATAACCTAAGTCTACCGCCGTTTCTAAAAACAATAATTTCGGTTTTATTAAGATTAATGCACATACCAGATGAAACACAGAATTCGTGTAGAACATTTAGTTGAACTTGCAATTTTGATGCCGTTTCTGCCACATGTGTGACGTCGTCAGCAAATAATAGGCATAAAATATCAGGTATATCATTAGTTATGAAAATTCCACTACCACAACGTTCCCTCAGAATAGTACATATATCGTTTATATACAAAGAAAATAAGATTGGGCTACTTTTGTCCCCCTGTCTAGTTCCGATATTACAAGAAAATGACTCTGTAAGACCATTTGTTGTGCGTACACATGCTTTAGTTTTACTATACATAGAAACAAAGATATTTAACAATTTACCAGTTACACCTTTCCTGGCAATCGTTATAAACAGTTTTTCATGAATTAAAGAATCAAAAGCCTTGCTGAAGTCCACATAGAGACAATAAAAACGGCCCCCTTTCTTAGAAAGGTATTTCTGTGCCATAGACTGAAGAGAAAAAATATTATCTACTGCAGAATATCCTTTCCTAAACCCTGCTTGCGCTTCATCGATTTTACATTCACGTTCCGCCCAATTATAAATTCTTGTAGTTGCTATATGTGAAAATATTTTATACATAGTACTTATAAGAGAAATACCTCTATAGTTTCCAGGCTCATTTTTATTTGTTTGGAACAAACAAATTTAGTTACTGCAATTCTGAAGCCGTTCGTCTTATGGAAAAGTCCATGAATTTCATACGCGTGAAAGTAGTACTCAATACTTGCTCTTACATTTCAAATGTATCACGATATTTGAAATAATGATATATTTATATCGTCTTTGTTTTCTTATGTGGTTCTTATATTCAAAGAGAATTTGGAAATAAAATGAAACATTGTATTTTAAAACATGAACGCGGAGAGATTTATAAATCTCAATGAGTGAACTGCTACAGGGAAAACTATTTCCGATTTAAGCTCCAGATACGGTATTTGAATTTTCAATCACGCATTGAAAATGTAGATAAAAACAGAATTGAAAATATTTTCTTTGTGCCTTGTCGGACATATAAATATAGTATAAAGAATTAAAAAGCAAATATGTGCGTCATAAAATGCATTTAAAATGAGAGTAACACATTTGCAGAGAAATCGTGATCGTCGAATTCTATTTATAAATACGACGGTATGGGGGGAGGGTCTAAAGTGTGGACGCGATCTGCGGACAAATACATTATAGAGGGAAAATGCGGACAAATGCAATATAGAGGGAAAATGCGGACGCTATAGAATATAGAGCAAATCTGCGGACGCTATGATTTGTTGTAAAAAATGTTTAATTAAAGATGGGCAAATGTGTATAATTTGTTAACATATGATCATATCCGGGGTTTTCTTTTTAAATATATAATGTGTTTGATTGCTTTTATCAGTGATATAGATTAACCCAAAAATCGAGATCATGCTGAAATGGAATCTCTTTGTAAAGTATGTTAACGACTTTCCTCTTTATATCATATCTATAGATATCAATAACGAGAATTGATGGATTGATTTTCCGACAAGTAAATGTCTTTTGACGCATCTGCAGCGGACGAAATTTGAAAACATTGCAAGAATAGAATAGGTTGCTAGTAACTAGCCATAGGTTTTGCTTCAATTATATCCTCTCCTTTACAATCGATTGAAGGGTCATGGGTTCTAGTTATTGTTTGGCATCTTCATTTTCTGCTTTGTAACTTTCAATAGTTTTTCCATGTGCCATACTACGAGGCAAATGATCCATGCAACATTCTATTCTGTAGGGTACTTGGAAGGGGCAGAACAATTTAAATAACAAATAAACAATAAGTATATATATATATACAACACTGTTTCTAGTAATTATATATATATACAACAATAATACTAATCTATAACAAATAAGTTAAATGTTTTTGTTCTTGCTGTGTAAACAGTAAAAAGCAACATATATTGAAAACATTGTGGGAAAAGGAGAATTTGCTTATTTAAACAATTTCTTAATTCCCATAACCTTTCTTTACCGTCGTATAAACCAAATTTGTATTTGAAGGCTGTTATAAGTAAAAAACTTAAATGTTGCCAATTTAATCACATATCTTATCCTTATAATAGCCAAATAATTAACAAAAGTTACAATTAAAGTTCCGCATCTGTTGTCAACATATCCACCGGTGCATTAACACAAGATTTGTGAAACCAACTGTGCATATATCACATTGTACCATGACGGTATCGACACATCCCGGCAAGTTACAAATACATAAATGTATATGATAGGTTTATTGGGAAAAGGGGTTACATTTATAATTTGTTTGGAATGACACTCGTACACAATGGTAATTAACAGTGAATGGTCACGCATCCTTAATTAATTTGGTAAGCTTAAACACCCTTTAAAGGAAACAGCGGCCAGCTTAGGTGTATACTGTAGAGTAAAAAGCGGACGGCAAAGGTATTTTTCTTGGTTTTCTCTGGAGCATTTAATCCTTTTATAATGCAAATGAATTTAAAAGCCTCTGAAGTCTGAAGCATGTTTCTTTTAAAGTGCTCATATAAATATTAGTACTGCCTTTTTCCACAATATGTTCTACATGATTTCAATTACTCTTTCATTTGGATAGATGTTTCTTTTTTTTAGCTCACCTGAGCACGAAGTGCTGAAAGTTAGTTATTGTGATCTCCTTTTCTTCTACCAAACTGATTGGCAGATTTTCAAATTATTTTAAAGAAGTGTTCCTTGGCCGCCAGGGAGCGGGGCTTTTTTGCCTTATATGGCTATAGTGTAAACTCAAACAAATCTTCTCCTCCAAAAGTGTCAAGCCGATTTTCAAATAATGTTGTAGAAATGTTCCTAGGGTGACCCTCTATCAGATTCCTTCCAGCCAAGTTGATTGGTCGAAAAACATGGCCGCCAGCGGGCGGGGCTTTTTTGCCTAATATGGCTATAGTAAAAACTTGAAAAATCTTCTCCTCCGAAAGTGTTTGGCCAATTTTCAATTCTTTTTGTAGAAATGTTCATTGGGAGACCATCTATCAGATTCCTCCAAGCCATGTTGATTGGTTGAAAAACATGGCCACCAGGGGGCAGGGCTATTTGGCCTTATATGGCTATAGTGAAAACTTGAAAAATCTCTTGTTAAGCAGGAAGCTTTTGAGTAAGATTTTAGAAAACCCTTGGTCAATTGTGATTTTTTTTGTAACACAAATTGGTAAATACTTAAATGAGTGAGTCGGGGCCATAATGGTTATCCATTTTTATGCCCCCGGAATCACCGATTCGGTAGGCATCTAGTTTTTTGGCCTGTCTGCACGTCTGCACGTCTGTCTGCACGTCTGTCTGCACGTCTGTCTGTCTGACTGTCTGTCTGCACGAAAAAAACTTTAACCTTGACCACTACTTTTGAACCATAACAGGTACGGCTACCATATTTCAAATGTGTATTTCTTGTGACATGACCTTTCTGTCAGTACCAACATTTTTGACCTTGCGAATTTGACCTTTGATCTTGTTGTTGCCATTCTCGAAAAAAGACTTTAACCTTGGCCATTACTTTTGAACCATAACAGGTACGGCTACCATATTTCACATGTGTATTCCTTGTGACATGACCTTTCTGTCAGTACCAACATTTTTGACCTTGCGACCTTGACCTTTGACATAGATGTTACCATTCTCAAAAAAAAAAAATTAACCTTCACCACTACTTTTGAACCATAACAGGTAAGGCTACCATATTTCACTTGTGTATGCCTTGTGACATGACCTTTCTGTCAGTACAAAAAAAATTCACCTTGACCTTTGACCTAAATGTTGCCATTCTCGATAAAAACTTTAACCTTGACCACTACTTTTGAACCATAACAGGTACGGCTACCATATTTCACATGTGTATACCTTGTGACATGAACTTTCTGTCAGTACCAACATTTTTTACCTTGCGACCTTGACCTTTGACCTAGATGTTGCCATTCTCGAAAAAATACTTAACCTTGACCACTTCTTTTGAACCATAACAGGTACGGCTACCATATTTCACATGTGTATACCTTGTGACATGACCTTTCTGTCAGTACCAAAATTGTTCAACTTGCGACCTTGACTTTTGACCTAGATATTGCCATTCTCGAAAAAAAAATTAACCTTGACCACTACTTTTGAACCATAACAGGTACGCCTACCATATTTCACATGTGTATTCCTTGTGACATGACCTTTCTATCAGTACCAACATTTTTCACCTGGCGACCTTTACCTTTGACCTAGATGTTACCAATCGGGAGCATCAGTGTTTCACAAACACATCTTGTTTTTACATGTCTTTTGAAACTTGGAAATTAAATATAATATTCACATGTATGTCTCATGATTTATTTTTTATAGACAACTAAAATGGCATTTAATTTTAACGGATGCGTCATTTATTCTTTTACCCGAAGTTGTAATATTTATAAACAATGCAGTTTATAAATCACACATCTATGCAAATGCAAATGTTTGAACAGTTTTATGTACCCAAACAAATTCAGTGCCTTCAGCGCTTTGATTAGATCCTGCTTTATGTATTGGGCAGAGAATACTATCAGCCCATGAATCTGGATAAACTCCAGTATTTAATATATCATTAAACAATACATTTAAAATTGGAGCTATTTCACTCTCAGTATGTTTGTAAAACTCGGCACCAATACCACATGGACCTGCGCTCTTCCCAGATTTCAGTTTTCGAATTCCAGTAATTATTTCCACGGTAGTAATAGGACCATTTAAAGCGTCATTATTATCTAAGGCTACATATTGTAAGATTTCCTCGTTATTATGATTACGATTATCTTCCGTGTTTAAAAGAGTTTTAAAATAATTTACCCAATCGTTCTCGGAAATACTGTTATCATTGCGAGGTTTGGCATTACCTTGCTTAATAGTTTTCCAAAACAATGAAGTTTTTTTTTTCGACTTTAAGAGTTCATCGCGTTTTAACTTTTCATATTGACATTTTTTATTTTTACAAGTATTTTTAAAAGCATTTCTGCACATTTTATAATTTATGAGATCGATTTGTAAATTTGTCAATCGAAATAATCTTTATAATGCGTATTTTCTCTGTTTAGACGTTTCGCAATCCACGTCCCACCAAGGTGGTTGGGTATCATTTATATGTTTCGAACGTTTTTGTTTTAAAATCATAGATTCAGCAGATGTGGCATAAATATGTGTTATAATATTGACTGTTTGATTTACATCATTACTTAATTGGTATTGTGATTCAGTTAATAATTTCCTGAATTTTTCTAAAAATACATCTTTATACTCGTCTTTCCATTTATATTTTATAATTGGTCTTTGTGTACATGTTTCAATATTTTGCTGTACATGTTTACTAGGAAATTTAAACTGGCAGTTTAGTGGGAAATGTATCGATTCATCACGGTTTTCAATACAGAAATATGAAATATATGGAAAAAGATCACTCGATGCGATATTGTAATCAACAACGCTGGCACCGTTATGAGTTATACACGTAAAGTTTCCACGAGTATCGTCATAAAGACGACCATTAATGATATGAATATTATTACAACAACATAATTCTACAAGAGTTTTACCATAATTATTGTAGCGAACACAATCCAAATTATTTCTTCTCATTTCAAAATTATCACTTTCATAATCATCAGTAGTGAAGCATTGCTTTGAACCGAGGTATTCCGATTGGCATTATCTATAAGTTTAACGATTGCCAAAGTTAATTGGATCGATAATCCTGTTTACGTCATGGTAAGTAGCTATCTCAAAGGTTTACAGACGACTCTGTTCTCGTTTACAAAGTGACATATAACGTAGGTGTTATATAAATAGCTTTATAGAAATTTCTGGACTGATTATTTTACTAGTTTTAATATTGAAACCGGTCTGTTGTTTTTTTGTTTAAACCAGCAATTTCCCGGATTTGCCTGGTATTAACCATAATTACCTCCACCAAAAGCCAGAAGCGCATAATTCAGTGAAGGTTTTTGTAAGAAATTCAATATTACAGCTATGCTACTGACAAAAAGGTTGTCTGTTTTAATAAGGCTTTCAATACTATCTAGATGATTTTGCTATGCTACTGACAAAAAGGTTGTTGTCTGTTTAAACAAGGCTTTCAATACTAGCTAGATGATTTTATCCAGAAAAGTTTATTTCCAAACATTTGAATCAACATCATCTAGAGGCTTTATGTATGCATACGTCTTCAATATGTAATTTTCCATTCACATTTTCTGAACGGCGCAATTAACTGTATCATGATGTTTATATCATAGAGATCTATTGCAACGATAAAATAAATCATATGTAACATTGACATGAGTCGCAAAAATGTAGCTTATTTCTTTACCACTTTAATACATGATAATCAAATTCACATCAGATAACAATTTGAATCATTCGCCATTTTGTTTCCTTCCAACAAGTGGTTAAATTGACTAGACACATAGGTAAAAAAAATGAAAGGATATATACTTTTGTATATATAAGATATATATATTATATTCGGTAAAAAAAGGCGACACCTGAATGAATATACAGCATTTAAAAATGTAAAAAAATGTGACAGATGAATGAATATACAGCATTTAAAAATGAAAACAACGCCGTCAGGTTGAGATTTTCTTTTTTTGTCAGAAAATCAAGTTAAAAATATATAATTATGCTTGATGACAAGAATTTTAAACAGTCCGACCGACGCTGTCAGAAAATTGTGAAGAACGGAGTGTTATTATGAATGGGTCCGGTTAACGGTACCATCTATAGAAGGAAAGAAGTAGCTGCTAGTGCATCGGTGTGGCAACTTTCTTTAAACTTCTGCATGCAAGGCATTTTCTCACAAACCATAGATGCTATTGCTTTGAAACTTCACACACTTATTGGACATCATCAAATGACTTTGCGGGGCAAGTCCCAAGACTTTATATCAGAATTTGACACAATTATGCCCCTTTTTGGACATAATTAATTTTGTTAAAGTTTTACATGCAAGATACTATCATGGACATATCTCAGTAACCACCTATGCTATTGACTTGACACTTCATTCATGTCTTTAGGGGTGTCAGAAAGTCAAGTTAAATTACTCTTGAATGAATTTATAACAAATTATGGCCCTTGTTTGACTTTGAAAGTTTGGTTAAAGATTTGTTTGCATGGCTTTTTCTCACAAACCACAGATGCTATTGCTTTGAAACTTCACACACTTATTGGACTTCATCAAATGACCTTGCAGGACAGTTCCCAAAACTCTACATCAGATCTTTACACAATTATGCTTCTTTTTGGACTTAATTATTTTGTATCCAAGATACTATCATGAACATATCTCATTAACCACTTATGATATTGACTTGAAACTTCATTCATGTCTTCAGGGGTATCAGACTGTCAATTTAGGTAACTCTTGCATGAATTCAGTACACATTATGGCCCGTGTTTGACTTTGACAATTTGGTTAAAGTTACGCATGCAAGGTACATGTACTTTCATGCACATATCATAGTAACCACTGTTTACTGTAGAATCAAATGGCAAATAGTCGAGCATGCTGTCTTATGGACAGCTCTTGTCTGGAACATAATTACATCTAATAACTTTATTCACATTGTATGCCGAAGATACTAAGTTTGACCTCCTTTTTGGAGTGAAAATCATGATTTTTGATGTTTAAAGTTTAAGGGCAAAATGGCATATTCATTTATTTTTAGCTTGACTATTCGAAGAATAATGAGAGCTTTACTACTCACCCCTTGTCGGCGGCAGAGTCCGGGTGACTAATTGAGACGTTGGGATCTCTATGTCGCAGATGGATGGGATAAACAGATATCTTATTTACTGGATGAGGATAAATCAAACGTTTAAGTATGCATAGTACTCTAACCATTGAACAAGAACAAGAAGTCACATATAACAAATGTGTAGTTACATGTAGTCCTTCTCAGAAATGGTATGTTCTAAAGTTATATGTTTGTGTGTGTTTTATCTCAATTCATCACCTGCCTTGTTTTCTTTTCAGTACAAACTGCAAGAAAAGAACCATTATCAAGGGGAATTGAAACGAACATGTGATTATACATACTACAGAGAAACACTATAACTGCCATTTTAGGGATAGGTAAAGTGCAGACAAAACTAATTGTATCAGAGACTTTATATGAGAGAAATAAATGTGATCTCTTTATATAACAAAGTGATCCAAAAGCCTTATTTCCTTTACACGAGGACAGTGGAGATAACGCTTATCAATGTGATGTTTGTTAGATGTACAGAAATGTTATTTCATCAAACACAAGAGGATGTATACTGGAAAAAGCACCTACCAGTGTGATTGTTGTGAATATGCATGTAAACAGAAAGGTAGTTTAATTAATCAAAACAATGCCTACTCGAGAAAAGCGTGAAATGTTTGTGAATTTGCATGCAAAAATCACACACCAAAGAATTTACAGAAGAAAAACCTTATCAATGCAATGTTTGTGAATATGCCTTCAAACAGAAAAAAAGATTTAATCATACACCAGAGAATTCATACTGGAGAAAAGCCTTATCAATGTGATGTTTGTGAATATGCCTTCAAACAGAAAAAATATTTAATCATACACCAAAGAGTTCATACTGGAGAAAAGCCTTACCAATGTGCTTTTTGTGAATATGCATGCACACAGAATGGTAGTTTAACTAAACACAAGAGAATTCATACTGGAGAAAAGCCTTATAAATGTGATGTTTGTGAATATTCATGCAAACAGAAAAGTCATCTAACTAAACACAAGATAATTCATACTGGAGAAAAATCTTACAAATGTGATGTTTGTGAATATGCATGCAAACAGAAAATTGAATTAATCACACACCAAAGAATTCATACTGGAGATAAGCCTTACCAATGTGATGTTTGTGAATATGCATGCACACAGAATGGTAGTTTAACTAAACACAAGAGAATTCATACTGGAGAAAAGCCTTATAAATGTGATGTTTGTGAATATACATTCAACCAGACAAGTAATTTAATCCAACACAAAAGAATTCATACTAGAAAAAAACCTATAGAAGAAAAGCCTTACCAATGTGATGTTTGTGAATATGCATCCAACAGGAAAAGTAATTTAATCATACACAAGACAATTCATACAGGAAAAAAGCCTTATCAATGTGATGTTTGTGAATATGCATGCAGACAGAAAGGTACTTTAATCATGCACAAAAGAATTCATACAGGAGATAAACCGTACCAATGTAATGCTTGTGAATATTCATGCAAATGGAAAACATCATTATTTAGACACCAAAGAATACATACTGGAAAATACCCTTTTAAATGTGATGTTTGTGAATATGCATGCAAATGTAATGGTGATTTAATCGACGACAAGATGATTGATACATGTGAGCCAAAGAATGTTGATGATTGTGTCTTTGGTAAAGAACGTTTAAAGGGACATCATAGAATGCATGTAATTGAGGAACCTTATCACTGTGACTTTTGTGGATATGTGTGTACTGCGAAAGATGATTTAATTGTACATATGAAAGGACACTTAAATTAGACACATTTCCAGACTGACGATGTGTCAAACAATGTTATATACACAAGTATGAGACCACCTCAGTGGTGTAGTGGTAGGAAAGTCCCATTCATAGTCGGAATAAGGTACGATCCCCGGTTGACCAAGACTTTAAAATGGTATTAATGGTCTCTCCTTCAATCCCCGGTTGTGATATACCAATGACTCAAGAAATGGTATAATGGTATTAGTGGCTTGCCTTCTTTTTGCTCAAGAGTGTATTGGCAAATATTGGTAGAATTACTATTGATGCATAAGTGTCCAGATAAGCTTACAAGTAGTATTGGTACCCAGTCCTTCAGAGTCGAACTCGGACAGCAGGATAATATCCCATTGATTGCACCATACCAATGGTATTAGCGGCTTCCATTGTATGTGCTCCAGATTGGAGGGGTAGCTTCACGATTGATGCACTAGTGTCAGGATATGCTTACGTGTAGTACTGGTATTGTACTAAGGAAACGCTGTGATATGATTGGACTTCTTTTTAAAATGGCGTAAAGTAAGTCTAACCAAGGAAACACGGTGATATAACTGACAAATTGCTGAAAGCGGCTTAAAACACCAAACAATGAATATATCAGTTACAGTAAAGGCTGTGGGGTCCAATAGTTTGATTCATTTTTAGACCGATTTCCTTTCAGACAATTTGTCAATTGTCCTTCATTATAGCAACAACAGATGAGCCGTGTCCTGGTTAACCTGTACGGCATGCTTAGGCTGATCCGGGTCGATACTTAAGGCAGAGTCCACAATGTTTATTTTCTTGCCAGACAGCTCAGATGATAAAATCACATTTTAGTTTAAGCTAGCTAGTTGAATGAATAGGTGGTTCTATAAACTTGGTGTTCACAAATTGTTCATCCACTGTTGCATTTCGAGAAAGTTGTCAATGTTCATGAAACTCTCGAAAAGTTGAACTTGACGCTATGAAAGCATCCATACGAGTTAAATAAATGTTCAGTTAAATACACTGTTTAGCAACTAATAAGATTTGAAGGATAATTGTCTTATGAAATGAAATTTTAATTAAGATGTTTACCACAGTGAGGTTTTTACTTTACAGTAAGTCAAGTTAAGCATACTTATTACAAATCTGTAGGATAATGATACATTTACATGCATTTTTGTAGTTGTTTTCTTTTACTTTAATTGTATTGTTGTATGAATTTAGCTGATGGCTCAGGGTTATCTTTCTGGAGCACTCTGTCTACCGTCGTCGCATCACCTACTAAACATGCTGGCCTTATTGAATCAATTTGCAAAGGGGAAATCCTGAGGTGGACCTCTTTTAACCCTTTTGATTATATCATATATAGAACTCTTGGAGCGTTTGTGTATTTTTTAAATGACAATTTTGTACTAGGTCAACTTATTTTGATCACCTTTACTCCGTCATTCAAGACATTAAAAATGATATCCGCTGCTATCCTTGGCAATCAGGTTTGTGGTGGTAGCATTATGACTGACTGGCTGATGGCAGGATATAGAAACTAGTAGTACTGGTACCTTGTCCACGAGCGTCGTGATGTAACTGAACAAGTGTTCAAAGTGGCGTAAAACGCAAAACAATTCTCCGTCATTCAACCGGTGTTTGCCACCTGTCCGTCGTCAACAGTGTGCTTGTTAACACTCTGGAGACCACTACTTTCATTTAATCTTCTTGAAACTTATTCAGTTTGTTAACTTGCTGATATCTATGTCATGTGCGATAATGGATAGTGTCTGATAATATAACTAGGTAATTAGGCCAAATAAAAAGAAAAAGCCTGACCCGAGCATGTAGTGATAACCGCTTGATTGGCGTGCGTAATCTGTCCGTCAACATCTTCTACTCTGTAACCAGTCGGTCATTTTAGCTAAAACTTCAAACAAGTCTCTATATATTTTAAATATTTGTTTATTTGGTGACCCTCTATCCGATTCCTTAAAGCCTTGTTGATTGGTCGTAAAACAATGCTGCCAGGGATTGAACTGTTTTACAATATATGGCTATAGTAAAAAAATGTCATATTCCTTCAAGCTATGGTGCTTATTAAAAAAAAAACATTGCAGCCTGGGGGCAGGGCTGTTTTGCCTTAAATGGCCATATTGAATATTTTTATAAATATATATCCAAATAATTTGGTAAAAATGTTCCATGAGTGACCCTCTACGAAATTACTTCAAGCCATGTTGTTTTATAGGTTATCGACCCTGTACTGTGAAATCATCGTTGGACCGAGTTCTTGGGCTGACGTTGCCGAGGTTGCGAGGCTACGTTCGCCAAAGAACGAGGTCCAACGATGATTTCACAGTACAGGGTCAATAACCTTTTTATTGCATACTTTCATGTTGTAAACTATTTGCTTTACGTTGTGGAGTTTTGTTTTTTATTATCTAGAATTGATAAATCTGCTACCGAATTAGAAACAAACTGTTTGTTTAAATAAGTAGTAATGTTGTGAAAATGCCGTTTGAATTATAACGGTGACGTTATTGTTTTAAATGACGTCAGGCACGTGCAAGATCAACGTTTTAGACGCGCGTGCCATACATGTAACAGCATACAGTTATCCGGTTAAAAACGTACTTTTAACATGAGATAGTAAGAAATTGTCCATGCTCAGTATATGAGAATCTAACATTACAAAGTCACTTGAGGTATAATAATGATATTTAGGTCAGCTTTGTTTGTTTACATAAATAAAGTAGTCCCTAGCATGTTAATTATGCGGAATTTTCGCACGTCCTTATCTACGGTCATGATCACTCCTTGACAGCGGTCATGATCGAAAAGACCACTTTCTTCAATTCAAAGTGAACGGGACAATATGTAAGTATGCAATAAGGTCAACTACATGGCCATCGGAGTGCGAGACCGTCTTGCCTCATTTGACTATATTGAAAACTAGAAGTATCAGACTGATTATCAAATACTTTTGTACACATATTTATTGAGTGAGTCTGAACCGGATTCCTTCAAGCCATGTTGATTGGTCAAAGAACGTGGCCACCAGGGGCTGAGGCCGTTTAACCCAGAGTGTTTAGAAAATAATTTCCTAAGAAACCAAATGTCTGATTTTGAAATACTTACTGGTACATAAACATTTATTTTGTGACCTTGTAACTCGTATGAAATTGACAAAAGACACACAGCATGCGGTGTGTTATTTCGCTTTGTGGCAGTGAATGTTATACTGGTCATCTTGACTGCAAAATTAGTTATTGTGGTTTATAAATAAGGCCATGGACGGTTATTTCGTCGGACTCGGCGCTGTAGTTTCTGTGTGTTTCAGGCGGAGATGGTTGTGCATACTAGTGGTACCACCGTTGTAAGCGAGTTCTGCACTACATAGCATGCATTTAACTGACTTGTTATCTGCTGTGCGCTTAAAATGTTTCCAGACGGCAGATTTAGCAAAAGGCATTGTTGTAATTGTGGTTGTTTTCTTTTCGTTCGAATTGATAAGAATGATAGTTGCAATAGTTCTTATCCAATACTATTGATGTGTATTTCGTTCAACTATAAAATAAAACAATTGCAACAGTTCTTATCAAATCATATGGAAGTGTATTTCTTACAACTATCCAATTATAACGTGTTGACAATTGACAACACGATTGCGACGAAGGTGTGAAAAACCAACGGCCCTATGTGTTTGACATATTGTTTGGCATATGGTTGCTAATTGACTGGAGATATCGCTGACTACCTGTTTGTCACGTTGTTCGTATTTGACTCGTGATTGCAATCGAATCGCCAATTAAAGTGGATTTAAATGGATTAAGTACCATCTTCAGACGAATAGGTGTAAGCTGTTTGTTTAATATCTCTTAAACGCTGATTTACCGACTTTTTTAGTAACTCAATAAGTAAAACAGATTCAATACGTTTTAGGTTTTTTAATTACTTGAACATACTTTTTATTTTTACCAGTACTCGAGTACCTATTTTGTTACTCGGGTACTCACGTACTCGGTCCCATCCCTAATTAATAACTGTACCAGGGTCCTCTTGATAACTCGATCAGGTTGAAACTTTCTTTCAGAATGATTTTCTTGATGATATATATGTCAAGTTAAATATGGCTAATGTCAGATCAATGCTATGTCAAAAGACAACATTTTAGGAAAATCTTCTTATATTCTAAAATAATTTCGAGGCCAAGTTCCAATATGTTACTTTGGTCGCAGAGTGTCTGACGCTCTACCACTAGTATTCAAATTGTATCAATACATAGAAATATATGGAGGCAATGTATCGGGAATGTTCGGGGGGGGGGGGGGGGGGGGGGGGGGGATAAGGCATCTCTTCATGAAAGATATTTCCATTTTTTCCCTTAGATATTTTCAACGTCATCTGATACAGCGTTGTTGTATGTGGATGGGGTTTACTCACTCAGTGGTGTATTGCTAAGAGTATCCTCTTCATGATTGGGATGTCTGGGTTTCAGTGCGTTGGCTGAGTAGTTAGAGATGGGTATTTGGAACTTGATCTTTGCTCGCGGTGATTATAGTAGAGTGTCCATAGGCAATCATGTTTCTTGGCCTAGAACGGATCGGTTTACACAGGTGTCCTGAATAAGAAAACTCTCACATTGATATAATTGAAATAACGACAAAAATGGCGTCAAACCTAATAAAACAAACAAAAAGGCACGTTTAATCCGTGGCCTTGTAAAATCAAAGTTTCGCTAAACATGGAGGTAGTACATGAATATTCCCTTCTTGGCATTAATGATATGGTGGGATAGCACAATGACGGATAAGGATGAATTAAAATGTTGCAAGTAGCATAAACATGGAGGTAGTACATGACTTCCCTTCTTGGCATTCATGATATGATCGAATAGCATAATGACGGATAAGGACGAATTAAAATGTTGCAAGTAGCGTAAACATGGAGGTAGTACATGACTATTCCCTTCTTGGCATTCAATGATATGATCGAATAGCATAATGACGGATAAGGACGAATTAAAATGTTGCAAGTAGCGTAAACATGGAGGTAGTACATGACTATTCCCTTCTTGGCATTCATGATGGTTACGGACAATACCCCGGTGGGACAAAAACAATGGGTGTATTGTCCGATGGGGTTTTGTTCCATAGGGTTTATGTCCCACAGGGGTTTTGTCCTACACTGGGATAGCACAATGACGGATAAGGATTATATTAAAATGTAGCAAGTAGCAATAAACATTTACCTGCATTTTGGCGAATCTGCTGCAGACAATTTTTATTTGAAAACATGAGCAATTTATTTATTTGTTCCCAAATGTTTTCAACTTTAATCACTAATTAAACTTGCATTTGAAGAGGATTTCTTAAATCTTGCCTGGATGCCCTCGAGTTTTCTTCAATTTGGTCGGATGCAGATTTGCTGTAAGGTGAATGGGGAAAAAGGGACGGTCTCACATTTTCTGAGCAATGACTTTCTAATAACAAACAAAATTTAAATTATTACTTTAAACGCTCTGCGGAAACCCATCAAAATGCATTTGCTACAAGTGTAGATCCAGATCAGTTAGGCCACTGTTCGGCAATTAGTAATAGAGACTTTCAACAAATTTGTTTACGTCTGCATTTACTTTGTTTTCTTTGAGCATCATTTAATATTACCAGTTTGTAATGCCATGTATTGAACAAACAATCACTTTTACTACTGAAAAGTATGTTTATAATAATAAGATATCTTTAAACGCCTTTCAAACAGACTTTCTTTCCATTTCAACTTGACCGAAGTACCTTGCTCCTGAACATTTCTTAGATTAGAGATATAGCTGATACACTTAAAATACTTATTTACCATCATGACCTCCATCAACAGACAAGAGTACATAACTCTGTCAAGGTTTATTTTAAGAATTGTGGCCCTTTTTCGATTTAGAATTTTGGTTAAATTATTCATACCAAAATTCTGGGGGATGGTTTTGCCTATTTATAAAAATCTGTTGAATTTCTAAACTTAAAACGTTCCTCCCTATACAGTTTGTTCATTCAGACCATTGTATTCCTGATATATGTTGACTCCGTGTGAACTTTTTTCTTTTAATTTCATAAATGCTCAATTTTGATCAGAAATATCTTTAATCTTTTTATAATCACTTCGTATATCTTGTTTATATACTCTCGTTTTTGTTATCATACATCTGCTAAACTGGAAGGAGAATATACTCCCCCTCACCTTCAAAAGCTTGTGTCATACTTAACTACTAACTAGAGGCATTTAACCTTAATACATGTTAATATGTAAGCTCTAATGTGGGTTTTTGACCATCGTATTGGATTTAAAACCGTTTATTGGTAAAATATTATAAACTTCAGCTTGTATTCATTCATCATGACACATTATAGTTCCAGTCAATGTTAAGCAAACTGTAAACCAAATGGTTTCAGGACTTAACTTATCATTTCACGACTAAACTTCACATGCTGTATATCACATAGATAGCAGCATATAAAACGTCTAATCCCCACGTCAAAATTTACCCTTTCTGCTCTTGGTAACCTTTTATTATAGGCTAGGTAGCTAGGTGAGCAATGCAGGCACATTTAGGTCTTCTTCTTTAATTAAAGGGACATTAGGCCTACTGTTCGAAATATTTACATGTCTTTATATCTTTATTCAGCATTAAATATAACATATTTATAGCCAATACACATATTAATATTTTACATAATATAAGGTTGTATACAAGAAAGCCTTTTCCGAGAAGTTCCGATGGAATATGTAGAATGTATTTTTTCTTTATCTAAGGATTTGAAAAAATATTTATGATGTTAAATCTTTTTAAATCTTTTATGTAAGGTTTTAACGTGTGGCAGACTAGGTTGTAATAGACTTTTGAAATCAATATATATTTAGGTTAGGTTAAAACGTTATGAAAACATTGGGAATAGTGCGAGAAGAGTTACATGACTAGGCATTTCTTTGGTGTTTGAATAAATGACCTTTCTGTTTGCATGTATATTGACAAACATCACATTGATAAGGCTTTTCTCCTGTATGTGATTAAACTATGTTTCTGTTTGCTTGTATATTCACAAACATCACATTGCTAATGCTTTACTCCTGTATGTATTCTTTGGTGTTTGATTAAAGCACATTTCTGTTTGCATGCGTAATCACAAACATCACACTGATAGGGCTTTTCTCCTGTATGTAACCTTTGGTGTCTGATTAAAGCACCTTTCTGTTTGCATGTATATTGACAAGCATCACATTGTTAGGCTCTTCTCCTGTATGCATTATTTTGTGGCTCATTAACTTATCTTTCTTTTTGCATGCATATTCACAAACATCACATTGATAAGGCTTTTCTCCTGTATGTATTGTTTGGTGGCTGCTTAAATTACCTTTCTGTTTGCATGCATATTCACAAACATCACATTGATAGGGCTTTTCTCCCGTATGTGTTCTTTGGTGGCTGATTAAGTTACCTTTCTGTTTGAATGCATATTCACAAACATCACATTGATAGGGCTTGTCTCCTGTATGTATTCTTTGGTGGTTGATTAAGCTACCTTTCTTTTTGCATGCATATTCACAAGCATCACATTGATAGGGCTTTTCTCCTGTATGTATTCTTTGGTGGTTGATGAATTTACCTTTCTGTTTGCATGCATATTCACAAACATCACATTTATAGGGCTTGTCTCCTGTATGTATTCTTTGGTGTCTGATTAAATCACTTTTCTGTTTGCATGTATATTCACAAACATTACATTGATAGGGCTTTTCTCCTGTGTGTATTCTTTGGTGTCTGATTAAATCACATTTCTCTTTGCATGCATATTCACAAACATTACATTGATAGGGCTTTTCTCCTGTATGTATTCTTTGGTGTCTGATTAAATCACATTTCTCTTTGCATGCATATTCACAAACATTACATTGATAGGGCTTTTTTCCTGTATGTATTCTTTGGTGTTTGATTAAGTTACCTTTCTGTTTGCATGCATATTCACAAACATCACATTGATAGGGCTTGTCTCCTGTATGTATTCTTTGGTGTCTGATTAAGCTACCTTTCTGTTTGCATGTATATTCACAAACATTACATTGATAGGGCTTTTCTCCTGTATGTATTCGTTGGTGTGTGATTAAGTTACATTTCTGTTTGCATGAATATTCACAAACATCACATTGATAGGGCGTGTCTCCTGTATGTATTCTTTGGTGGCTGATTGAGCTACCTTTTGACTTTGCATGCATATTCACGAACATCACATTAATAGGGCTTTCTCCTGTGTGTATTCTTTGGTGTGTGACCTTTCTGTTTGCATCTATATTGACAAACATCACATTGATAAGGCTTTTCTCCAGAACTAAATATATTGTTTTACTTAACCTTTCTTTCTTTTTTGTGTGGAAAAATAGGTCTTTTGGATTATTGCGTTATATAAAATAATCACATTTATTTGCTATTTCTATAGAATATATGTTTTCTAGAAGCTATGATCAAACTAGCTTTGTCTGCATTTTCCGCATTCATAAGGTTTCTCTGTAGTAAGTATACTCATATATGTTTGTTTTAATCCCCCTTGAAACAGCATCTTCATAATGTTTCTTTGCAGTATGTATTGTCTTGTACTGAAAAGAAGACAAGACAAGTGATGTATTGAGATAAAGCACACACACATATTGTCTTGTACTGAAAAGAAGACAAGACAAGTGATGTATTGAGATAAAGCACACACACACACACACACGACAATACCTTGGAACATACCATTTCTGAGAAGACCTACAAGACATATTTGGCGTTTGCTTTTATCTTTTACTATGCATACTTACTTTTGATTTGAGTTTCCCCTCATCCATAAAGCTGTCTGTTTACTGATTCCATCCATCTGATACAGAGAGTTTACAGCTACTCAACTAGTTATGGGACTATTGACCCTTTCACAGTGTCTATTCTAGGTTTCGAAAACAAAGGGTAAATACTTCCGAAAGTATCTGGTTGATTTTCAAAAAAGTTGTAGAAATGTTCCCTGGGTGACTCTATCAGATTCCACAAGCTATGTTGATTGGAAATCAGCCAGACACTTTCGGAGGAGTGCTTCAATGTCTACCTCGTCAGACATAAGTCGAAGAAACTATCGTAGACTACATTGACATTGGCAGATTGACAACTGAATGAAGAAGCATCGCCAACCGAGTTTTCGAAAGAATACGTGTGTTGCCAGCTAGCAATAACAAGAATATGACGTAATGACCTCGATTTGGAACTGATCCAGGCATTAACTTTTCCAAGATATCATTAAAACAATGATTCTGACAGCTTATATAAATAGATGGTCACTGTAGGAGCACTTCAGCTAAATTATCTAAATAACAAACATGCGCTTCCATCAGATTGGATTTCAGTGTTGTCATTTTGCTCCTTTTTTTGATGCTACCCGTTCATTATGTTTCTTAACCATTCACTATGGAGGGAATGACGTTTGTAGGAGGATCGTCAAAGGAACAATGTAAACGAATGTTCAAATAAGACAAGCCGATTTAGAACAGTAGAATTTTAAGGTTTGGGCATTTGTCCTCCTTTCTGATGCCCCAGCAAATAAGTTCTATATATAATTAAAATCTTTGAACAAAATCGAAAGAGGACCACAAAGGGAACACTCCTGTGAGGTTTCGTTGATATTGCACCAGGGTTTGGGAAGGGATGTTGTTTGAAGCTAAACTTTAATGGTGACGACCGACAGACAGTAATCAGAATAGATCACATGGAGCCTTTAGCTCAGGTGATTTAAACAAGAGGCCCATGAGGGCCTATGCTCTACTGGTATGGTTCTTTGGTCATTTTCAATCCAGAGCATGTATGTATGGTGAAGATCGGATAGTAAATGGAGGCTCTTTTGTGTTCACATATTAGCTGTATTATAGCAATTTTTACAATTTCATGGGATATCATGGATATCCATCCAGTCTTGCATGGGTGGATCTGGCTGATTTTCAAAAGGAACCAAGCTCTCATCAATATTTAACTACTATCTAAGTTTGGTGAAGATCAGATAGTAAATGGAGCTTCTATTGCGTTCACATGCTCAATTATAGCAATTTTGACCATTTCAAGGGCCATAATCCAGTCATGCATGGACGGATCTGGCTGATTTATGAGAGGAACCGAGCTCTCATGGATATCTAACTACTGTATAAGTTTGGTTGAGATACAATCAAAAGTGAAGACTGTATCGTGTTAACAAGCTCTTTTATAGCAATTTTGACCATTTCAAGGGCCATAATCCAGTCATGCATAAGCGGATCTGGCTGGTTTTCGAAAGGAACCGAGCTCTTATGGATGTCTAACTACTGTATAAGTTTGGTTTAGATACAATCAAAAGTGAAGACTGTATCGTGTTAACAAGCTCTTTTATAGCAATTTTGACCATTTCAAGGGCCATAATCCAGTCATGCATGGGCGGATCTGGCTGGTTTTCGAAAGGAACTGAGCTCTCATGGATATCTAATTACTATATAAGTTTAGTTGAGATACAATCAAAAGTGAAGACTGTATCGTGTTAACAAGCTCTTTTATAGCAATTTTGACCATTTCAAGGGCCATAATCCAGTCATGCATAAGCGGATCTGGCTGGTTTTCGAAAGGAACCGAGCTCTTATGGATGTCTAACTACTGTATAAGTTTGGTTGAGATACAATAAAAAAAGAAGACTGTATCGTGTTAACAAGCTCTTTTATAGCAATTTTGACCATTTCAAGGGCCATTATCCAGTCATGCATGAGCGGATCTGGCTGGTTTTCGAAAGGAACCGAGCTCTCATGGATATCTAATTACTATATAAGTTTAGTTGAGATACAATCAAAAGTGAAGACTGTATCGTGTTAACAAGCTCTTTTATAGCAATTTTGACCATTTCAAGGGCCATAATCCAGTCATGCATGGACGGATCTGGCTGGTTTATGAGAGGAACCGAGCTCTCATGGATATCTAACAACTGTATAAGTTTGGTTGAGATACAATCAAAAGTGAAGACTGTACATATCGTGTTAACAAGCTCTTTTATAGCAATTTTGACCATTTCAAGGGCCATAATCCAGTCATGCATAAGCGGATCTGGCTGGTTTTCGAAAGGAACCGAGCTCTTATGGATGTCTAACTACTGTATAAGTTTGGTTGAGATACAATAAAAAAAGAAGACTGTATCGTGTTAACAAGCTCTTTTATAGCAATTTTGACCATTTCAAGGGCCATAATCAAGTCATGCATGGGCGGATCTGGCTGGTTTTCGAAAGGAACCGAGCTCTCATGAATATCTAACTACTGTATAAGTTTAATTGAGATACAATCAAAAGTGAAGACTGTATCGTGTTAACAAGAAATTGTTTACGGAAGGACGGACGCACGCACGGACGACAGACAAATCGCCACGACATAAGCCCTTCTGGCCTTTTGTTGTATATGTACATGTATACCAGGGGAGTATTCATATTTTCCTAACATACCGATCACTCTAGTATGTGTTAGCCGAATCAAACAATCAAATTACATATTTTGCGAAGCGTTCGGTGTGTTAACACGATTGGAACACACCTCTGATTAACGGTAATTGCTTTCGATGGTTCGATTCCCGGCCGGTCATACCAAAGATTAAATGGTAGTAATGGCTGCCCTCCTTTGTACTCAGGGTTGCGAGGTTAGCTTTACGACTGACTGGCAGGTGACAGATTAAAGGACCAGTAGTACTGGTATCTTACCAAGGAAACGCCGTGATAATACTAAACACTTTATTGAAAGCAGCGTGAAACACCAAACAATCATTAAAAACGTGTAATGCCTTTCGACAATTGTTTAGTTACATTATTGCGTCCGTTGCACACATACTTATTTTCGGATGTCGATATACATTACAGAAAAGACAGCGGTAGTGACCTTGTTTTTAAACAGACATGACCAAAATTCTAACTTGGCCTACATATCATCAAGACAAACATTCTGATCAATTTCAACATGCTCAAATTAAAAATGCGGCCTCCAGGGTCTTAACAAGATTTCCCTTCAATTTGGCGTAGTGACCTAGTTTCTGACCCAACATGACTCATATTTATTAAAGCCAGAGTTATGTGACTTGGTATAGACATGCATATTGTTCCCAGGAACATGTGTTTCAAGTTTAATTTGAAAATATTGAACGGTTTTGAGGTATATGGTAAGATTTAAAGTTTTATGACGAGGTAGACGCCAAGGGTTTCTCAAAATGTCTGCAAAATTATTACACATATCTGTATGAAATCTGCATAATCTGTAATAAGATAATGTAACAATCTAAAAATTTAACAAAACTCACGTTATCACAAAACATGAGAGCCATGATGGCACCGGATTGCTCCCCGAGTTATGCCAACTTCATGATAATCAATCACAATTTTTTTTTTTGTGGTCAGGTAAGCTACTTTGTGACCTAGTTTAAGACCTTACATAACCCAGTTTTGGACATGGCCATCATGGATGTATGTTTTGAAAAACTTTCATGAAGATTAGATGCAGAATTTTGACTGAAGAATGTTCCCAAGGCACTTGTTGACTAACAAAATGTGAACAAAATAGCTAAAGCATGGTTTCTTGTTTTTGTTTGTTTTATTGGGGATTTAAGCTGTTTTCATAATTTATTTCTCAAGTTATATTACGGGAACAGTTCACATATTCATGATCCCTGGGTAAACAAACCAGTATTAAGCTAGTAAATATGCCTGGCTCAAGGGCACTCTACTATAATAAAGGTTAACCGCTGTGACACAACCGGGGATTGAACCCGGGACTACAATATGGTGACACTCATCTTCTTCAACATACAAAGTGAAAAAGAGTATGATGAAGAATCCTGTCTCCGCCATTGAATTATTGACATTAAAGCAGCGTGACAACTTGACATAAGGCATCTGATTTCGCTTTGACAAGCGGAGTATGTGTATTTGGCATCAACAAGTTTTCTGTTGATATTAGTGCTCTGATTTCAACTTGTCGACCAGTAATTTACCATGACAGCTCGAAATTATAACGGGCAATATATCAAGTTGTCGACCTGAAGTTTCACCTCGGAAACTGGAAATGTTAAAGTTTTAAGGTTGATTATATTGACTTGTTGACTCATGACAGATTTACTGAGGGCTGCACCGCTAGTAAGAATAAACCTGAAGGACATCATGTAACTACTTTCATCACAAAAACGCCAACCAGGGAAACTGCATTTTAGATCACACAGCAGATTTGAAAATGTCTTTTAATGCTTACAGAAGTGTTTAATATTTGTATCCCAGTCTAACCCACAGATTGCTATAAGGAACATTATGTTGAATAGACAACCAATGTCTGCAGAAGGTGGAGTCTCAGTTTAGAGGCAGTGGTGTTAAATTGACACTTTGACTTTTTGACTTGTTGAGACAAATATTCAGCATGACAAATCAAAATTAGAGGCCTAATGTTGAATTGTTATATTTCTATGAATTCAACAGGCGGTATTAAATGGACACTTTGACTTTTTGACTTGTCGAGGTCGAATGTTGAGTTGTTATATTTCTATGAATGTACAGGCGGTATTAAATGGACACTTTGACTTGTTGAGGTTGAATATTCAGCATATGACAAACTAGAAAAATAGAGAAATAATGTTGAATTGTCGTATTTCTATGAATTTGACAAGTGAAATAGGTTCTACCATGCATGCTAAATGGCATTTTCCAGATAAATATTTAGGTGATGAAAGTAGAATCCCATTTTATTTGAGTGGTGGCAAATATTCATGCATTCTAATTTCAATTGTTTTTAATGGATAACTTGACATTAGCACATTATCATCATCTTAAAATCTAAACAAATTAACGGTCTATAATATGACATTTGCCATTTATAATTTTGAGTTGTCACAGTTCAACTCAGATCAACAAGACTTAGTTGAAATAAGTGTGAAAACTGTAAACGTTTACTTTTAACTTATTGAGGTCCAATATTGATTGAGAATGAGAAATAAGATGCCTTATACGTGTTCAGTTGTCGCGTTGCCTATAAAGTCTACAAATCGATGGCCAAAATAGGATTACATAGAATAACATTATCACTTCTACTTTTTGAGAGCAAGAGAGGCATGAAGGCTCATAATCGCCCACCAGATATCATTACACTTTAGTTCTAGGAAGAATGACTAAAGTAAAGATGGTGTTCAGGATGATCAAGGCATATTATGAAAACTAGAAAAGTTGAAGTGCTGCCTTATTCAGTCAGTGGTTGTTTTCAGACACGATAAAGTTTAAAAACTGAACACTTGTGTGAATGTTCTTATAACAAAAACAATGTTTGAAAGATATTGAAAGGTACCATCTTAGGAACATCCCTGTGAAGTTTCAATAAAATTGGACTAGCAGTTCAGAAGGAGAAGTTGTTTGTGGGAAATTGTGAACGCACATAGTGAAAGACAAATGGTCATCAAAGCTTTTTTAAATTCCATTTTTAATTAGTTAAAGGGCCGATGCAAATAGAAGAAACCGATCATTTCTGATAAGTTAGAGAGGCGATGCAGAAAAATGACTTAATGTTTTAGCATGCAGATGTTTATGATTATTTACTTCAGTAAACATTATTTCTTGTCTGTGTATTGATTTTTTAACACGCTTAAACTCTGACAGTCGATCTGGTTCTCAGTATCAATCTTTAGTTCTAAATAAATCTTAAGCTGGTAAAATCAGGGAGCGTGTATTATATATTGTCCCTGGTAAAAAACACAACGTCAAGTGTCCTTCATATAAAATCATTGAAATGGAACAGACGTCAACCAGAGTAGCTTATTTGTCGACATGTATTTTCATTGAATAACTGTCACTTATCGACTAGGCGGAACTAGTACGTAGAACCCTATTATTACATCCCTAGTAATTGTATATCATCTTGCATATAAGCAAAACTGTCTATTGATCAATTGTCACTAATAATTGGTACAAAAAACATGTACGGTTTTATAATTTATATGTGGGATAAACTCTTTAAACAAATTGTAACGAAGTCTCCTGGTACGATAACATTTTTTGGACATTTTGCTACTTCAAATCAATTGTTCAAATGTACATCATAAGACATTACATGTACACACATATACTATATGTGAATGTTGCGATAAACAACTCATTAACAAACACAAATTTATGGTGTCCCATGTTTAAGAGAATTGTTTTCAAAAACACTGGTTCAGTGGATTTTAATACTTTTAACGATTTGACGACTTGACAGTCTGCCTTAATTTAATTTCTTCCAGCAATATATCTTATTCTGCGAACACATGTAAGCTAATAGGAGAAATACTAACCTGCTATTTCGGACGCCAATGCACTTCAATCGTGAATAAAATACAACTTTAAAAACACGAGGCAATTATCCTATCATACAAATGGCGGAGTTTTAGCAAGGGGAAGTAACTAATCCTTACTTGGATGATTGGGGGATTCGTCTACCTACCAGTTCGTCTAACTTATACTATGCAGCATATATATATATATTTATAGTAAATGGGGGTAAATATTTTGTCAAACTGATCGATATACATTAATATATAAAAATATCGATTCGAAGTTTAAGTTAGTCTGTGGACCCAACTCTTTATATTCAATTGCAAGAAACCTTAAAGGAATCTGATAGAGGTTAATCAAGGAATATTTCTACAAAACTATTTGGAAAAGGATAGATACTTTTGGAGGGTAGCCAGACTTTTTTCGACCCCAGATTTACAAGACTTTTCGACGCCTCGGCGAGAAATCGTCGAATAGGATTATGTATGGTTTATTTGTATAGAAACATGTTATTTTATCTAAAGTTGTATACCTATTAAGAATATATTGTGGTTTTGTGTGTGTAAAAGTTGTACTAGCAAAACTTTATGAAAATATATTATATCATTTTCCTTTTCGACATTTCACTCCAGTTTTGCTCTTGTTAAATGTACTGTTTGGGCATATTTATAAGAAAAAAAACACATTTTGTCATGATGTTATCAACCCTATTCTGCAGAATGCGTTAGAAACTGTATGTTTGTGGAACAGGATTTAAGTATTCGCATAGTATATATTTCATAATAGTACTTACCTGTGTTCACTCACAACAATTGTCTTATTTTTCGTTTTCATTTTTTGTGTGTATCAGGTGCGACTTAAATTATTAACAAGAGGGCCATGATGGCCCTCTATCGCTCACCTGATTTAATAGAACTTCAAAGTTTTTACTCTTTTTAGGCCAATACTTTTGGACAAGAAGATATTTAAAGTTTTAACAATGCACATATAAGGAAAACAAGCTCCGCCCCCTGGCAGCCATGTTTTTCAACGGATCGGAAATATTTGTACAATCTTGGTAAAGGGTGCCCCAAGGAACATTTGTGCAAAATAATTTTTAAATCGGGCCAGTTCTTTTGGACAAGAAGATTTTTAAAGTTTTAACAATGCACATATAAGGAAAACTAGCTCCGCCCCCTGGCGGCCATACTTTTCAACGGATCGAAAATATTTGAACAATCTTGGTAAAGGGTGCCCTAAGGAACATTTATGCAAAATAATTTTCAAATTGGGCCAGTACTTTTGGACAAGAAGATTTTTAAAGTTTTAACAATGCACATATAAGGAAAACAAGCTCCGCCCCCCCTGTCGGCCATTTTTTTAAACGGATCAAAAAATATTTGAACAATCTTGGTAAAGGGTGCACCAAGGAACATTTTTGCAAAATTATTTTCAAATCGGCCCAGTACTTTTGGACAAGAAGAGTTTACAAAGTTTTAACAATGCACATATAAGGAAACAGGCTCCGCTCCCTGGCGGCCATGTTTTTCAACGGATTGGAAATATTTGAACAATCTTGGTAAAGAGTGTCCCCCAAGGAACATTTGTGCAAAATAATTTTCAAATCGGGCCAGTACTTTTGGACAAGAAGATTTTTAAAGTTTTAACAATGCACATGTAAGGAAAATAAGCTCCGCCCCCTGGCGGCAATGTTTTTCAACGGATTGGAAATATTTGAACAATCTTGGTAGAGGGTACCTCAAGGAACATTTGTGCAAAATAATTTTCAAATCGGGCCAGTACTTTTGGACAAGAAGATTTTTTAAGATTTGGCAATTTTTCCCTTTTCTGATGCCGCAGCAACCAAAGTTCTACTTGGAATTAATTTCTTTGAACGACTTTGAAAGAGGACTACCTAAGGACCATTCCTGTGAAGTTATTTTGAAATCTGTTCATTGGTTTAGTAGGAGAAGTCATTTGTAGGAAATTTTTAACAGACGCCGAGGACGACGACGACGCCGGACGACGACGGACGCCGGACGGTGAGTGATCACAAAAGCTCACCTTGCACGTCGTGCTTAGGTGAGCTAAAAACGTATTAATGACACCTGAAATATGCAATTAATATAATAAATACCTTTATTAAAATGTATTTAACAGAAACATCAAAAGTAGATAAAACAACAATCAATTTAATGATACATGTATTTAGACAATTATAGGTATTCAAACAATTATCACACAAACATTAAATTTCGTAATGAAAGCAATAATAATCTAAATTCATTTTCAAAACAACTAAGTTACCACACTATAATTCAACATTTTTAATAATGTATAATCAATAATGTGTTGAACATACATTATTATTACAATATTAACATACATTATTATTACAATATTAACATACATTATAATTACATATTAATGAGGGGTCGAATACGCTCCGATGGGTCGAAAAGTCGTGTAAAGTCGGAGGGTCGAACATTGGAGAAGAAGGTTTTTGAAGTTTTCACTAAGTTTTCAATCAGGCAAAACAGCACCGCACCCTGGTGGCGTGTTTTCAACAAATCAACATTGTTGTAGGAATCTGACAAGAGTCATATTAAGGAGAGGATATTGAGAGGATCGATGATAACAATTACAGATGAGAGCGTATGAAGCAGCCAAACGTTGACGTACTCTCAGACGCACGCAGGCACGACGGACAACTCACCATGACATAAGATCGACTGGCTTTAAGCCAGTGGAGCTTATCATCAAATCCATCCATCGCAGAATTTCTAGTCGTTTTTGGCAGCTAAATTCAATGGGTAATGATGGTGTATCTGTCGGCAACCATGGATTACTGCTTATTTATGTGTCGCAGACTTATTGAGTGCAATCTTTTCATAATCATAGACAACCTGGACTACGTAGCAATTTTAAGCAGCATACTCCTTCGTACAGGAGCGGATTCAATGTCTTCCACGTCAGACAAAAGTCGAAGAAGCTATTGTGTACTTAACGTTGGCAGATTGAAAAGTGAATGAAGAAGAATCGCCAACCGAGTTCTTGAATGAACACGTGTCTCGCCATCAATAATAAGAATTTGACGTAATGACCTCGATTTGGAACTGATCCAGGCATTAACTTGTCCAAGACATCATTAAAACAATGATTCTGACAGCTTATATAAATAGAGGGTCACTGAAGGAGCACTTCTGCTAAATTATATAAATATCAGACAAGCACTACCATCAGATTGGATTTCATTTTTTTGTCATTTTACTCCTTTTTCTGATGCCACCCTGCCATTATGTTTCTTAACCATTCACTATGGCGGGAATGACGTTTGTAGAGGATCGTCAAAGGAACAATGTTACCGAAATTTTATTCGAATCAGGCAAGCCGATTTAAAGCAGAAGAATGTTAAGGTTTGGGCATTTGTCCTCCTTTCTGATGGCTTAACAAACAAGTTCTATATATAATTAAAATCCTTGAACAAAATCGAAAGAGGACCACACAAGGAACACTCCTGTGAGGTTTCGTTGATATTGCACCAGTGGTTTAGGAAGGTATATTGTTTGCAGCTAAACTTTAATGGTGACGATCGACAGACAGTAATCAGAATAGATGACATGGAGCCTTTGGCGCAGGTGATTTAAAAACTGACCATATTATAATGTTATTTTATAGTATATATGTCAATATCTCCAAAGGTCGGGTTTCGCGTGTGATAAGTCAAGTGACACAAACGATTGATTATATCATGTACGAATTAATGCATGAGTGTACACCAGGGGGTGTATTCATATTGTCCTAACATACCGACCACTCTAGTATGTGATAGCCGAATCAAACTATCAAATTACAGATTTTGCGAAGCATTCGGTGTGTTACGACGATTTTAACACCCCACTGATTAACGGTAATTGCTTTCGATGGTTCGATTCCCGGCCGGTCAAACCAAAGACCAAATGGTAGTAATGGATTTCCTCCTTTGTGCTCAGGGTTGCGTGGTTAGCATTACGACTGACTGGCTGGTGTCAGAATAAAAGGACCAGTAGAACTGGTAACTTACCAAGGAAACGCCGTGATAATACTAAACGTCTTATTGAAAGCAGCGTAAAACACCAACCAATCATTGTATACGTGTAATGCCTTTTGGCAATTGTTAAGTTGCATAAGTCTTTCCGTTGCACACATGATACTTTTTTTCAGATGTCGATATACATCAAAAGAAAATGTAGCGGAAAAGGATTTTGCTACTTTCAACATTTTAATTTATCCTTAAAGCAGTGTATCGGACATTATTCTATCTAAAAGGGATTGTATGTTCAAAACAAGGCATTACAAACAGGTAATATGAAATGGTGTTCAAGGAAAACAAAAACAATGCGGAAGTACAAAAGTTTTTTTAAACCTTCTATGACTAATTGCCTCACAGTGTCCTAGCTGATGTGGCTCTACAGTGGTCGCCAATGCATTTCGGTGGGTTTCCGCAGAGCGTTTAAAGTAATATCTTGAATTGAGTTCGTTGTTAGAAAGTAATATCTCAGAAAATGTGGGACAGTACCTTTTACCCTATTCACTTTACAGCAAATCTGTATGAGGCCAAATATCAATGGCGTCCAAGCAAAATTTAAGAAATCCTCTTCAAATGCAAGTTTAATTAGTGATTAGAGTTGAAAACATTGGGGACAAATGAATAAATTGCTCATGTTTTCAAAAATAAATTGTCTGCAGCAGATACGCCAAAATGCAGGTAAATGATTATGCTACTTGCAACATTTTAATTTATGCTTATCTGTCATTATGCTAACCCATCATATCTTGAATGCCAAGAAGGGAATAGTCATGTTCTACCTCCATGTTTAGCAAAACTTTAATATTACACGGTTACGGATCAGACGTGCCTTTTGACGCCATTTTCGTCGTTATTTCAATTATATCAAGGTGAGAGTTCTCTTATTCAGGATCCCTGTGTAAACCGATCAGTTCTAGGCCAGGAAACATGATTTCCTATGGACACTCTACCGTAACCACCGCGAGCAAAGATCAAGTTCCAAATACCCATCTCTAACCACTCAGCCAACGCACTGAAACGCAGACATCCCAATCATGAAGATGATACACTGAGGGAGTAAACCCCATCCACATACAACAAAGCTGTATCAGATGACGTTGAAAAGACCTAGGGGAAACAATGGGAATATCTTCCAACAAGAGATGCCTTATGCCCTCCAACTGAGCGTCACATTTGAGGAACATGTGGAATATTGAATAAAATATGCATGACCGGATGACATCACAATAGCATACATAAACATACATAGTATAAATCTAAAAGTGATTGAACAGTTGGTTTAAACAAGAGGACCCTAAATCACCATAATGAGTATCATAACACTTCAGTTCAAATAAGTTTGTCAAAAGATCGTGTTCAGGATGATCAAATGCATATTATGAAACTGTATGCAAAGTTGTATTCATGGTCTGAATTGTATTGTTCCAGTTTGAAAATCAACAAAAGTATATCATGCATGGTCAAAAGGGTGTCCATATATTTATATGTATTGATACAATTTGAATAATTACGTTTATGAGGGCGTTTGCATAATCTTCGTTTCATTTCTAGAATGTGGTAGTTAAAATACTCATTATGTAAGTTTTTAAATTTAAGGATCACGGTAAATATACGTGTACAAAAAAACATACTGTAATATGTATTAAGTTTGCTGAATTACACACTTTCTTGAAGATATAACATTCTATTACATACCTATCCAAATTTTGCATTGAAATGAAAGTGACATAAAATCAATATCAATTTTAAAAAAAATGATAACTAACACTGGGACGATAACACTTTTAGTTTTTTTTATATCATTTTTGCCGGAACTACTTTTTTTAGATTTGGAACATATTTGGAATTTTTAAAGAAATTTTTTTTTTTTTAGTTTTAAGGATTTTAAATACAAATTTATGTTAACATATTGAAACAAAACATTATTTAAAATAAAAAAAATAAGGAATTAGTTGGTATGTTGTTGTTGTTTACTCAACTGACAGTTGCGTCGTCTGCAGCTTGCACCAAACCAAAAATGGCAGATTTTTTAGACCTCTAGAGTTGGAATGAATTGTCAGCAATATTTCAAGCTTCTGAATTTGAAGAACTGCCAAATTTCAACCAACTTATTCAGCAGACAAGTAAAATTACAAATAAACCCCAACAAAATAAGGAAAAGTCAAGGTTTGAGGTTGTTGACCAGTTTCATTCAAGACCAGGAAAATGTGAACACAAAAAGAAAGACAATGGGTGATATGAAACTGTTTAGACAATTTTGTTCAGAGCAAAATGAAAATGAAATGTCAGAAACTTTTGAAATTGAAAAACTTGACCAGCTTTTTGGAAATGTTATTGCTGTACTCAAAAAAGAAAATGGTGAAGACTACAAACCATCAAGTATCAGAGGATTTCTGTCTAGTCTTGAGCGCTATTTAAGAAACATAGGATATCCACATAACATCAATAAAAACCCATTGTTCCCCCACGTAAATAAAACCATAAAAGCAAAATTAACATTCCTTAAATCCGAAGGACATGGTTCCAAACCAAATGAGTCTGAAGAGTTAACGGATGACGACATCGACAATTTGTTCGAGTGCGGTCAATTAGTGACTGAAAGTGCGTATCAGATTACCAATTTGCTCCATATCTCTTTTTCGCTATTTATGGGAATGAGGGGTGGCCGTGAGCATCACACGCTGAAATGGGGCGACATTGTATTGATAACCGATGAAGATGGGACGAATTTCTTGAACACGTCAAAGAAAAACAGACCAAAACCAGGACTGGCACAGATACAAGCAATACCAGGAAATTCAAACCTAATGCTTGGAATGATAAGCAAAATCTTCAACGCTGCCCAGTTCAAGCTTATAAAATGTATAGGGACAACCGCCCAGAATCAATGCTTCACAGTGAAGACCCATTCTTTTTGGCAATTAACTATGTCAAGAATCCTAAACCTGACACTTTATGGTTAAAAAAAAGTCCCATGGGAATCAACCACATATACGGATTAGTAAAAGCAATGATCAACAAATGCTATAAAATACAGGGCGACAGAAAACTTACAAACCACAGCGTTCGTAAACATCTTATGCAAAGGTGTAATGACCTAGGACTACCAACTAACTGTACAATACAAATAAGTGGTCATAGAAATGTTGGTAGCGCAAACAGCTACAGCAAAATTAACGATAAACAACAAAAACTCATTTCGTCCGCTCTGACCAAAAAGCGCAGCACGTTTGCTTCTACTGAAAATCCGGCTTCGGTGCCAACAAATAGTTTAAACAATACAAACAGCATCTTATCTGAACAGACAAACAATATTGAACCGCCCGCTACATTAGCCCCATCACCAAATGTTCAACAAAATATGGCTGTTTCAAATTCTACCAGAAATGTATCCTACAGTACTTAACGAAGCAAAACGTTCAACATCACAAATGCAGTCAATTTATCAGGGGTCTACAGTCATTCATGGGGGTGTATTCAATTGTTATACCACAGAATCTAAATGTGAAAAGGCAGAAAACAGCCCACCGAAGAAGTAGAAACGCATCTTACCTGTTTTCAGCGATTCGTATTAAAATTGTAGGCATCATGCCTGTACACACAGACAGCTGATGAAATGTGTATTGAATCCACTTTGCCGCATTAATTTGAAATGAACACGTTGTCTAAATTTGTATTTGTCATCCTCTGAAGATGTATAATTGAAGTTTTACTTATATCCAGTGATGAATGCATTATTAAATAATTGTTATGTCACATTAAATCCAGTATTTGTAGTGTAATAAACATTTAAATCCAACACACACAATTTGTACACAGACTTTTATGCTGAAACTGATTTTTCAGTGATTACTTTAACCTCCCTTGTATATAAAATGTTGATTTTTGATCATTATTAAAAATCAAAATCATACTAAAAATGTGTTTCAATTATATTTTAAGATGTCATCCTAAGATACATCTTAAGAAACTTACAAAAGAATATATAAAGAATGACATAAAACATTGATTTAAACGTGCGGCGTAAACATTAATGGAAAAGCCATGGAACGTCTTAAAATGATGCAGTCATTGGTTACGTAACATTCATACGCCTAAGGCCAAGTCATTTTTTTTATATGTTTCTTTAAAATAAAGGGGAGATTTATTCCAGATATATAATAAATAGAATAACTAACTGTATGTTTTTGATTTGTTTTGTTTGGAGTTTAACGCCGCTTTCAACAGCTTTGGTCATATCACGGCGGTCAGTGCACCTACCCATGTTTTCCCACACCAGTACTTACACAACATTCTTTCGAAGCCACTGACTACTTTCTCACATAGATCAGAGGTGAGAGGCAATGAAAAACATCGCCCGAAAGAATGTCGCCGCAACCGGGTATCGAACCCGTGACCTCCAGATCACGAGTCAGATACGCTACCAATTGAGCTACCCGGCCGGGTCTGTATGTTTTTGATATAGAATTTGTGTCACTCGGGAAAAAAGGGGTAATTTGGTGTAAAATTACCCCTTTTTTCCCTTGTGACATAAATTATATATCAAAAACATGCAGTTAGTTATTCTCTATTTATCTCGATTTGTATTAAAAGTATTATTATTGTAAATATTGCTATATGGAGACAAATTGCACACATGCTGGGCGATTTCTCCTATTGCCATCATGATTTCAAAAGTCGTCTGCTGCAGATTCGTTCAAACGTGTCTGCTGATCTGGAAGATTAAGAAAAGAACAGAGACAGTTTATTTTTAAAAAGATAAACCCAATTTAATTTTCAGTTGATACGTAACCGATCGAACAAACAATAACAACCTATAAAACTAGAGGGGATTAAACAGTTTATCTGAACAAGAGGACCCTACATCACCATCTTGAGTATCAGAACATTTCAGTTCAAGGACGTATGTCAATAAGATAATGTTTAGGATGATCAAATGCATATTATGAAACGACATGCAAAGTTAAATTCGTGGTCCGAATTGTATCATTCGAGCTCGAAAATCCACAAAAGTATGTCATGCTAATGGTCAAAGAAGAAAACAAAGATTTTAATATATATACACGTAACAGAAATTCATCCGGACGCACTATAGCCATAATTGTCATGTCTATGTATAGAAACAATTTGAACAAGAGGGCCAATATGGCCCTAAATCGATCACCTGTGTATTAAATGTGTATTTGCCAATATAACGGATGATTTAATAAATCCAAGGAAATTGTTTACCCCTTTTGTGATGTCAACTAGTTGCCATGAACATTTCTACTTAATTATCTTAAAATAAGATGAGCAAATTCAGAGCAAAATAATTTAGGCATTTTGCCCCCTTTCTGATGCAGCAACGACCCAAGATTTCCATAGGTTTTAAATCTTTAATTCATTTTGAAAGAAGACCATCAAAGGAACATTCATTCGTTTTGGTGAAATTGGTCAAGTAAATCAGGAGGAGATGCCATTTGAAGCAAAAAGTTAATTTTACCACTTGTCTGGTGCTGCTTGGTTGCCATGTCTTTAAACTAATCAATATTGCGTGAACAAGTATGAAATGGATTAATAGAAGACTATTTCGAAAAAATGATATTGAAACAGACAAGCACTTTCATATTTAAAGCTGAAAGTTCACAACGGATGAACGACGGACAGAGAGTGATCAGAACAAATCGCCTTGGGCCGAAAGCCTTCGGCTCAGGTGATCTTAAAATAGCGATTGAGGTTCACCTGTGACATAGATCATATTCCAAATTAGTTTCAACTATGGCAACTTAATTTGAACAAGAACATTTTATAAATGAACCGTATTCGAATTTGACCTCTATATCATATAGCCAAACATTCTGACAAAGTTTCGGCAAGCCAAAGTTAAAATAAGAAGCTTCAAGAGGTTTCCGTTCAATTAGGCTAGTAACCTAGTTTTAAAACGGTCATGGTCCATATTCAAAATCGGCCTAATAATCATCAAGACAAGGTTTCAAGCTGCTAAGCTAAACAAAACATCTATTGATTAAACATCGTTTTTCTAAAATTTGGCTTAGATTTTTACCAGACATGAACAATGTTAACAATTATTCTATATACATTATCGAGACAAACATTCCTACAAAGATTTAAAATGCTCAAGTTTCAAATGCGTCTTTCAGAATGTTAACAATATTTTCCTTAAATTTGGTCTAGTTT
Source organism: Serripes groenlandicus (assembly GCA_031761405.1). Taxonomy (NCBI): domain Eukaryota; kingdom Metazoa; phylum Mollusca; class Bivalvia; order Cardiida; family Cardiidae; genus Serripes; species Serripes groenlandicus. The sequence continues at coordinate 18,356,677 of JASEVX010000014.1, forward strand.
TTTACATGAGCCATATTTGAACTTGGCCTACATACCCCCAAGACAACGTCTCAAGCTGCTAAATTTAAGAAAAGCTATACAGACTTTTAAACAGAAGGGCCATGATGGCCCTGGATCGCTCACCTGATTTTATTTATCATTTCACTTTAGCCGTATAAACCTGCACCCTGGCGGCCATAGTTTACGACCAATCAACATGGCTTGTAGGAATCTGATAGACGGTCACCCAAGGAATATTATTTGAAAATCGGCCAAACACTTTCGGAGAAGATTTTTTAAGTTTTCACTCAAGCCATATCAGGCAAAATAGCCTCACCCCCTGGCGGCCATGTTTTTCGACCAATCAACATGGCTTGAAGGAATCTGATAGTGGAACATTCAAAATCTTTATCTTCTCCAGGAGCGAATATAAAGGTAGAACTTCTGTTTTCAATATCTGCATCATCCAAGAATGTGTCAATATTGCCAATGTAAAGGACATGTGACAAACAAATGACGTTTTGATCATGTTCACAAGGTCAATTATAGCAATTTTGCCAATTTTAAAGGGCCATAATTCCGTCATAAATGAACGGATTTGGTTTTCAAAAGGAACCGAGCTCCCATGTATATCTAGCTACTGAATAAGTTAGGTAAACATCGGATTATAAATGAAGACTTTATCGTGTTCACAAAAAATTGTGGACAGATGACAGACGAAGTGCGATTACAAAAGCTCACCTTGTCACTACGTGACAGGTGAGCTAAAAATAAGAAATATCCTAGTAACCTAGTTTTTGACCGGACACAACCCATATTCAAACTAATCTTTATCAAGATCAATATTCCAACAAACTTTCAACATGCTCAAGTTTAAAATTAGACTTCCATAATTTTAACAAGATTTTACTTCAATTTGGACTAATTACCTTGTTTTCGATCCAAAATGACCGATATTTGAGCTTGGCCTCGATATCATGAAAACCAAGATTCTGACAAAGATCTAAGCTCCTCAATCTAAGATTAGTTACCTAGTTTTATATTGGACATGGACATTATTTGAACTTAGCCTAAATATCATCAAGACAAACATATTCAACAGAATTCCAGTCATATAACTTAGTGACTTAGTTTGAGACCAAAAATGAACCATATATACAATGTATGAAATTGGCCTAGAACATTCTGACAAATGTTCTTGACATTAAAACAAGAATTACGCATAATTAAATGTCTCGCTGTCCCCTGCTTTGACAATAAATGCAAGTGTAAAAGACAAAAAGTAAAATAACAAAACTTTAAAATTTAGCTAAACATAATTGTTTTTAAACAAGAAATTTGAAAAAAAAATAATACAAGAAATTAAAAAAAAAAAAAAAAAATTGAGCTAATCGTAAAGTTTAAAAATTCAATAAATAAAAAGAAAAAAAGTGCAATAGGGTATTAGATGTAACTATATTCCAAATATGAAAGCCCTATAACCAGTACTTATTGAGAAAAATAAAAGAAAACGAAACTTTAACGTTGAGCTAATCGCAAAGTTAAACAAGAGCGCGAAATGTAACAAAATACGCCCGTCCTGTTTTTTTGAGACCAAGTATAGTGATAATTTGTTGTTCATTAGCCAAACTTAGAGAGCGGACACTGTTAGTACAGTTTTGGCCATTTCGAGGGACATAATTTTGTAGTGACTGAGATAACGTTGTAAGTTATCAAAGGTCTATAATTAAAGGGAGATAACTCTTGATTGACTAAAGCGATATGGCTAGTTATCAAACTTGTCCGAGATATTATGCCAATACACATTCTGACTAAATGTGGTGATGATTGGACAAAGGCTTCTAAAGCTATTGAGCTGACAAGACTAATTTAGGTAATTTCTATAATTAAAGGGTAATAACTCTCGACTGACTAAAGCGATATGGCTAGTTATCGAACTTGTCCCGAGATATTATGCCAATACACATTCTGATTAAATTTGGTGATGATTTGACAAAGACTTCTAAAATTATTGAGCTGACAAGACCAATTTTAGGTAATTTCTATAATTAAAGGGCGATAACTCTTGATTGACTATAGCGATATGGCTAGTTATCAAACTTGACCGAGGTATTATGCCAATGACCATTCTGACTAAATTTGGTGATGATTGAACAAAGTCTTCTAAAGTTATTGAGCTGACAAGACCGATTTTGGGTAATTTATATAATTAAAGGGTGATAACTCTTGATTGACTAAAGCGATATGGCTAGTTATCGAACTTGTACGAGAAATTATCCAAATACACATTTTGACCATATTTGGTGCTGATTGGACAAAGGCTTCTAAAGTTACTGAGCTGACAAGACCAATTTTGGGTAATTTCTATAATTAAAGGACGATAACTCTTGATTGACTAAAGCATTATGGCTAGTTATCAAACTTGTCCGAGATATTATCCCAATACACATTCTGATCAAATTTGGTGATGATTGGACAAAGGCTTCTAAAGTTATTGAGCTGACAACATATTGGACGCCGAGGACCCACCCGCCTGTACGCCGCTGGTAAAACTATAATACGATCCGTTTTTACAAAATGGGCGTATAAAAATACAACATGCTCAAGCCAAAAATGTGGCTTCCAGAGTGTTAACAATATTTTTCTTAAATTTGGCCTATTGACCTAGTTTTTGACCCGACATGACCGAGATATATGTTCTGATAAACTTCCATGAAGATTGGATGCAAAGTATTGCCTCTAGAGTGTTAACAAGCAAATGTTGACGATGGACGACCAAAGACGGACAAAAGGCGATCACAAAAACTCACCTTTAGCACTTTGTGCTCTGGTGAGCTAAAAATACAAGAAATGAAAAAGAAAAAAATACAAATGTTTGACCCAAAAACCCGTTTGATATATTGAAGTACATTATTCATGAAATATGTGTCCACAATATTGAAATCAATCTAACAAAAAATGAGAGAGCTATGACCAAATATCAAAGTCCACAAAACCCCACCAAAATCATGTTTTTTACCCCAAAGAGAAGGTCACACTCAGTATCTTTAGCATATAATGTGAAGAAGGGTATTATAAGTAACTTTTTACCAAATATAAAAGCCCTAGTACCAGTATTTATTCAAAAAAGTTAAAAAAACGTAACTTTAACGTTGAGCTCAACGCAAATGCTTGACGCCGCGGTCGCCAGAAAAACAACACCTCGGTCTTCACTTTAGCCATATAAGCCCCGCCCACTGGTGACCATAGTTTTCGACCAATCAACATGGCTTAAAGGAATCAGATAGAGGGTCACCCTAGGAATATTTCTACACGATTATTTGAAAATATGCCAACCAGTTTGGGAGAAGAAGAATTTTGAAAACATTCAGGAGAAGACTTTTTTAAGTTTTCACTATAGCTATATAAGGCAAAATAGGCCCGACCTGTGGCGGCCATGTTTTACGACCAATCAACATGGCTTTAAGGAATCTGATAGTGGGTCACCTTAGGAACATTTTAACAAAATTATTTGAAATTCAGCCAGACGCTTTCAGAGGGGAGATGTTTTAAGTTTCACTATAGCCATATAAGGCAAAAAAGTCCGCCCCCTGGCGGCCATGTTTTTTTTACCAATCAAATTGGCTTGAAGGAATCTGATAGAGGGTCATCCAAGAAACATTTCTACAACATTATTTGAAAATCAGCCTGACACTTTCAGAGGAAAAGATTTTATAAGTTTTCACTATAGCCATATAAGGCAAATAAGCCCGCCCCCTGGCGGCCATGTTTTTTCACCAATCAACTTGGCTTGAAGGAATCTCATAGAGGATTCCCCAAGGAACATTTCTACAAAATTATTTGAAAATTGGTCTGACACTTTCAGAGGAGAATTTTTTTTAAGTTTTCACTATTGCCATATACAATGTATAAAGCAAAATAGCCTCAGCCCCTGGCGGTCATGTTTTTTTGACCTATCAACATGGCTTAAAGGAATCTGATAGAGGGTCATCCAAGGAACATTTCTACAAGATTATATGAAATCTGCCAACCAGTTTGGGAGAAGAAGAATTTTGAAGTTTTTTTCGTTTCGTTGCCATGGAAACCAGAATTATGCATGGATCCCAACAATTTGAAGGAATTCTGGTGAGGTCATTGAGAGGATGCTGTCTGTAAAGTTTCATCCCAATCGACCCACTGGTTAATGAGGAGAAGTTGACGCACGACGGAAAACAGACGCCGGACAAAAGGCGATCACAATAACTCACCTTGAGCAAAGCTCAGGTGAGCTAAAAAACGTACCATTTAAAAAAAGGCTGTCACATCCCAATTTAGCATATGAAATACATTTGTGTTTTAAGTCTTAGATAGGACCAATATCTACACATAACAGTTATATTTTACACAGAAGCAAGTCCGTTTATTAGTCTCTATAGAGTGAACAAGATTTTTCTCAAATTTAGGCTTCTAACCTAGTTTTCGACAGGACATGAAGACACATTTTCAAACTAAGGCTATTCTTCATAATATTATCAAGAAAACATTAAAATGTTTGATAATTGTGTCATATGTAAAGATCATTTAAATACGGAAACATGTTCAAAGAGTCAATGGCAGGAACAGGATTATGTATTTAAATGATATTTACATGAGACACACTTATCAAATTATTTGGCTAATGAAATATCTTGTACTCAATTTAATCACCTCTATATTTGCATGCTTTTCTCCGAGTTGTTTTATCTTGTGTTTAAATAAACTGCTGTTATATTTGCACAAACAATCACATACATCACATTGATAGGGCTTTTCGCCTGTATGTTTTCTTTTGTGTATTATTAATCTACCTCTCTTTTTGCATGCATATTCACTAACATCACATTGCTAAGGCATTTCTTTGGTGTTTGAATAAATGACCTTTCTGTTTGCATGTATATTGACAAACATCACATTGATAAGGCTTTTCTCCTGTATGTGATTAAACTATGTTTCTGTTTGCTTGTATATTCACAAACATCACATTGCTAATGCTTTACTCCTGTATGTATTCTTTGGTGTTTGATTAAAGCACATTTCTGTTTGCATGCGTAATCACAAACATCACACTGATAGGGCTTTTCTCCTGTATGTAACCTTTGGTGTCTGATTAAAGCACCTTTCTGTTTGCATGTATATTGACAAGCATCACATTGTTAGGCTCTTCTCCTGTATGCATTATTTTGTGGCTGATTAACTTATCTTTCCTTTTGCATGCATATTCACAAACATCACATTGATAAGGCTTTTCTCCTGTATGTATTGTTTGGTGGCTGCTTAAATTACCTTTCTGTTTGCATGCATATTCACAAACATCACATTGATAGGGCTTTTCTCCCGTATGTGTTCTTTGGTGGCTGATTAAGTTACCTTTCTGTTTGAATGCATATTCACAAACATCACATTGATAGGGCTTGTCTCCTGTATGTATTCTTTGGTGGTTGATTAAGCTACCTTTCTTTTTGCATGCATATTCACAAACATCACATTGATAGCGCTTTTCTCCTGTATGTATTCTTTGGTGGTTGATGAATTTACCTTTCTGTTTGCATGCATATTCACAAACATTACATTGATAGGGCTTGTCTCCTGTATGTATTCGTTGGTGTGTGATTAAGTTACCTTTCTGTTTGCATGTATATTCACAAACATTACATTGATAGGGCTTTTCTCCTGTGTGTATTCTTTGGTGTCTGATTAAATCACTTTTCTCTTTGCATGCATATTCACAAACATTACATTGATAGGGCTTTTCTCCTGTATGTATTCTTTTGTGTCTGATTAAGCTACTTTTATCTTTGCATGCATATTCACAAACATCACATTGATAGGGCTTTTCTCCTGTATGTATTCTTTGGTGGTTTAATAAATGACCTTTGCATTTGCATGTATATTCACACACATCACATTGATACGGATTTTTTCCTGTATGTATTCTTTGGTGTGTGATTAAGTTACCTTTCTGTTTGCATGCATATTCACAAACATCACATTGATAGGGCTTGTCTCCTGTATGTATTCTTTGGTGTCTGATTAAGCTACCTTTCTGTTTAAATGTATATTCACAAACATTACATTGATAGGGCTTTTCTCCTGTATGTATTCGTTGGTGTGTGATTAAGTTACCTTTCTGTCTGCATGCATATTCACAAACATCACATTGATAGGGCGTGTCTCCTGTATGTATTCTTTGGTGGCTGATTGAGCTACCTTTTGACTTTGCATGCATATTCACGAACATCACATTAATAGGTCTTTCTCCTGTGTGTATTCTTTGGTGTGTGATTAAATGACCTTTCTGTTTGCATCTATATTGACAAACATCACATTGATAAGGCTTTTCTCCAGAACTAAATATATTGTTTTACTTAACCTTTCTTTCTTTTTTTTGTGGAAAAATAGGTCTTTTGGATTATTGCGTTATATAAAATAATCACATTTATTTGCTATTTCTATAGAATATATGTTTTCTAGAAGCTATGATCAAACTAGCTTTGTCTGCAGTTTCCGCATTCATAAGGTTTCTCTGTAGTAAGTATACTCATATATGTTTGTTTTAATCCCCCTTGAAACAGCATCTTCATAATGTTTCTTTGCAGTATGTATTGTCTTGTACTGAAAAGAAGACAAGACAAGTGATGTATTGAGATAAAGCACACACACACACACACCACAATACTTTGGAACATACCATTTCTGAGAAGACCTACAAGACATATTTGGCGTTTGCTTTTATCTTTTACTATGCATACTAACTTTTGATTTGAGTTTCCCCTCATCCATAAAGCTGTCTGTTTACTGATTCCATCCATCTGATACAGAGAGTGTACAGCTACTCAACTAGTTATGGGACTATTGACCCTTTCACAGTGTCTATTCTAGGTTTCGAAAACAAAGGGTAAATACTTCCCAAAGTATCTGGTTGATTTTCAAAAAAGTTGTAGAAATGTTCTCTGGGTGACTATCAGATTCCACAAGCTATGTTGATTGGAAATCAGCCAGACACTTTCGGAGGCGTGCTTCAATGTCTACCTCGTCAGACATAAGTCGAAGAAACTATCGTAGACTACATTGACATTGGCAGATTGACAACTGAATGAAGAAGCATCGCCAACCGAGTTTTCGAAAGAATACGTGTGTTGCCAGCTAGCAATAACAAGAATATGACGTAATGACCTCGATTTGGAACTGATCCAGGCATTAACTTTTCCAAGATATCATTAAAACAATGATTCTGACAGCTAATATAAATAGATGGTCACTGTAGGAGCACTTCAGCTAAATTATCTAAATAACAAACATGCGCTTCCATCAGATTGGATTTCAGTGTTGTCATTTTGCTCCTTTTTTTTATGCTACCCATTCATTGTGTTTCTTAACCATTCACTATGGAGGGAATGACGTTTGTAGGAGGATCGTCAAAGGAACAATGTTAACGAATGTTCAAATAAGACAAGCCGATTTAGAACAGTAGAATTTTAAGGTTTGGGCATTTGTCCTCCTTTTTGATGCCCCAGCAAATAAGTATATATATATAATTAAAATCTTTGAACAAAATCGAAAGAGGACCACAAAGGCAACACTCCTGTGAGGTTTCGTTGATATTGCACCAGGGTTTGGGAAGGGATGTTGTTTGAAGCTAAACTTTAAAGGTGACGACCGACAGACAGTAATCAGAATAGATCACATGGAGCCTTTAGCTCAGGTGATTTAAAAAACTGACTATATAAGAATGTTATTTTATATTATACATGTCAATATATATGTCAATATCTCCAAAGGTCGGATTTGGCGTGTGATAAACGATTGATTAGATCATGTACACATTAATACATTTGTTGTATATGTACATGTATACCAGGGGAGTATTCATATTTTCCTAACATACCGATCACTCTAGTATGTGTTAGCCGAATCAAACAATCAAATTACATATTTTGCGAAGCGTTCGGTGTGTTACGACGATTTGAACACACCTCTGATTAACGGTAATTGCTTTCGATGGTTCGATTCCCGGCCGGTCATACCAAAGATTAAATGGTAGGAATGGCTGCCCTCCTTTGAACTCAGGGTTGCGAGGTTAGCTTTACGACTGACTGGCAGGTGCCAGAATAAAAGGACCAGTAGTACTGGTAACTTACCAAGGAAACGCCGTGATAATACTAAACACTTTATTGAAAGCAGCGTGAAACACCAAACAATCATTAAAAACGTGTAATGCCTTTCGACAATTGTTTAGTTACATTATTGCGTCCGTTGCACACATACTTATTTTCGGATGTCGATATACATTACAGAAAAGACAGCGGTAGTGACCTTGTTTTTAAACAGACATGAACAAAATTCGAACTTGGCCTACATATCATCAAGACAAACATTCTGATAAATTTCAACATGCTCAAATTAAAAATGCGGCCTCCAGGGTCTTAACAAGATTTCCCTTCAATTTGGCGTAGTGACCTAGTTTCTGACCCAACATGACTCATATTTATTAAAGCCAGAGTTATGTGACTTGGTATAGACATGCATATTGTTCCCAGGAACATGTGTATCAAGTTTAATTTGAAAATATTGAACGGTTTTGAGGTATATGGTAAGATTTAAAGTTTTATGACGAGGTAGACGCCAAGGGTTTCTCAAAATGTCTGCAAAATTATTACACATATCTGTATGAAATCTGCATAATCTGCAATAAGATAATGTAACAATCTAAAAATTTAACAAAACTCACGTTATCACAAAACATGAGAGCCATGATGGCACCGGATTGCTCCCCGAGTTATGCCAACTTCATGATAATCAATCACAATTATTTTGTTTGTGGTCAGGTAAGCTACTTTGTGACCTAGTTTAAGACCTTACATAACCCAGTTTTGGACATGGCCATCATGGATATATGTTTTGAAAAACTTTCATGAAGATTAGATGCAGAATTTTGACTGAAGAATGTTCCCAAGGCACTTGTTGACTAACAAAATGTGAACAAAATAGCTAAAGCATGGTTTCTTGTTTTTGTTTGTTTTATTGGGGATTTAAGCTGTTTTCATAATTTTTTTCTCAAGTTATATTACGGGAACAGTTCACATATTCATGATCCCGGGGTAAACAAACCAGTATTAAGCTAGTAAGTATGCCTGGCTCAAGGGCACTCCACTATAATAAAGGTTAACCGCTGTGACACAACCGGGGATTGAACCCGGGACTACAATATGGTGACACTCATCTTCTTCAACATACGAAGTGAAAAAGAGTATGATGAAGAATCCTGTCTCCGCCATTGAATTATTGACATTAAAGCAACGTGACAACTTGACATAAGGCATCTGATTTCGCTTTGACAAGCGGAATATGTGTATTTGGCATCAACAAGTTTTCTGTTGATATTAGTGCTCTGATTTCAACATGTCGACCAGTAATTTACCATGACAGCTCGAAATTATAACGGGCAATATATCAAGTTGTCGACCTGAAGTTTCACCTCGGAAACTGGAAATGTTAAAGTTTTAAGGTTGATTATATTGACTTGTTGACTTATGACAGATTTACTGAGGGCTGCACCGCTAGTAAGAAAAAACCTGAAGGACATCATGTAACTACTTTCATCACGAAAACACCAACCAGGGAAACTGCATTTTAGCTCATACAGCAGATTTGAAAATGTCTTTTAACGCTTACAGAAGAGTTTAATATTCATATCCCAGCCTAATCCACAGATTGCTATAAAGAACATTATGTCTAATAGACAACCAATGTCTGCAGAAGGTGGAGTCTCAGGTTAGAGTCAGCGGAGTTAAATTGACACTTTTACTTTTGACTTGTTGAGACAAATATTCAGCATGACAAATCAAAATTAGAGGCCTAATGTTGAATTGTTATATTTCTAGGAATTCAACAGGCGGTATTAAATGGACACTTTGAGTTTTTGACTTGTCGAGGTTGATATTCAGCATGACAAACTAGAAAATTAGAGAAATCATGTTGAATTGTCGTATTTCGATGAATTTAACAGGCAGTATTAAACGGACACTTTAACTTTTTAACTTGTCGAGCTTGAATATTTACTAGTATGACAAACTAGAAAATTAGAAAAATAATGTTGAGTTGTTATATTTCTATGAATTTAACAGGTGGTATTAAATGGACACTTTGACTTGTTGAGGTCGAATATTCAGCATGACAAACTAGAAAATTAGAGAAATAATGTTGAATTGTCGTATTTCTATGAATTTGACAAGTGAATAAGTTCTACCATGCACGCTAAAAGGCATTTACCAGATAAATATTTAGGTGATTAAAGTAGCATCCTATTGTATTTTAGTTGTGGCACATATTCAATTGTTTTTAAAGGGATAACTTGACATTAGCACATTAAAATAATAGTATTATCATCTTAAACAAGAGCGCCAAATGTCACAAAATACGCCCGTCCTGTTTTTTTGAGACCAAGTATAGTAGTAATTGGTTGTACGTCAGCCAAACTTAGAGAGCGGACACTGTTAGTACAGTTTTGGCCATTTCGAGGGACATAATTGTGTAGTGACTAAGATAGCGTTGTAAGTTATCAAACGTGACCAAGATATTCTGCCCATAAACATATTGTCTTAATTTAGCGATGATCGGATAAAGGCTTTACAAGTTATTTAGCTGACAATACCAATTTTAGGTAATTTCTATAATTAAAGAGCAATAACTCTCTATCGACTAGAGCAATATGGCTAGTTATCGAACTTGTCCAAGATTTTATGCCTATACACATTCTGACCAAATTTAGTGATGATTGGACATAAGCTTCTAAAGTTATTGAGCTGACAAGACCAATTTTAGGTAGTTTCTATAATTAAAGAGGGATAACTCTCCATTGACTAAAGTGATATGGCTAGTTATCAAAATTATCCGAGATATTATGCCAATACACATTCTGACCAAATTTAGTAATGATTGGATAAAGGCTTCTAAAGTTATTCAGCTGACAAGACCAATTTTAGGTAATTTCTATAATTAAAGGGCGATAACTCTCAATTGACTTAAGCGATATGTTTAGTTATCGAACTTGTCCGAGCTATTATGCCAATACACATTCTGACCAAATTTGGTGATGATTGGACAAAGGCTCCTAATTTTATTGAGCTGACAAGACCAATTTTAGGTAATTTCTATAATTAAAAGGCAGTAACTCTCGATTGACTAAAGCGATAAGGCTAGTTATCAAAATTGACCCGAGATATTATGCAAATACACATTCTGACCAAATTGTGTAATGATAGGACAAAGGCTTCTAAAGTTATTGAGCTGACAAGACCAATTTTAGGTAATTTCTATAATTAAAGGGTGATAACTCTTGATTGACTTAAGCGATATGGCTAGTTATCGAGCTTGTCCGAGATATTATCCCAATACACATTCTGACTAAATTTAGTGATGATTGGACAAAGGCTTCTTAAGTTATTGAGCTGACAAGACCAATTTTTGGTAATTTCTATAATAAAAGGGCAATAACTCTTGATTGACTAAAGCGATATGGCTAGTTACCGAACTTGTCCGAGATATTAGCCAAATACACATTCTGACCAAATTTGGTGATCATTTGACAAAGGCTTCTAAAGTTATTGAGCTGACAAGACCAATTTTGGATAATTTCTATAATTAAAGGGTGATAACTCTTGATTGACTACAGCGATATGGCTAGTTATCGAACTTGTCCGAGATATTATCCCAATACACATTCTGACTAAATGTAGTGATGATTGGACAAAGGCTTCTTAAGTTATTGAGCTGACAAGACCAATTTTGGGTAATTTCTATAATAAAAGGGCAATAACTCTTGATTGACTAAAGCGATATGGCTAGTTACCAAACTTGTCCGAGATATTAGCCCAATACACATTCTGACCAAATTTGGTGATCATTTGACAAAGGCTTCTAAAGTTATTGAGCTGACAAGACCAATTTTGGGTAATTTCTATAATTAAAGGGCGATAACTCTTGATTGACTAAAGCGATATGGCTAGTTATCCAACTTGTCTGAGATATTATCCCAATACACATTCTGACTAAATTTGGTGATGATTGGACAAAGGCTTCTAAAGTTATTGAGTTGACAACATACTGGACGCCGCCCGCCCGCCAGCCCGCCCGCCAGCCCGCCCGCCCATTTGATGGCCAAAACAGGATTACATAGAATAAGATTATCACTTCTACTTTTTGAGAGCAAGAGAGGCATGAAGGATCAAAATCGCCCACCTGATATCATTACACTTTAGTTCTAGGAAGAATGATGAAAGTAAAGATGGTGTTCAGGATGATCAAGGCATATTATGAAAACAACCTCCAATTTGTAGTGCTGACTGAATATTTGATCTTGACAAGTAGAAAAGTTATAGTTTTGCCTTATTCAGTCACTGGTTGTCTTCAGACATGATAAAGTTTGCAAACTGAACACTTCAAGTCTTATGTGAATGTTCTTATAACAAAAAAAATATGTTTGAAAGATTTTGAAAGGTACCATCTAAGGAACATCCCTGTGAAGTTTCAATAAAATTGGCCCTGCAGTTTAGAAGGAGAAGTTGTTTGTGGGAAATTGTGAACACACAAAGTGACAGACAATGAAGCCGACGACAAATGGTCACCAAAGCTTTTTTAAATTCCGTTTTTAATTAGTCATTGGGCCGATGCAAATAGAAGAAACCAATCATTTCTGATAAGTCAGAGAGGTGATGCAGAAAAATGACTAACGTTGTAGCATGCAGATGTTTATGATTATTAGTCGCCGGGCAGAAGCCCGCAACTTCTATTTTTAATAGGTTTTCGGAAATGACATGGGAGGGGGGATTATTATTAGAAAGAAACACATTTAGATGTCTTGAACATATTACAATTGTGTTTGTTTAAAAACACGAAGTAATGACACATGTATCTAAAATGAAATAAATATTCCGATGTTTTAGGTATTTTCAGTTTCTTTATTTTGACTCGCATTTATGTTTTTTTGTTTTATTTACGAAGACAAAACAGTCCCTATTAGCTAGACTGAAAAACTTTATTTTACACTATATACTAAATGTAACCAAAGGCGATAACTACAAACCTTTACGTCGCACAGTCTAATTTGGTTTACATACCAACTGCGTAGATCAATCTCCTTTGCAGAGAGCCGCTCTTTACACTCATTTACAAATAGTAAATCATAGGTGATTTAAAATGTTTATTTGGTTCGAAACAAATGAAGAAAAGAACAAACCGAGATAAAACTAGTTTTAATAGAAAAATTACTTTGAACGAACATTCCCTGCCTATAAAGAGAGTTTCAAGAACGACACCTCTGCGAAAAGAAAGAATCTGTCTTTCGTACAAAATTATTTCGTCCTTGACAATTTTAAATGTGTCATTTAATTCCCTAAAGGCATATTGTTTCCGATCTGCATATTGTTATGCATCATTGACACAAGGACGCTCATCATATTATAATTTTAAAACATGAGTAGTTTGTTATTTTCATTATAAAAAAGGAAGGAAAGAATTAAAATAAATTAACATGTTGTAGGGCTCAATTTATGTTCGAAATTAAGTTTAAATTATACAACAATTTCATTGAGATTTAACTGTTTAGCTGATATTATATTTCGAAGGTGGTCTAATTCATAAATATTGGACAACATTTCAACATTTGTTAAAGTATGATATAACTAGAAAGGTTGTTTTTATGAAAAAACATTTAAGTACTTTCTTAGTTCTGCTATGGAGAAATTTTACACTATTAAAATATTGAACAAGGGGAGATAAATCATAATTATTGCAAGGTGCACAACTTCACATTGCCATCTATCTAAATTCCAAGTTTCAATAAATTCCTTCAAGTAGTTTCTGAGTTCTGCTCTGGACAAAGTTTACACTATTAAAATATTGAACAAGGGGGAGATAACTCATAATTATTGCAAGGTGCACAACTTCACATTGCCATCTATCTATGTTCCAAGTTTCAATAAATTCCTTCAAGTAGTTTCTGAGTTCTGCTCTGGACAAAGTTTACACTATTAAAATATTGAACAAGGGGGAGATAACTCATAATTCTTGCAAGGTGCACAACTTCACATTGCCATCTATCTATATTCCAAGTTTCAATAAATTCCTTCAAGTAGTTTCTGAGTTCTGCTTTGGACAAAGTTTACACTATTAAAATATTGAACAAGGGGGAGATAACTCATAATTATTGCAAGGTGCACAACTTCACATTGCCATCTATCTATGTTCCAAGTTTTAATAAATTCCTTCAAGTAGTTTCTGAGTTCTGCTTTGGACAAAGTTTACACTATTAAAATATTGAACAAGGGCAGATAACTTTGCAACAAAGTGGCCCAGAGTTATAATTCTTGCAAGGTGCACAACTTCACATTGCCATCTATCTATGTTCCAAGTTTCAATCAATTACTTCAAGTAGTTTCCGAGTTCTGCTCTGGACAAACAAAAGTTAAGAAGAAGAAGAAGAAGAAGAATAACAAGTGCTGATTGTGATTGCAAGCAAGTCACATATATATCCCCAACCAGTAAATTGCCAAATTTACATTTACTTGAAAACATAAATTTCATAGAAATTTGAGCATTTTTAAGTTTTAGCGGCCATTTTTAATAAACAAGAGGCCCAAGAGGGCCAGTATCGCTCCACGGCCATAAGGCAAAAATAAAATCTCCAAACAGCCCTGCCCCGTGGTGGCTATTTTTTTTACCAACCACCATGGCTTAAAGGAATCTTGTAGAGTGTCACCAAAGGAATGTTTCTGCAAAATTATTTGAAAATATGCCTGACACTTTCGGAGGAGAAGATTTTTTAAGTTTTCACTATGATCATATAAGTCAAAATAGCCCCGCCCTCTGGCGGCCATGTTTTTCGACCAATCAACATGGCTTGAAGGAATCTGATAGAGGGTCACCCAATGAACATTTCTACAAAATTATTTGAAAATCGACTGAACACTTTCGGAGAAGAAGATGTTTTAAGTTTTCACTATAGCTATATAACGCAAAAAAGCCCCGCCCCCTGGCGGCCATGTTTTTCGCCTAATCAACATTTCTTGAAGGAATCCAATTAAGGTTCACTCAAGGAACATTTCTACAAAATTATTTGAAGATCGGCCTGACACTTTTGGAGGAGAAGATTTTTTAAGTTTGCTCTTTAGCCATATAGGCAAAATAGCCCCGCCCTGTGACGGCCATGTTTTTTTACCAATCAACATGGCTTGAAGGAATCTGATAGAAGGTCACACACGGAACATTTCTACATAATTATTTGAAAATCTGCTGAACACTTTTTGAGAAGAAGATTATTTAAGTTTTCACTATAGCTATATAAGGCAAAAAAGCCCCGCCCCCTGGCGGCCATGTTTTTCGCCCAATCAAAATTTCTTGAAGGAATCTAATAAAGGGTCACCCAAGGAACATTTCTACAAAATTATTTGAAAATCGGCCTGACACTTTCGGAGAAGAAGATTTTTTAAGTTCTCACTATTTTTTTCTTTCTGTTGCCATGGAAACCAGAATTTTGAATGGATCAAAAAAAATTGAAGGAATTTAGTAGAGGACATTGAGAGGATGCTTCCCATGAAGTTTCAACCAAATTGGCCAAGTGGTTAGGGAGAAGAAGTCGTTTAAAGGAAAAAGTTAACGCACGCACGCACGCACGCACGCACGCACGACGGACAATTCGCCATGACATAAGCTCGACTGGCTTTCAGCCAGTGGAGCTAAAAATGGCTCCCGGGGGATAACATTTGGATGCCGGAAATGAACTCGCCAGACCTATATCTACTTGAAAACCAAATATCATCAAAATCTGAACATTTTTAGTATAAGGCGGCCATTTTGAATATAAAATCGACACCGTGGGATAAAAATTCGATATCGGAAATGAACTCGCCACACCTATATGTAGTTGAAAACCAAATTTCATAAAAATCGGAGGATTTTTAGTTGAAGGCGTCCATTTTGAATCTAAAATGGCTACCGCGAGATAACATTTTGAAACCCGAATGAACTCGACACACACATATCTACCTGAAAACCAAATTACATCGAAATTGGAGAATTTTTAGTTTTAGGCGGCCATTTTGAATAAACAAGAGGGCCATGATGGCCCTGGATCGCTCACCTTAATTATACAATGTACTGCAATGCAAAACACATCAAGACAATTATTCTGAATGCAACCTCCACAGTGTTAACAATACTTTCCTTCATTTGGCCTAGTGATCTATATTTTTTACCTGATATGACCCATATTCCAACATGGACTAGATATCATCAAGACAACATTCTGACTAAGTTTCAACTTGCTCAAAGTAAAAATGCGGCCTCCGGAGTTTGAACAATATTTTCCTTTATTGACCTAGTTTCTGATCCAATATGACCCATATTTGAACTTGACCTAGATATAATTCAGACAAACATTCTGACCAAATTTCAAGCTGCTGAAGCAAACAATGCGGCATCCAAAGTGTTCACAAGATTTTCCTTCAATTTGATCTAGTGACCTAGTTTTTGATCCAGCACGACCCATATTCAAACTTGGCCTACATATCATCAAGAAAAACATTCTGATAAAGTTTTATCATGCTGAAATTAAAAATGCAGTATCCAGAGTGTTAACATGATTACCCTTCAATTTGGTCTAGTGACCTAGTTTTTAACCCGGCATGACCCATATCCGAACTTGGCCTAGATATCATTTATACAAACATTCTGAACAAATTTCAAATTGCTGAAGCAAAAAATGCAGCTTTTACAGAGTTAACAAGATTTTCCCTCAATTTGGCCTAGTGACCTAGTTTCTGATCCAATATGACCCATATTTGAACTTGAACTAGATATCTTTAAGACAAACATTCTGACAAAATTTCAAGCTGCTGAAGCAAAAAATGCGGCATCCAAAGTGTAAAAAAGATTTTCTTTCAATTTGGGCTAGTGACCTAGTTTTTGACCTGACATGACCCATATTCGAACTTGGCCTAGATATCATTCAGCTCAATATTCTGAACAAATTTCGAGCCGCTGAAGCAAAACATGCGGCTTCTACAGAGTTAACAAGATTTTCCCTCAATTTGGCCTGGTGACCTAGTTTCTGACCCGATATGACCCATATTTGAACTTGACCTAGATATATTTAAGACAAACATTCTGACCAAATTTCAAGCTGCTGCAGCAAAAAATGCGGCATCAAAAGTGTTAACAAGATTTTCTTTCAATTTGACCTAGTGACCTAGTTTTTGACCCGGCATAACCCATATTTGAACTTGACCTAGATATTTTTAAGACAAACATTTTGACAAAATTTCAAACTGCTGAAGCAAAAATTGCGGCCTCTGGAGTGTTAACAAGATTTTCCTTCAATTTGACCTAGTGACCTACTTTTTGACCCAACGTGACCCATGTTCGAACTTGACCTACATATCATCAAGACAAACATTCTGATAAAGTTTCAATATGCTCAAGTTGAAAATGTGGCCTCCAGAGTGTTAACAAGATTTTCCTTCAATTTGACCTAGTGACCTAGTTTTTGACCTCATATCGCCCAGTTTCGAACTTGTCCAAGATTTTATGGAGATGAACGTTCTGATAAACTTTCATGAAGATTGGATGCAAAATGTAGCCCGTAGAGTGTTAACAAGCTCAAATGTTGACGAAGGACGCCGGACGCCGGACGGACGCCGGACAAAATGTGATCACAATAGCTCACCTTGCACTTTGTGCATAGGTGAGCTAAAAATGGCAGCCTCGGGATAAAATTTCGATACCGGTAATGATCTCACCACACCTATATGTATTGAAAACCAAATTTAATAGAAATAGGTGCATTTTTAGTTTTAGGCGGCCATTTTGAATAACAAATGGGCGCCGCGTGATAAAATGTGAATACCGCGAGTGAACTCGCCACAGATATATGTACTTGAAAACCAAATTTCATCAAAATCGGAGCATTTTAAGGTTTTAGGTTTTGGCGGCCATTTTGAATAAAAAATGGCCATAGCGGAATAAAATTTACATTTACTTGAAAACATAAATTTCATTGAAATTTGAGAATTTTTAAGTTTGAGCGGCCATTTTTAATAAAAAATGGCCCCCGGGGGATAAAATTTGGATGCCAGAAATGAACTCGCCAGACCTATATCTACTTCAAAACCAAATATCATCAAAATCTGAACATTTTAAGTATAAGGCGGCCATTTTGAATATAAAATCGACACCGCGGGATAAAATTTCGATACCGGAAATGATCTTACCACACCTATATCTACTTGAAAACCAAATTTCATCAAAATCGGAGGATTTTTAGTTGAAGGCGGCCATTTTGAATAAAAAATGGCAGCCTCGGGATGAAATTTCGATACCGGAAATGATCTCACCACACCTATATGTAATTGAAAACCAAATTTCATAGAAATCGGTGCATTTTTAGTTTTAGGCGGCCATTTTGAATTTAAAATGGCCACCGCGGGATAAAATTTGGATAGCGGGAATGAACTCGCCACACCTATATGTACTTGAAAACCAAATGTTATCGAAATCGTAGCATTTTTAGGTTTGGGCTGCCATTTTGAATAAAAAATGGCCGCCGCGGGATAAAAGTTGGATACCGGAAATGAAGTCGCCACACCTATATCTACTTGAAAACCAAATTTCATAGAAATCGGAGCATTTTAAGGTTTGTTGAGGTTTCGAATATATTTTAAGTATAAAAAGGGGCATAACTCCGGGAAATACGAACGGAGTTACCTGTTTTTGGGGCGCGCACAATATCATGTGCTGCTGATTATTTCTACCAAGTTTGGCATCAATATCTTATACGGTGTAGGAGAAGTAGGCCGGACAATACGGACGGAAATTTCTTGATGTTTGATGGCAGTTGTCTAAAAATGGGCATAACTCTGGTAAAAAGGAACGGAGTTACCTCCTGTTTTGGCACACACAATATCATGTGGTGTCGATTCTTTCTACTAAGTTTGGCATCAATATGTTATACATTGTAGGAGAACTAGGCCGGACAAATGACGGACTGAATTTTTTTGATTTTTGACGGCTTCCCGTTCGAAAATGGCGGCCATCTTGAAAATTCTAAAACCCACCTGCGCAACTTCAGGCGGAAACCTATGTTTGTGGCAATTTTCATAAAGATCCCGCCATACATCTCCTAGAAAAACTCCGGACAAATTGGAGGTAAAGAAGAAGAAAAATAATAATAACTAGAATTGTTTTGACAAAAACATGTCTCCCCCTCAAATATCTGTCAAAATCTCTCAAAACATTCCAACCTATAAAGCAGACAAACAAAAATTTGACCAAGTTGGACAGTACTCAATTTTTAATTACTAATGTTTTGTCTTGACCTGGTACAAAGTGGACATGATTTCAAATGGTTTACAGAAACACATATTTTTACTGCAGCTGTAACATTCAAGACTGAAGTATTCTTCAAAACAGTTAACAACTGTTGCTAAACATAAGCAAGCCGTCTTGGAGATATTGAGTGGACAGGAAATAAAGCCTAAAACCTTTGAGCTTCAAGCGTGACCTTGACCTTGAACCTTGAACCGGTATGGTCGAGACGCGGGTTCTGCACGTCGCCTTGATGAGGTGAACATGTGACCCAAGTTTCATGAAAATTCTTTAAGCTGTTTCGGAGATATGGAGCGGCACAAAATAAAGCCTCAAACCTTTGACCTTCAAGCGTGACCTTGACCTTGACCCAGTATGTTCGAGACGCAGGTTCTGCACGTCGCCTTGATGAGGTGAACATGTGACCAAATTTTCATGAAAATCCTTCAAGCCGTCTTGGAGATATTGACTGGACACGAAATAAAGCCTAAAACCTTTGACCTTCAAGCGTGACCTTGACCTTTAACCGGTATGGTGGAGACGCGGGTTCTGCAAGTCGCCTTGATGAGGTGAACATGTGACCCAAGTTTCATGAAAATCCTTTAAGGAGATATGGAGCGGACACAAAATAAAGCCTCAAACATTTGACCTTCAAGCGTGACCTTGACCTTGACCCAGTATGGTCGAGACGCGGGGTTCTGCACGTCGCCTTGACGAGGTGAACATCTGACCCAAGTTTCATGAAAATCCTTCAAGCCGTCTTGGAGATATTGAGTGGACACGAAATAAAGCCTAAAACCTTTGACCTTCGAGCGTGACCTTGACCTTGAACCGGTATGGTCGAGACGCGGGTTCTGCACGTCGCCTTGATGAGGTGAACATGTGACCCACGTATCATGAAAATCCTTTAAGGAGATATGGAGTGGACACAAAATAAAGCCTCAAACCTTTGACCTTCAAGCGTGACCTTGACCCAGTATGGTCGAGACGCGGGTTCTGCACGTCGCCTTGATGAGGTGAACATCTGACCCAAGTTTCATGAAAATACTTCAAACCGTCTTGGAGATATGGAGTTGACACAAAATAAAGCCTCAAAACTTTGACCTTCAAACGTGACCTTGACCTTGACCCGGTATGGTCGAGACGCGGGTTATGCACGTCGCCTTGATGAGGAGAACATGTGACCCAAGTTTCATGAAAATCTTTCAAGCCGTCTTGGAGATATGGAGCGGACACGAAATAAAGCCTCAAACCTTTGACCTTCAAGCGTGACCTTGACCTTGACCCTATATTGTCGAGACACGGGTTCTGCACGTCGCCTTGATGAGGTGAACATGAGACCTAAGTTTCATGAAAATCCTTCAAGCCAACTCGGAGATATGGAGCGGACACGAAATAAAGCCTCAAACCTTTGACCTTCAAGCGTGACCTTGACCTTGACCCTATATTGTCGAGACACGGGTTCTGCACGTCGCCTTGATGAGGTGAACATGTGACCCAAGTTTCATGAAAATCCTTCAAGCCGTCTGGGAGATATGGAGCGGACACGAAATAAAGCCTCAAACCTTTGACCTTCAAGCGTGACCTTGACCTTGACCCTATATTGTCGAGACGCGGGTTCTGCACGTCGCCTTGATGAAGTGAACATGTGACCTAAGTTTCATGAAAATCCTTCAAGCCGTCTGGGAGATATGGATCGGACAAGATTTTGGGGACGAACAGACAGACAGACAGACAGACAGACAGACAGACATCAAGGACAAAAACAATATATCTCCCCTGTATACAGGGGGAGACATAATAATAAGAAACGGTGCAAAAACAATATATCCCCCAACTTTGTTGTTGGGGATATAATAATAAGAATAAGAATAACTACAAATACAGCATGTCCCCCCTTTCGGAGAAGGGGAGACATAATTAGGATGCCAAGCTAATATCATTTTGAGAAAAAGAGAAAACTCATGTCTTTAGCGATTTAACCTTTATCTCATTATTTTAAAAGTAGATTGCTGCAAAGGTGTCCTCTGTTGACTTTAATAGAGGAAAGGTAAAATGACGTGTTATTGCATGCAAATCCTAAATTGTCTGTTTAGTGTTTTTATTGAAAAATAATAAAATTCAAATATTCTGACAAACATCTTGAAAAGTGTATGTGGAATTCACAACTCTTATAATTTTTCCTAAATGAAAGCACTGTATACATACTAAGACTAATGATTGGAAAGATTACTCATTTTTATTACTGTTTATGATCAATAATTAGTTGGTTGTGTGTATGGTCAACCTATGGAGATTGATCATAAACAATGAAAGGCTTCACTTATCATTCACTTCGTTGATCAAACAATGCAAGTTATGAAACATTTTCACTTGACCCCATTCCTGATGTTCCAATATGCCCCTCAGTTGATAACTGTTTATTCAACTACTATAATGTTAGGGTTATGCATAACTGCAGTATGGATTTCCGGCGACATTGATGCGTTGCAACAACTTTCTCTTGTTTACTTCAGTAAACATTATTTCTTCTCTGTCAGTGTATTGATTTTTTAACACGCTTAAACTCTGACCGGGGACATGTTTACACACTGATGAAAGTCGGTCTGGTTCTCAGTATCAATCTTTAGTTCTAAATAAATCTGGCATTTAAGCTGGTAAAACCAGGGACCGTGTATTATATAATGTCCCTGGTAAAAACACAACGTCAAGTGTCCTTCATAATCATATATCAAATGGAATAGACGTCAACCAGGGTAGCTTACTTGTGGACTTGTATTTTCATTGAATAACTGTCACTTATCGACTAGACGGAACCAGTACGTAGAACCCTATTCTTAAATCCACAGTAAATGTATATCATCTTGCATATTGGCAAAACTGTCTATTGATCATTTGTCACTAAAAATTGGTACCAAAAACATGTATGGTTTTATAATCTATGTGGGATAAAGTTTAAACTTTTTGGACAAATTGTAACAAAGTCTCCTGGTACGATAACGCATTGGTACGAAGTCTCCGTAATTTCACCTTGATTATTTATAAATGATTTATAAACAAAAACAAACAAAAAATTAAATGACCATTTCATGAAAAATTGGACATTTTGCCACTTAAATTGTTCAGATGTACATCATAAGACATAACATGTACACACATAAACTAATTGTGAATGTTGTGATAAACAACTTATTAACAAACACAAATTGATGGTGTCCCATGTTTAAGAGAATTGTATTCTAAACAATGGTTCAGTGGATTTTAATACTTTTAACGATTTGACAGTCTGCCTTCATTTAATTTTTTCCAGCAATATATCTTATTCTGCGAATACTTGTAAGCTAATAGGAGAAATACTAACCTGCTATTTCAGACGGAGAGTGCACTTTAATCGTGAATAAAAAACAACTTTAAAAACACGAGGCAATTATCCTTTCATACAAATGGCGGAGTTTTAGCAAGGGGAAGTAACTAATCCTTACTTGGATGATTGGGGGATTCGTCTAACTACTAGTTCGTCTAACTTATACCATACAGCATATATAAATTATAGTAAATGAGGGTAAATGTTTTGTCAAACTGATATACATTGATATATAAAAATATCGATTTAAGTTTAAGTTACTCTGTAGACCCAACTGGTTATATTCGAGTGCAAGAAACCTTAAAGGAGTCTGATAGAGGTTAATCAAGGAACATTTCTACAAAACTATTTCGAAAAGGACAGATACTTTTGGAAAAGCAGGTCTTTAAAGTTTTCAATCAGGCAAAAACAGTACCACACCCTAGTGTCCGTATTTTGAAAAAAATCAACATTGTTTTAGGAATCTGATAGAGAGTCGATATTTAGGAGAGGACATTGAGAGGATGATAACCTGTGACGTTGCATGCCGTTTCGTAAAGCAATTACAGATGAGAAAGCTTATGAAGCAAAACGTTGACGTACTCTCAGACGCACGCAGGCACGACGGACAACTCGCCATGAATCAGACAAGCCGATTAAGAAGGTTTGGACATTTGTCCTCCTTTCTGATGCCTCAGCAAACAAGTTCTATATATAATTAGAATCATTGAACGAATTCGAAAGAGGACCACACACGGATTGATTGAGGCAGGGCTTAACGCAGTTTTCAACAACTTTTCAGTCATATCACGGCGATCAGTTAACCTACTCATGCGTTTCCTAGTTTCCAGACACCAGCACACCGCACACCATACTTTCCAAGCAACTGGCTGTTTTTCCACATAGACTGTTAAACAGTGACTTTTTTAAAACGTCGGAAAGAATGCTGGCCGATCTGGGATTCGAACTCACAACCCCTGCATTGACAGCCCGCGTCGCTACCGACTGAGCTAAAAAAGGAACACTCCTATGGAGTTTCAGTGATATTGAACAAATGACGTCGTTTGAAGCTAACATTTAATAATGACCACCCACATATAGTAATTAGAATAGATCAAATGAAGCCTTTGGGTCAGGTGATTTAAAACTGCCTATATAAGAATGTTATTTTATATTATATATGTCAATATCTCCAAAGGTCGGTTTTCACGTGTGATAAGTCAAGTGACACAAACGATTGATTAGATCATGTACGAATTAATACATTTGTTGTATATAGAGAATATTATGTCCCTGACGTAAGCTATGAACTTTATCTGACGAGGTTGGGAGAATTGATAATTGGCGAGCCTTTGGCGAGACAATTATCCTTTCTCACAGCCGAGTCTGATAAAGTTCATATCTTACGTCAGGGACGTAATATTCTATTTATCTTGCATGTAAAATAAGGGTTTCAGGTAAATCTACATTGATTTTAACTAGTTTTAATAAATAACATACACAATTACAAAAGCCCATTCATGAATGACCTCACCTAAAATATAATGACGTCACGCGCGTGCATAAATCTGCGCCGAATTACATTGTGTACACACGACATACGGAAGCTAAAGAGTTCCGACTTCAACTCCATATTTCTCGATTATTACTACTTAATTTGTATATCTGGTGTGACGTAATACCTTAAAATGCCAATATTAACTCGAACATATTCTTAGTAGAAGTGTAAGTATTGCGGATTGGCCGTCGCTTCAGTACACACGATAGGTCAACATGTATGTCAACCGCCGTGTTTTGAAAATGAATAGTTGTGTTGGATCTGAAAGTCAATGTATAAAGTTAGTTCAGGCTAAGGAAGTTCAAGTAAAACTCAAAGTTTAAATACAGATGACTATATTCAAGACAAGTGTGATGCTCAGGCTTAGTCGTCGTTTAAATTGGAGACATTCATTTTTGGAAAAGGATACCATCACTGTTGTGGGTAGAAATGTCGAAGACACGTTACGAAACTTTTAGTTTTAAGAATCATGTAAACACTAGCTGTACGTAAATGATAAGTTATTTAACTAGAAGAAACATTTTCTGGCTATCTCGCCTAAACGTAAAATGATTTTCTGTCGGAACTGCTGTATGGAAGAGGAATCCGTGGGTAGATTAGGATCGATGTTCGTGAACCCTTTCTCGTGGTAAAACACAGACTGACGATAGAAATTAAACATTTGTCGTTTAACGTGGAGTCATTTAAGTGCATTAAAATGACTTGTGGAAACATAGATATGCTTCTCATTATAGGACATTACTCGCTTCAGATTGTATTTAAACAAGGTTACCTATGAACTGATCACGTGAGAATAAATGGGTCTATGTATGCGACATTTTCAACGAAGAAAGACAGTTCATCAAGTAAGACTGAACATGCAGATCCCGTGTGATTTATATAACGATATTCTTTTCGATTTGTATTTGCATTGTAAAATGTGTTTAAATGTAATTAAAACAATAATAACTTTATTTCTGATTGTTATTTTATGTTTGTTCATTGCTTTGACTGTTATACTATCAACATAATTGAGCCGTTCCACGATAAAAAACAACATTATGGATTCTGCGTAATGTATCAATCCAGATCAGCCTGCGCAGGCTAATCCGGTCCGACACATTCCGTCTCAGGGGGATAGAGGTATTGAGCAATGATTCCTTAAACAGAAAATCCACAGGAGGCAAAACGTGTCTGACCGGGTTAGCCTGCGCGGCATGCTGAGGCTGATCCGGTTCGATAATTATCTGGTGGAACGGCTCATTTATATTTCAGAAAAAGTAGTTCCAGCGATTACGTCATTTCTAAAAATAAGTAGACTGATAAAGATAAAAGTTTATCATACCAGTAGACATGTAAACAAAAGGTTTATCATACCAGTGTTATACGTCACGTAATCTGCTCATTGCATGATAAATGTACATATATACCAGGGGAGTATTTTTATTTTCCAAACATACCGATCACTCTAGTATGTGTTAGCCGAATCAAACAATCCAATTACATACTTTGAGAAACGTTCGGTGTGTTACGACGATTTGAACACATCCCTGAATAACGGTAATTGCTTTCGATGGATTGATTCCCGGCCGGTCACACCAAAGATTAAATGGTAGTAATGGTTGCTCTCCGTTGTGCTCAGGGCCACGACTGACTGGATGGTGACTGAATAAACGACCAGTAGTACTGGTAACTTAACAAGGATATGCTGTGATGATACTAAACATCTTATTTAAAGCAGCGTAATACACTAACCAATCATTAAATACGTGAAATGCCTTTTGACAATTGTTAAATTGCATTATTGCGTCCGTTGCACACATACTTATTTTTGGATGTCGATATACATAACAGAAAAGGTAGCTGGGACTAAGTGGCCAAGATGCCATGAGTAAGTTTACTGCCGCCGTGATGTAAATGATGTAATGTTGAAAATGGCATAAAATCCTAATAAAACAAATTATTGGCCCTATTTGAAGAAAACAGTCCAAATGCCTACTGTCAAAAAAAAAAAAAAAAAAACCTCTACAAATGTATTTTTTACTATTATATAGAAAAATCTTTTGGAGTAAAAAAAAGCTAAAGCTGAGTTTGAGAAAATGTCTTCTTTTGCCACAGTGCTTTGAATAATCTTGTTCCGCAGATGCTCTAAAATGCGTCTGCATGTCGGGAAAAGGTTGCTGCTACTTTCAACATTTTAATTTATCCTTAAAGCAGTGTATCGGACATTATTCTGTCTGCCATATCATGACTGCTAAGATTTGACATTACATGTATTACCTCCATGTTATCAGAATCTTTGATATTACACTGTTAAGGATCAGACAAACGCGGAAAAGGTTTCTGCTACTTTCAACATTTTAATTTATCCTTAAAGCAGTGTATCGGACATTATTCTATCACCCATATCGTGACTGCTAAGAAGGGACATTACATGTATTGCCTCTATTTTTACCGATCGTTGATAATACACTGCTCGGGATCAGACAAAATGTAAGAAAAAGGTTTATGCTACTTTCAAATGTTTAATTTATCCTTAAAGCAGTGTATCAATCATTATACCATGATAATAAGGGAGTATACATGTATTACTCATTGTTAACGAATCTTTGATATTCCACTGCTAGGGATCAGACATTGCTTTTTGTTTGTTTCATAACGTTTGACGCCATTTTCATCTTCCTTTTAATTATATCACTGTGAGAGTTCTCTTATTTAGGATCACTGGGAAAATCGACTCCACCGTGATCAAAGAACAAAGTAGGGTCACTGGTTCCAAATCCCCATCGCTAACCACTTAGCCCAGATTAGTCAAATCGTATTAATCGCACAAGCATTTTGTGTTCAATGTGACCTTTTTCTTTGACCCAATTTTAGGAAAGTAGACTCAAACATTCTCCGGTTATCAATCTGACAAGGTTTTTGTATGTCGAGGTCACTGTGATATTGACATTATGTCCTTAAAATCTATAGGGGTATTTACTGATCATGCAAAATTACCTTGCCAATTTCGAGTACTGTATGTGAATGCAATATCCAGTTATCATTCCAACACACTTTAGTGTAGTGACATATCGACCGACATGTGCAAAGCGATTTCCCCCCTCTTCTCCAAGCCATAATGGTTTTCAAAATCACCTGCTGCAGATCTGTGCGCAAAACATTACCGGCGAGTTGGAATTGATAAAGAAAGAGCAAGAACTATTTCGTTTTAGAAATATTAACACAATTTTATTTAACCGTTATAACTCTGGGGGTAATTCAACAATTTAAACAAGAGGCCTATGCAGGTTCTAAGTCGCAAACCTGAGTATCATTGCACTTACATGTAAGTTCAAGGAAGTATGTCGAAATATCGGGTTCAGGATGATGAAAGGCATATTATGAAAACTACATGCTAAACATCTGGGACACACACATTGTATTGTTGTAGCTTAAAATTCACAAATGTATGTCATGTTAATGGTAAGAAAAATCGACACTGCCACCTTGTGGCCATGTTATCAACATACTTTGATAATTTAAACAGTATACACTTAAGAACATCATGACATTGATAATTTGAGCGGAACATGATTGGATCTAAAGCGATCTTGTTAAGTAGTTATGTGAATGTAAAACGATATTTTTATTGATCGCCACTAAAGGCATTTTTAGAAACAGACACGTGGTCGAACTGCAACCGTCATGAGCAGACTGATCGTAGATGAATCCTGATTTTGATCCTCGCTGAGCACAAAGTCACGAAAGTCGGTCAGTCATCGGATATAATGAAAAGAACGGTTCATTTTGGAGTGTCTTGTGGCAAGGCATATAGGCACATTTCCTAGCCTAGTGCTGGTTTGTTTATCAAGGATGCATTGAGTCGTGAACTGTCGCCGTGATATACCTAACATAATGTTAATACCGGCGTAAAACCACAAGAAACAAACTTGAACATAATAATGTTTCAATTTCTATCCTTGAATGCTGTTTAAGCCACTTTCACAGTAGTTCAGTTATATCATGGCGTTTCCTTGGCGAGTTACAAGTACTACTGGACTCTTGACACCAACAATTCAGTCGAAATGCTAAAAACCAACAATCCTTAGCGTAACGGAGGAATGTCTTTGGTATGAACCGACCGGGGATTGCACCCGTGACTTACCTCAAACGAAGCAGTTTCAATGAAGACAAGTAAATCGATAACTTCCTTAAATATACACAAAAATTCATTAATGTTCCTTTCTTACCTTGATATTTTGTTAATTACGGCTTTGACGACAATTAGTACTGTTGTATTTTCTAAACTTCCAATGTGCGTATACAAAAAAGGACCTTATAATTCTGTTTTAAGATTGGTTACTTTCATGTCAGTAAGACTAGTTTATACAAACATGACTGTAATCACTGTTTGTAACCGTTCATGTAAGTAAGGCTAGTTTATTCTGATATTGCTCGTCAATGTATCATTGTATTGCTATCCTCGGCTATGTATCATTGTATTGCTATCCCCGTCTATGTATCATTGTGTTGCTATCCCCGTCTATGTATCCTGATATTGCTATCCCCGTATATGTATCATTGTATTGCTATCCCCGTCTATGTTTCATTGTGTTGCTATCCCCGTCTATGTATCCTGATATTGCTATCCCCGTCTATGTATCATTGTATTGCTATCCCCGTCTATGAACCATTGTATTGCTATCCTCGTCTATGAACCATTGTATTGCTATCCCGTCTATGTATCCTGATATTGCTATCCCCGTCTATGCACCATTGTATTGCTATCCTCGTCTATGAACCATTGTATTGCTATCCCCGTCTATGTATCCTGGTATTGCTATCCTCGTCTATGTATCATTGTATTGTTATCCTCGTATATGTATTCTGGTATTGCTATCCCCGTATATGTATCGTTGGATTGGTATCCTCGTCTAAGTATCATTGTATTGCTATCCTCGTCTTTGTATCATTGTATTGCTATCCTCGTCGATGTATCATTGTATTGCTATCCCCATCGATGTATCATTGTATTGCTATGCTCGTAGATGTATCATGAAAGCAAAGCTCGCACTATTCTAAGAAATGTTTAGCAGCGAGGTACTTCTGTCAAGTTGAAATGAAAAGAAAAGAGCCCGTTGAATAGCGTTTAAGAAGAATTTCATTTTTATCTAAATCTTAAATATCATAAACAAAGTTTTCAGTAGTAAAATCGATTGTATGTTCATAACAAGGCATTACAAACTGGCAATATGAAATGGTGCTCCAGGAAAACAAAATCATGCGGACGTACACAAGTTTTTGGAAACCATCTACGACTAATTGCCGAACAGTGTCCTAGATGAAGTTGCTCTACAGTTGTCGCAAATGCATTTCGGTGGGTTTCCCCAGATTGTTTAAAGTAATATCTTGAATCATGTTTGTTGTAAGAAAGTAATTGCTCAGAAAATGTAAGACAGTACCTATTACCCTATTCGACTTACAACAAATCTGCATCAGGCCAATTTGAAGAAAACAATTCAATTCAATGGCGTCCAGGCAAAATGCAAGAAATCCTCTTCAAATGCAAGTTTAATTAGTGATTAGAGTTGAAAACATTGGGGACAAATGAATAAATTGCTCATGTTTTCAAAAATAAATTGTCTGCAGCAGATGCGCCAAAATGCAGGTCAATGTTTATGCTACTGGCAACATTTTAATTTATCATTATGCTATCCCACCATTTCATGAAAGCCAAGAAGGGAATAGTCATGTACTACCTCCATGTTTAGCGAAACTTTGATATTACACGGCTACGGATCAGACGTGCCTTTTTGTTTGTTTTATTAGGTTTCACGCCATATTCATCGTTATTTCAATTATATCAAAGTGAGAGTTCTCTTATTCATGCTACCTAAACCGACCAGTTCTAGGCCAGGAAACGTGGTTGCCTAAGAACACTCTACCGTAAGCACCGCGAGTACAGATCAAACTCGGGTCAACAGTTCCAAATACTCATATCTAACCACTCAGCCAACGTACTGAAACACAGATACTCTAAGCAATACACCATTGAACATATCTTTCAACCAGAGATGCCTGGGGAACATTATACCCCAGCTGAGCGTCACATTGTGAGGAACATGTGGAAGATTGAATAAAATATGCATGACCCGAACTAGTAGCCAATTAAGGTATTCATGGTCAATCAGGCATGCCTTTTGAAATCAATGTCACGTTGACAATTGACAGGATATTTAATTCAATGGGGTCGCTTTCCGGTAATGACCAACATCCCTGTCAAATTTAAGACCAAAGGGCTAAAATATTCTGCAGTTATCAATCGGATAAGTTTAGTTGTGTTCAAGGTTACGGTGACCTTGACATTATGTCCTCAGCAGGGTCATCTTATAATCATGTCCAACGTCCCTGCCAAGTTCGTATACTGTAAGTACAAGTATTATCCATTGTCAACCGGACACAAATTTGTCTACTGAAGGACAGACCGACATGTGCAAAGCAAGAAGTAGAAAACATAATGGACGATTTCTAACATTGCCATAATCATTTGAAAAGTCGCCTGCTGCAGATCCGATTGATTAATTGATTAGGGTTTAACGCCGTTTTTAACAATTTCTCAGTCATACTACGGCGGCCAGTTCACCTACTCATGTGTTTCCTGGTGTTCTCACACCAGTACTCCACACAACAATCTTCCCAAGCAACTGGCTGCTTTTCCACATAGACTTAGCCCAATGGTGGAAGACGAATGACGCATGTCGCAATGACTTCTGTCAAACGTCGAAACAAAAGTTGGCCGAGCCGGGATTCGAACTCACAACCCCTAGATTGACAGCCCGCGTCGTTACCGACTGAGCTACCGGGACTCGGTGCTGCGGATTCGACAAAACGTGTCTGCATATGGTAAAGGAGAAGAAAAGAACAGAGACAATATATTTGAATTTTTTTTAACCTACTTTAATGTTCAGTTGAAACGCAATACATCACAATGCACAAACATACAACAATTTAATTTTCACTTGAAACGCCATACATCACAATGCACAAACATACAACAATTTAATGTTCAGTTGAAACGCAACACATCACAATGCATAAACAAACAACAATTTAATGTTCAGTTGAAACGGAACACATCACAATACATAAACATACAACAATTTAATGTTCAGTTGAAACGTAATACATCACAATACATAAACATACAACAGTTTAATGTTCAGTTGAAACATAACACATCACAATACATAAACATACAACAATTTAATGTTCGGTTGAAACGTAACACATCACAATACACAAACATACAACAATTTAATGTTCAGTTGAAACGTAATACATAACAATACACAAACATACAACAATCTTATGTTCAGTTGAAACGTAACACATCACAATGCACAAACATACAACAATTTAATGTTAAGTTGAAAGGTAACACATCACAATGCACAAACATACAACAATTGAATGTTAAGTTGAAACGTAACACATCACAATGCACAAACATACAACAATTTAATGGCTAGTTGAAACGTAATACATCACAATACACAAACATACAACAATTTAATTAAACAAGATGACCATCAATCACGATAGTGAGTATCATAACACCTCAGTTCAAATACGAATGCCAATAAGATCGTCTTCAGGATGATCAACTGCATATTATGAAACTACATACAAAGTTTTATTCATGATTGAAATTGTATCGTTCCAGTTTGAAAATCGACAAAAGTATGTCATGCTTATGGTCAAAAAAGAAAAGAGAAAGATTTTTCTATATATACATAACGGAAATTTTTCCCGATCTCTTGTGTCCATATATTTTTATGTATCGATACAATTTGAATAATAGCGTTCTTTTTAAATGAACCATATTTGAACTTGGCCTAGATATTATATTTACTAACATTCTAAGTTTGTGCGAGCCCAAATTAAAATGTGCGGTTTCTACAGTGTTAACAATATTATACTCTTCAATTTGGCATAGTGAACTAGCTTTTGAAATGTCATGGCCCGTGTTAAAATTTGGCTTTAGATATCATCAAGATCACGACAAAGTTTCAAGCTGCTAATCAGTTTACATGGTTTTACTAAAATGTTGCCCAGTTTGCCACTAACATGACCGAAATGTAAACTGTATATATTATCAAAACAAACATTACAACATGCTCAAGTTAGATTTTCCTAAAATTTCATCTGGTGACCTAGCATTTGACCTGACATGAGCCATATTTAAACTTGACATATATATGTCACCAAGATAGGCATTCTGAAGAGATTCAACCTGATCATGTAAACAAGAGGGCCATGGTACAATTATTAATGCAATGTGAGTTGACATTCTAACCACAATAACTCATTTTGCAGTCAAGAAAACCAGTATAATATGCACTGCCACAAAGAGAAATAACACACACCGTATATTAAGTATTTCAAAATCAGACATTTGGTTTCTTAGAAAATCAATGTCTAAATCTTACATTCTGGGTTAAACGGCCTCAGCCCCTGGTGGCCACGTTATTTGACCAATCAACATGGCTTGAAGGAATCCGGTTCAGACTCACTCAAGAAATATGTCTACAATATTATTTGTTAATCAGTCTGATACTTCTAGTTTTCACTATAGTAAAATGAGGCAAAACAGTCTCGCACTCCGGTGGCCATGTATTTGACCAAACAACATGGCTTGAAATAATATCGTAGAGGGTCACTCATGGAACATTTCTACGAACTAATTTGGAAATCGACGAGATACTTTCGTATATTTTTGTAATCTTTTCAATATGGCCATTTAAGGCAAAACAGCTCTGCCTCCTGGCTGCCATGTTTTTTGAATAAGCACCATAGCTTGAATGAATCTGATAGAGGGTCACCCAAGGAACATTTCTACTATAGCCATATATGGCAAAACAGTCCCTGCCCCTGGCGGACTTATTTGTCGACTAATCAACAAGGCTTAATGGAATCGGATAGAGGATCACACAAGGAACATTTCTACAAGTTTTCGCTAGAGCCATATATGACAAAACAGTCCCACCCCTGGCGGCCTTGTTTTACGACCAATGCGACCAATGAACAAGGCTTGAAGGAATCCGATAGAGGGTCACCAAATTAATATTTCTATACTATATAGTATATACATACTTATTTAGAATATATTAAAAAAAAACTTTCAGCTGCCAAGGTAAACAGAATCCTAAATGGATCATTAAAACTCATTTTGTAATCTTGGTGTGAAAATTGCGAAGAGTCTTGCTGTGAGATTTCAACTAACTTGACCGACTGGTTACAGAGTAGAAGATGTTGACGCACAGTGACAGATTACGCACGCCAACCAAGCGGTTATCACTACATGCTCAGGTCAGTTTTTTTCTTTTAATTTGGCCTAATTACCTAGTTATATTATCAGACACTATCCGTAATCGCACATGACATAGATATCAGCAAGTTAACAAACTGAATAAGTTTCAAGAAGATAAAATGATAATAGTGGCCTCCAGAGTGTTAACAAGCACACTGGTGACGACGGATGGATGGCAAACACCGGGTGAATGAATGAGAACTGTTTTGCGTTTTACGCCACTTTCAACACTTGTTCAGTTATATAACAGCGTTCGTGGGTAATGTACCAGTGTGTTTAATTTATCCTGACACCAGCCAGCCAGTCGTAAAGCTACCACCGCAAATCTGATCGCCAGGGATAGCAGCCGATACCATTTATATGTCTTGAATGACGGAGTAAAGGTGATCAAAATAAGTTGACTGAGTAAAAAAAAATTGTCATTTAAAAAATACCCAAACTCTCAAAGAGTTCTATATATATATATATATATATATGATATAATCAAACCTTCAAAAGGGTTGAAAGAGGTCCACCTCAGGATTTCCTCCATGCAAATTGATTCAATAAGGCCAGCATGTTTAGTAGGTGATGCAACGACGGTAGACACAGAGTGCTCCAGAAAGATAACCCTGAGCCATCAGCTAAGGTCATCCAAAAATACAATAAAAGTAAAAGAAAACACCTACAAAAATGCATGTAAATGTATCATTATCCTACAGACTTTTCATAAGTATGCTTAACTTGACTTATTGTACAGTAAAAACCTCACTGTGGTAAACATCTAAATTAAAATTTCATTTCACAAGACAATTGTCCATCATATGTTATTAGTTGGTAAACAGTGTTTTTAACTGAACACTTATTTAACTCGTATGGATGCTTTCACAGCGTCAAATTAAAGTACAGTATTTGAGAGTTTCATGAACATTGACAATTTTCTCGAAATGAAAGAGTGGATGAACAATTTGTGTACACCACGTTTATAGAACCACCTATTCATTCAACTGGCTAGCGTAACCTAACATATGATTTTATTATCTGAACTTTCCAGCAAGAAAACCAACATTGTGGACTCTGCCTAAAGAATCGACCCGGATCAGCCTAAGCATGCCACACAGGTTAACCAGGACAGACACTTTTTGCCTCCTGTGGATTTTCTGTTTCAGGAATGAACACTCTATACCTCTTTTCCCCTGAAACGGAGTGTGTCGGCCCAGTTTAGCCTACGCGAACTACGCAGGCTGATCTGGGTCGATAGATTGCGCAGAGGCCATTATGTGTTTTTTTTTCGCGGGACGGCTCATTTGTTGTTGCTATAATGGAGGACAATTGACAAATGGAAATCGGTCTAAAAATGAATCAAACTATTAGACCTCACAGCCTTAACTGTAACTGATCCTGAGGGATTCATTGCTTGGTGTTTTAAGCCGCTTTCAGCAATTGGTCAGTTATATCAACGTGTTACCTTGGTTAGTTTTACTTTACGCCATTTTCAAAAGCATTCCAATCATATCACAGCGTTCCATTAGTACAATACCAGTACTACACGTAAGCATACCCTGACACTAGTGCATCAATCGTGAACCTACACCTGCAATCTAGAGCACGTAAAATGGAAGCTGCTAATAACATTGGTATGGTGCAATCAATGGGATATTATCCTGCTCTCCGAGTCCGACTCTGAAAGACTGGGTACCAATACTACTTGTAAGCTTATCTGGACACTTGTGCATCAATAGTAATTATATCCCTACAATCTTGAGCGCAAAGAAGGCTAGCCACTAATACCATTATACCATTTCTTGAGGCATTGGTATTACACAACTTGTGCATTAATAGTTATTATATCCCTACAATCTTGAGCGCAAAGAAGGCTAGCCACTAATACCATTATACCATTTCTTGAGTCATTGGTATTACACAACTTGTGCATTAATAGTAATTATATCCCATTACATTTGCATGCATATTCACAAACATCACATTTAAAAGGATTTATGTATTCTTTGGTGTCTTAATAATGATGTTTTCCGTTTGCATGAATATTCACACACATTACATTGGTAAGGTTTATCTCCAGTATGAATTATTTTGTGTTGGATTAAATTACTTTTCTGGTTGCATGCATATCCACAAACATCACATTTATAAGGCTTTTCTCCAGTATGAATTCTCTTGTGTTTAATTAAAGTACCATTCTGTGTGCATGCATATTCACACAAATCACATTGGTAAGGCTTTTCTCCAGTATGAATTCTTTGGTGTGTGATTAAATCATTTTTATGTATGCAGATATATTCACAAACATCACATTGAAACAGCTTTTCTCCAGTATGAATTCTCTGGTGTAGTATTAAATAACTTTTCTGCTTGCATGAATATTCACAAACATCACATTTATAAGATTTGTCTCCAGTATGAGTTATCTTGTGTCTAGTTAGATGACTTTTCTGTTTGCATGAATATTCACAAACATCACATTTATAAGGCTTTTCTCCAGTATGAATTCTCTTGTGTTTAATTAAAGTACCATTCTGTGTGCATGCATATTCACAAAAATCACATTGGTAAGGCTTTTCTCCAATATGAATTCTTTGGTGGCTGATTAAATCATTTTTCTGTATGCAGGCATATTCACAAACATCACATTGGTAAGGCGTTTCTCCAGTATGAGTTCTCTGGTGTATGATTAAATCTTTTTTCTGTTTGAAGGCATATTTACAAACATTACATTGATAAGGTTTTTCTCCTCTTTGCTGTGTGATTTTTGCATGCATATTCACAAACATAACATTGATAAGTCTTTTCTCGAGTATGAATTCTGTTTTGATTAATTAAACTACCTTTCTGTTTACATGCATATTCATAACAATCACACTGGTAGGGGCTTTTTCCAGTGTACATCCTCTTGAGTTTGATGAAATAACATTTCTGTACATCGAACAAACATCACATTGATAATCGTTATCTCCACTGTCCTTGTGTAAAGAAAATATGGCTTTTGGATCACTTTGTTATATAAAGCGATCACATTTATATTTCTCATATAAAGTCTCTGATAAAATTAGTCTTCTCTGCACTTTACATGTCTCTAAAATGGCAGTTATCGTGTTTCTCTGTAGTATGTCATCATATGTTCGTTTTAATTCCCCTAGATAATGGTTCTTTTCTTGCAGTTTGTACTGAAAAGAAAACAAGGCACGTGATAAATTGAGATGAAGCACACACACACATATAACTTTAGAACATACCATTTATGAGAAGGACTACATGTAACTACACCATTGTTATATGTGACTACTTGTTCTTGTTCAATGGTTAGTGTACTATGCATACTTAAACGTTTGATTTCTCCTCATCCAGTAAATAAGATATGTTTATCCCATCCATCTGGGACATAGAGATCCCAACGTCTCAACTAGTCACCTGAGTTAGGCAATGTGACTTGTCATGTCAATTTAGATTTTTGCCTAATCACATGGCTTGAAGTTATCTTTTAGACGGTCACCAAAGGAACATATCCGCAAAATTATTTGCAAATCGTCAAGATCCTTTCATGAAAAGAACAAGAGCACCGCGTACGGCATAGACGCTCGACTGATAGGGAGGAAACAGAAGAAAAAGAGCTGAGATGAACAAAACACCTTAACCGGACGACCACGCCGCCGCGGACGACGCCAGGGTCATGACAATAGCTCTCTTTTTTTCAAAAGTCGAGCTAAAAATGCCAAATTGCCCTAAAACTTTAACCGGACTCCGCCTCCGACACAGGGGCGAGTAGTAAAGCTCTCATTATTCTTTCGAATAGTCAAGCTAAAAATAAATGAATATGCCATTTTAACCTTAAACTTTAAACATCAAAATTCATGATTTTCAATCCAAAAAGGAGGTCAAACTCAGTATCTTCGGCATACAATGTGAATAAAGTTATTAGATGTAATTATGTTCCAGACAAGAGCTGTCCATAAGACAGCATGCTCGACTATTTGCCATTTGATTATACAGTAAACAGTGGTTACTATGATATGTGCATGAAAGTACATGTACCTTGCATGCGTAACTTTAACCAAATTGTCAAAGTCAAACACGGGCCATAATGTGTACTGAATCCATGCAAGAGTTACCTAAATTGACTGTCTGATACCCCTGAAGACATGAATGAAGTTTCAAGTCAAAATCATAAGTGGTTAATGAGATATGTCCATGATAGTATCTTGCATGTAAAACTTTAACCAAAATATTTATGTCCAAAGAGGGGCATAATTGTGTCAAAATCTGATATAGAGTCTTGGGACTTGCCCGCAAAGTCATTTGATGATGTCCAATAAGTGTGTGAAGTTTCAAAGCAAAAGCATCTGTGGTTTGTGAGAAAAGGCCTTCCATGCAGAACTTTAACGAAAGTTAACATGCCGATGCACTAGCAGCTACTTCTTTCCTTCTATAGATGGGACCGTTAACCGGACCCATTCATAACTAGAGATTGCTTTTTTGAAAAAGCGCTTGTCTCCCCATTTGTGTGGTCGTAGGGGAGGAAAAGAAATGATGGAGATGATTTTTTTAGTTTTGGACTGGAGATGAAGCAACAGTGACAATCCTCAGTTATTGAGCGGAAACCATTTTTCAGCTGAGGGTTACCATGACCTTGACCTTTGACCTACTGACATCAAAATCAATAGGGGTCATCTACAGGTTAGGACCAAGCTGCACACCAAGTATGAAGTTCCTGGGTATAAGCGTTCTTGAGTTATTGAGTAAAACACATTTTTCAGCTGAAGGTTACTGTGACCTTCGACATTTGACCTTGTGACCTCAAAATCAAACAAATTCAATAAAGGTCATTTACTGGTTAGGACAAACCTGCACACCAGGTATGAAGTTCCTCAACATAAGCATTCTTTAGTTATTGAGAGGAAACCATTTTTCAGCTGAAGGTTACCATGACCTTGACCTTTAAGCTAGTGACCTCAAAATCAATAGGGGTTATCTACTGGTGGTGACCAACCTGCACACCAAGTATTAACTTCCATGGCCACAGCATTCTACAGTTATTAAGCAAAAACAATGTTTCAGCTCATTGTCACTGTGACCTTTCAGCTCAAGGTCACTGTGACCTTGACGTTGACCTAAAAATTAATAGGGTCTTCTACTGGGCATGGCCAACCTGCATAACAAGTATGGAGTT
This sequence comes from Serripes groenlandicus, assembly GCA_031761405.1. Lineage (NCBI taxonomy): Eukaryota > Metazoa > Mollusca > Bivalvia > Cardiida > Cardiidae > Serripes > Serripes groenlandicus. The sequence continues at coordinate 18,395,426 of JASEVX010000014.1, forward strand.
CCTCGGCCCAAGCGTTCTTCAGTTATTGAGCGGAAACCATTTTTTACCTCACAAGGTCACCATGACCTTGACCTTTGACCTTCTGACATCAAAATCAATAAGAGTCATCTACTGGTCATGACCAACCTGCATACCAAGTATGAAGATCCTATGCCCAAGCGTTCTTCAGTTATTGAGCGGAAACAAGTGTGAAGGAGGTGACCTTGACCACTGTGACCTTGACCTTTGACCTAGTGACCTTAAAATTAATAGGGGTCATTTGCTGGTGGTGACCAACCTGCACATCAAGTATGAAGTTCCTGGGCCCAAGCAAAAACTATTTATCAGCTCATTGTCACTGTGACCTTTCAAGCTCATGGTCACTGTGACCTTGACTTTAGACGTACTGACCTCAAAATCAATAGGGGTCTTCTACTAGGCATGGCCAACCTGCATACCAAGCATGGAGTTCCTCAGCCAAAACGTTCTTCAGTAATTGAGCGGAAACCATATTTTACCTCACAAGGTCACCATGACCTTGACCTTTGACCTTCTGTTATCAAAATCAATAGGGATCAGCTACTGGTCATGACCAACCTGCATACCAAGTATGAAGTTCCTACGCCCAAGCGTTCTTCAGTTATTGAGCGGAAACAAGTGGGACAGACGGAAGGACGGAAGGACGGAGGGACGGACGGAAGGACGGACGGACGGACGGAAGGACGGACGGAACGGTCAAAAACAATATGTCACCCCCATGTAATGGGGGAGACATAATAACACTCGGTTCTTTACAATGTTCTGACAGCGTCGGTCGGACTGTTCAAAATTCTTGCCATCAAGCATAATTATATTTAATTGATTTTCTGACAAAAAAAAAAAATCTCGACACGACGGCGTTGTTTACATTTCTAAATGCTGTATATTCCTTCAGGTGTCGCCTTTTTTTTACAGAATATAATATTTAATGAAATCATTTATTCAACGAAATCATTATATATATCTTATACATACAAAAGTATAGGGAGTTGGTCGATATTTCGTTTAATTTTGTTTTACCTATGTGTCTAGTCAATTTAACCACTTGTTCGAAGGAAACAAAATGGCGAAAGATTCAAATTGTTATCTGATGTGAATTTGATTATCATGTATTAAAGTAGTAAAGAGATAAGCCAATTTTTGAGACTCATGTCAATGTTAAATATGATTTATTTTTGTCGTTACAATAGACATCATGATAAAAGTTAATTGCTCCGTTCAGAAAATGTGAATGGAAAATTACATATTGAAGACGTATGCATAAATAAAGTCTCAAGATGATATTGATTCAAACGTTTGGAACAGAGTCGTCTGTAAACCTTTGAGATAGCTACTTACCATGACGTAAACAAATCAATTATGTAAACAGGCTTTGTTTCCATAGAAGATGCGCATGCATTTACAGGTTATTCCCAATGGAGCTATTTATAACACCGATTGCTGTACAATTATTATGAATTGATGAAATCCCTTTATAAAACCATAAGCGGCGTTTAACAGAAATAACTAACACACATAATTTGTAATTTTTACATCGAAACATATAAATAGTATAAACAGTCACTGTAATGTGAATATTGAAAGTTTCAATTTGATAATGACATCCGTAAACAAGAGGGCCAAGATGGCCCTAAATCGATCACCTAATTGATAGTAAATTAGTAGCAAATATTTAACTGCAAATATCTGGGAAAATTTGATCAAGGATTGCAAATGAAACTGCAAGGAGTGGACACTTCTCAAGAAACAGCTTATCAGTAAAGGCCATTTATATCTTGAAATCTAACAAGAACTTTAATAAGAATGGAATTATAAAGTTTTTGTCATTTTGCACCTTTCCTGATGCCGCCTTGCTGCCCTGTTTTTCAACGAAATCAATATGGCTTCAACAGTTTATTTAGAGTGTCACTTATATAAAGGAACATTTCTACCAAATTATCTTGCAATCGCACAAGCAGATTATGGAGGAAAAGGATTTTAAAATGTGGGTATTTTTCTCACTTTCTGATGCCGCAGCAACCAAAGTTCTCAATGAAATTTAAATCTTTGAACAATTTTGAAAGAGGACCACCAAAGGAACATTCCTGTGATGTTTTGTGGAAATTGGTCTATTGGAATGGTAGGAGTTGGTTGTCATTTGTAGCTAAAAGTTCAATTTACCCCTTTCGTGATGACACCTGGTTGATATGATTGTGTAACCAATCAAAACGGCTTAAACAAATTAAATAGAGGATCATTACAGTAAGATTCGTATTATATTTTCTTAAAATCAGACAAACACTTTCATAAAAATGTAATTTTCAAATTTTGTCATTTTGCCCTTTTTCTGATGCCGCCTGACTGCCATGTTTTTTGACCAATCAGTATGGCTTGAACAATTTTTATAGAGGGTCACCCAAGAAACATTTCTACCAAATTATATTTGAATCTGACAGGCAGATTCGGAGGAGAAGATTTTTAAAGTTTGGACATTTTGTCCCCTTTCTGATGCCGCAGCAACCAAAGTTCTCAATGGAATTTAAATCTTTGAACAAATTTGAAAGAGGACCACCAAAGGAACATTCCTGTGATGTTTTGTGGAAATTGGTCTATTGGAATGGTAGAAGTTGGTTGTCATTTGTAGCTAAAAGTTCAATTTACCCCTTTTGTGATGACGCCTGGTTGCTATGACTGTGTAACCAATCAAAACGGCTTTAACAAATTAAATAGAGGATCATTAAAGTAAGATTCGTATTATATTTTCTTAAAATCAGACAAACACTTTCATAAAAATGGAATTTTCAAATTTTTGTCATTTTGCCCCTTTTCTGATGCCGCCTGACTGCCATGTTTTTCGACCAATCAGTATGGCTTGAACAATTTTTATGGAGGATCACCCAAGGAACATTTCTACCAAATAATATTTGAATCTGACAGGCAGATTCGGAGGAGAAGATTTTTAAAGTTTGGACATTTTGTCCCCTTTCTGATGCCGCAGCAACCAAATTTCTCAATGGAATTTAAATCTTTGAACAATTTTGAAAGAGGACCCCCAAAGGAACATTCCTGTGATGTTTGGTGGAAATTGTTCTTGCGGTTCAGGAGGAGGTGATGTTTAAAGCTAAAAGTTAACGCCGGACGGACGACAGACGACGGACGACGGACAAAAAGTGATCAGAATAGCTCACCTTGAGCCTTCGGCTCTAGGTGATCTAAAAAACTACTACATCCGGTTTACGATTGATAATGTATGATACTCTCTGATGATCGCAAAATGCCAAACCTGTTCAAATTTGTTTTCACTTCTAGATCAACGGAGATGGAACGACAGTCTCCGGATAAGAGTGAATCAAATGTCACTAAAAATGCGGAAATAAACCATGCGATCTTAAAATAAAACGCGGTGTTCTACCTAAATGGCAGAAAGTACATTCGTGGAGCAGGCCCCTACGATTTGAAGAATCGCTACACGCCATGTTTTACATGACATGTAGAAGTTTGGAGACGATTTCGTCTTCTGTCACTCGCTGTACAACTTTTCGTGTTAAAACAGTCAACAGTCATGCGATAAGTATATATTACATGTGTCTGAAAGAAAAACAGAAAATTGTCGTCTGCTATTACACTTACAAAACTGTCAATTCATGTCAGTCTGCTCTGTGAACAGCTCCGTGATTTTCTTAAAACAAATAAAGTTTGGTTTTGTGTTATTTGAGTTATTCTTTCTCATTTGAATGAATAGCATGTTTATCATAAAACATTCGGATAAGTTGTATTTGTGGCTGGGCAAGTAAATTTTCAAAATACTTGTCCTACTGGGCAAGTAGGTTAAAAAATGTAGAGGCATGGCTTTTGGTAATGATTTCGTGCATCTGATTAGCTGTTGGGTTTTTAGAGAATTTCTATAGGTCACGTGACCTTTGTAACCTTTCAAGATGGTGACAGTGGCATAGAAAAAGATATATTTACGAAACGTTTCGTAAAAATAAATATACCACTGAAATTATAAGGCAGAAGTCTAAACTTAATTTCATTTCATTTGTCTTTCGATACATTGGTGAAAGGGCTCAACACAATTAACTTGCGATGTTCAAAAAGTCAAATAACCAGCTTGGCAAACCAAATAAGGTTGACAAATAGAACCGGTTTAAACCGGTTCATAATTACTCACATGAGTAATTTATTTATAGTCAAAATAATTTAGTTCTCAAAATGTTAAATTATACGGCTTCAAAAATAAGGTATAGTCTTTAGACACTTACAATGTGTGTGGATATTGAAGCGAAGATAATAAATATATATTGTGTTGTCACATGTATCTCTGGTGTCCTAAGATCGTGATCTTAAGAACTAAAATAAACTACATTGTCATGTAGTTGAAGTACTGAATGAATCTTTAGCCATCAGAAAACATTAACACACTGCTCAATCGACTGCTAATACAAAGCCATGGGAGAAAAGAACGGAAATATTGACGTGAGGAACTAAGCTAGATCACAAAGCTGAAAGTTTCTCGACGTGTGGATGTTGAAGCAAAGATAATAAATCTATATTGTGTTGTCACATGTATCTCTGGTGTCCTAAGTTTGTGATCTTAAGCACTAAAATAAACTACATTGTCTTGTATTTGAGATTTTTTTTTTTCAAATCACTGGTCAGGGGTTCACTTTATTACAATATAATATTGTACTGGTTGTTGATACTTTCGACGTCTTGACTATAGGCATAATTTTAATACTCTCTGCAATTTTATTTATTCAACAAACATTTGTAAGATAACGGGAGATATATTTACCTGCTATTTCAGACTTCATTCCACTTTAATCGTGAATATAAATCACCATTTATAGACACGAAATCCAGTCGTACAAATGGCGGACTTTTAGCAAGGGGAAGTAATGGATACTGGAGGTTTCGTTTAACTTCCAGTTCGTTTTATTTATACTAGATACAGTACATTGGGTAGAGGTTTCGTAAAACTTCCAGTTCGTTTTATTTATACTATACAGTAAATTAGGTAGAGGTTTCGTTAAACTACCAGTTCGTCAAACGTATTCTTTATAGTGAATGGGATAGAGGTTTCGCCTAATTACCAGTTCGTCAAACATATTATTTAGAGTAAATGGGATAGAGGTTTATTTAAACTACCAGTTCGTCTAACTAATGTGATAGATGTTTCGCCTAATTATCAGTTCGTCTTCCTTCTATTATATAGTAAATGGGATAGAGGTTTCGGCTAACTAACACTTCGTCTAACTAATATGATAGAGGTTTCGCCTAATTATCAGTTCGTCTTCCTTCTATTATATAGTAAATGTGATAGAGGTTTCGCCTAACTACCAGTGCGTCTTCCTTCTATTATATAGTAAATGTGATAGATGTTTCGCCTAACTACCAGTTCGTCTTCCTTCTATTATATAGTAAATGGCATAGAGGTTTCGCCTAACTACCAGTTCGTCTAACTAATATGATAGAGGTTTCGCCTAATTATCAGTTCGTCTTCCTTCTATTATATAGTAAATGGGATAGATGTTTCGCCTAATTACCAGTTTGTCTTCCTTCTATTATATGGTAAATGGGATAGAGGTTTCGCCTAATTAACAGTTTGTCTAACATATACAATAAAGAAACTGGGATATATGTTTCGCCTTATTACCAGTTCGTCTAAAATATAATAAAGAGTAAGTGTGGTAGATGTATCGTCTTAGTTATATATATATGAATGATTATTATGCACTATATATAATTTATACCAGGAACTTAGATAGGAGGGATAAGTTACCTAAAATATTTCCTAAAATATCACCCCTCCCATCCATTGTAGAAAGTAAAACTAAAAAACTATTTTAATATTTGACAAGAACAAGGAGATATTTCCATAAAATTTAAACATTGGTCTTTTGCCATAGATCAAACGTTTGAATACATTACACTTTTTGATACTCTTAGCTCTGGATGAATTATACCAGTGAGGCTATGACTGTTGGGGCAAAATTGTTAACATTTCAAAATCACAATAACTGGCTGTTTAAAACAGTCATTATTCAAATTATGAAGATATTCTAAGTCATTGAATTCATCTGTTGCTTAAGTTGAAAGTTAAGGCTTTAAGTTTAAGGTGAAGGATCACAATAACTCACCTCGAGCACTTAGTGTTCAGGTGAGCTAATAGGAGGGCCACTATAGTCCCAAATCGATTACCTGAGTGATGGCATAGGAGCAAATGTGTAACTGCCAATATCGAGTAAAGTGTGAGAATAAAACTGTAAGGAGTGTACACTGTAAATGCAACAGCTTATTTTTAAAGGACACTTGTAAAAAGGCATTATATCTCTGAATGTTTTGAAAGAGGACCACCAAATGAACTGGGATGAACATTCCTGTGTAGTTTAATAGATACTCGTCCAGTGCCTTCAGAGATGTCATTTGAAGCTAAAGTGTTCGAACCGCTATGTGGAAATCAGACAAGTACTTTCATAGGACTTGAATATCAAGATTTTGTAATTTTGCAGCCTTTTCTGATGCCGCATAGCCGTCATGTTTTCAACAAAGCAATGTTGCGTGAAGAGGTTCACACAAGGAACATTTCTACCAAATCATATTGGAATCAGACAAGCCAATTCAGAGAAGAACAATTTTAAAGTGTTGGCATCTCCGTTCTAATGTCGCAGCAACCATAGTTTTACATTTAATTAAAGACAACCAACAGATTCAAAAGTGGGCCACTATTGGTCCAGTAATCTGTTCAGGAGATCTACTTTGAAGCTAAAAGGTTATTTTACCCATGTTTTGATGCCGCCTGGTAGCTATGGATTTCAAACAATTAATATGACTTTAACACATTAATAAAGAGGGTGACTGAAGGAACATTTCTACTGAATTATCTGGATTTCAAGGAAGCAAATTTAAAGGGTTGAAATAATGCCACCAGACTACCTTGTTTTTTTTTAAAAATCATTCAATATTGCTTGTACACTTTTTGTAGAGGGTTGTCCAATGAACGATTCTAGCAAATTATCTTAGAATTAGAGAAGCGGATTCTGAGGAGAAGAATTTGAAGTTTTGGCAATTTCCCCCATGGCTGATGCCGCTGTAACTTAAGCTGTACATGTATATAGAACTTTAGACACATTTAAAAGAGGACCACCACAGGAACAAGCCTATGATGTTTGGTTGAAATTGAACCAGTGGTATAGGAGGGGGTGTCGTTTGAAGCTTAGAGTTAACGACGACGACAAATGGACGACGGACAGATAGTGATCAGAATAAATCAAATAAAGCATTTGGTTCAGGCGATCTAAAAACTGACTATAAAATAATGTTATTTGATATTATTATGTTAAATATCTCCGAATGTCGGGTTTCGAGTGTCCTAAGTCACGTGACACATAGGATTGATCAGATCAGGTACGAATGAGTGTATGCGTTGTGAATGTACATGAATACCAGGGGTGTATTCAGATTGTCCTAACAATCACTTCGGTATGTGCTAGCCGAATTAACCAATCAAATTACAGCTTTTGAGTGGCACTCGGTGTGTTCCGACAGTCAAAATACACCAATGGTTAACAGGACTTGCTTTCATTAAATGCTTGCAATGCCTTTTCACAATAACTAAGTAACATTCTTTGCACTCATACTAACTTTGAATGTATGCGAAACATTAGACTCAGCGGTAAAGCACCGGTCTCTTGGCCAAGGTTCCCACAAAGTCGATGCGAATATTGGCTTCAAAACTATACAATAACTCCGCGTAATTAAATGTCTCGCCGTTCACCGCTTTGACTAGCAAAGCTTGATTTAAAGACACAGAGTAAAATAACAAAACTTTAACGTTGAGCTAAACGCAAAGTTAAACAAGATGTGTTTGTGAAACACTGATGCCCCCGAATGGCAACATCTAGGTCAAAGATCAAGGTCGCAATGTCAACAATTTTGGTACTGACAGAAAGGTCATGTAAATGTCATGTTTTTTCGAGAATGGCAACATCCAAGTCAAAGGTCAAGGTCGCAAGGTCAAAATTGTTGGTACTGACAGAAAGGTCATGTCACAAGGAATACACATGTGAAATATGGTAGCCGTACCTGTTATGGTTCAAAAGTAGTGGTCAAGGTTAAAGTTTTTTTCAGAGAATGGCAACATCTAGGTCAAAGGTCAAGGTCGCAAGGTCAAAAAATTTGGTACTGACAGAAAGATCATTGTCACAAGGAATACACATGTGAAATATGGTAGCCGTACCTGTTACGGTTCAAAAGTAGTGGTCAAGGTTAAAGTATTTTTCGAGAATGGCAACATCTAGGTCAAGGTCCCAGGTTCAAAAATTTTGGTATTGACAGAAAGGTCATGTCACAAGGAATACACATGTGAAATATGGTAGTCGTACCTGTTATGGTTCAAAAGAAGTGGTCAAGGTTAAAGTTTTTTTCGACAGACAGACAGACAGACAGACAGACAGACAGGCCAAAAACTAGATGCCCACCGAATCGGTGATTCCGGGGGCATAAAAATAAAAGATTTAACAAAAAAAAGAATTCCAAATGTTGACCCAAAAAACCTGTTTGATATGTTGAAGTATTTTGTTTATGAAATGTGTGTGCACAATTTGAAATAAATCTACCTACAAATGAAAGCTATGTCCAATTCTCTAAATCCACCAAATACCATGTTATTCAAACTCAGCATCTGCAGTATACAATGTGAAGAACGGTATTATATGTAACTATATTTCAAAAAAATGAATGCCCTAGCACCAGAACTTATTGAGAACATTAAAAAAGAAAAGAAACTTTAACGTTGAGCTAAACGCAAATGTTTGACGTTGCCGTCGCCAGAAAAGCAACACCTTAGTCTCGCTGCTTTCGCATCTCCATCGCGGCGAAACAGAAACTATGCTATGTCCTCAAGTACGTACACGTACTGGATTGGTCAGAAGCAATTTCATTCAAGAAATTGACCAATCAGAAGTAATTACTGTGCACAGATACTTTTTTTTCCAGAGTTTAGTAGTTTCGGGGCTTGGTTGAGAATCATGGATGCATACATCACGTGTGATTAACACAAGTTATAGGAACTTAGTTTACAATCAAAGTAAAATAAATGAGTTTAAGTTAAATAAAAAACGTGGTCAGGAAAGCAAAGCTCGCACTATTATTCATTGATTGATTGTGGGTTAACGTGGTTTTTAACAATTTCTCAGTTATATCACGGCGGCCAGTTCACCTTCACATGTATTTCCTGGTTTTCTCACACCAGTACTCCACACAACAATATTCCCAAGCAACTTGCTGCCTTTCCACAAGCCTTAGCCCATTGTGGAAGACAAATGACGCATGTCGCATAGACTTTTGTCAATTGTCGGAAAGAAAGTTGGACGAGCCGGGATTCGAACTCACAACCCCTTGATTGACAGTCCGCGTCGCTACCGGGGCTCGCCTTCGCACTATTATAAGAAATGTTCAAGAACAAGGTACTTCGGTCAAGTTGAAATGGAAAGAAAGAGTTGAAAAATAATTTCTTATTGTTTTATCTTCATCAAAACCATAAATATCATAAACATTCTTTGCAGCAGTAAAAGCGTTTGTATCTTCAAAACATGGCATTACAAATTGGTAATATGAAATGGTACTTCAGGAAAAAAAAATGCTGACGTATACAAGTGTTTTGAAACCTTCTTTGACGTATTGCCGAAAAGTGGCCTGGCTGATCTGGGTCTACAGTGGTCGAAACTGCCTTTCGATAGGTTTCCACAGAGCATATAAAGAAATATGTTGAATTGTGTTTGTAGTTAGAAAATAATTGCTCAGAAAATGTAAGAAAGTACCCTTTACCCTATTCACCTTACAGCAAATCTGCATCAGACCAATTTGAAGAAAACCTTTCAAAGGCTTCCAGGCCAAATAAAAAGAAATCCTTTACACATGCAAGAGAATTGAATACATTTGGGACAAAAGGATGAATTTATCATGTTTCAAACATCGTCTGCAGTAGATGCACGAACATGCGGGAAAAATGCTTTTGCAACTTTCAGCATTTAAATTTATCATTAAAGTAGTGTATCACTCAATATACTATCCCACCACATCATGAATGCCAAGAAGGGAATATACATGTACTACCTCCAGTTCTAGCGAATCTTTGATATTTCACGGCTAGAAATCAAACATGTCTTTGTGTTTGTTAAATCAGGTTGGATGCCATTTTCATCGTTATTTCAACCTTATCACTGTGAGAGTTCTCTTATTCAGGATACCTGTGTAAACCAATTATATGCAAGGAAACGTGATTGCCTAAGGACACTCTATCATTACTACCGCGAGCAATGATCAACCTCGGGTCACCAGTTCCAAATACCAATATTCAACCACTCAGCCAACACACTGAACCCAGGCATGTCAATCATGAGGAGGATACTCTAAGCAATACACCACTGAGTGACGGAGTGGGTAAACCCAGCTCAGATACAGCAAAGCTGAAGTAGATGACGTTGAAAAGATCTAGGAAACAAGAGGCCCATGAGGGCCTATGCTCTACTGGTATGGTTCTTTGGTCATTTTCAATCCAGAGCATGTATGTATGGTGAAGATCGGATAGTAAATGGAGGCTCTTTTGTTTTCACAAGCTGTATTATAGTAATTTTTACAATTTCATGGGCCATAATCCAGTCTTGCATTGGCGGATCTGGCTGGTTTTCAAAAGGAACCAAGCTCTAATCAGTATTTAACTACTATCTAAGTTTGGTGAAGATCAGATAGTAAATGAAGCCTCTATTGTGTTCACATGCTCAATTATAGCAATTTGGACACTTTCAAGGGCCATAATCCAGTCTTGCATGGGCGGATCTGGCTAGTTTTCGAAAGGAACCAAGCTCTCATGGATATCTAACTACTGTATAAGTTTGGTGAAGATCAGATAGTAAATGAAGCCTCTATTGTGTTCACATGCTCAATTATAGCAATTTTGACCATTTCAAGGGCCATAATCTAGTCATGCATGGGCGGATCTGGCTGGTTTTCGAAAGGAAACGAGCTCTCATGGATATCTAACTACTGTATAAGTTTGGTTGAGATACAATCAAAAGTGAAGACTGTATCGTGTTAACAAGAAATTGTTTACGGACGCACGGACGCACGCACAACAGACAAATCGCCACGACATAAGCCCTTCTGGCCTTTGGCCAGTAGAGCTAAAAATATGGAAATATAGTTCAACAAGAGATGCCTGTGCCAAGCGTCAAATTGTGAGGAACTCGTGGAATATTGAATAAAATATGCATGACCCGAACTTAGAGCCAATTGTATAATTCGAGCTTGAAAATCAACAAAAGTATGGCATGCTAATGGTCAGAGAAGAAAACAAAGATGTTAATATAAACACGTAACGTAAAATTATCCGGACACCATGTAGCCATAAATGTGTATGTATTGAAACAAATTGAACAATATGGCCCTAAATCGCCACCCAAGGAACATTTATACCAAATTATATTGGAATCTGACAAGCAGATTCAGAGAAGAAGAATTTAAAGTTTGGACATTTTGCCCCCTTTTTGATGCTACAGCAACCATAGTTTTCATTGAATTTAAATCTTTGAACAATTCTGACCACCGAAGGAACATTCCTGTGAAGTTGAAATTGGTCCTGTGGCTAAACGTTCACAACGGATGGCTGACGCACAGAGAGTGATCAAAATAGATCGCCTTGAACCTTCGACTCAGATGATTTAACAAGAGGACCAAGATGGCCCTAAATCGATCACCTGAATGATAGTTAATTAGAAGCAAATATCTAACTGCAAATATCTGTGAAAATTTGACCAGAAGTTCAAATGAAACTGCAAGAAGTGGATACTCAGTTAAAGAAATAGTTTATCAGTAAAAGCCATTTGTATCTTGAAATCTAACAAGAACTAATAAGAATGGAATTATAAAGTTTTGTAATTTTGCACCTTTCCTGATGCCGCTTTGCTGCCCTGTTTGTCAACGAAATCAATATGGCTTGAACAGTTTTTGTAGAGTCACCCAAAGAACATTTCTGCCAAATTATCTTGGAATCTGACAAGTGGATTATTGAGATGGAGGTTTTTAAAGTTTGGGTATTTTTCTCAATTTCTGATGCCGCAGCAACAAAAGTTCTACACAGAATGCAAGTCTTTGAACAATTTTGAAAGAGGACCATCAAAGGAACATTCCTGTGAAGTAACGTTGAAATTGGTCGAGTGGAATGGTAGGAGTTGTCATTTGTAGCTAAAAGTTCAATTTATCCCTTTTGTGATATCGCGAGGTTGCTATGATTTTGTAACCAATCAATACGGCTTGAACAAATTAAGTAGAGGATCACTGAAGTAAGATTCCTATTAAATTTTCTTAAAATCAGACGAACACTTTTAAAAAAAGGGAATTAATTTTTTTTGTCATTTTGCGCCTTTTCTGATGCGGCCTGGTTGCCACGACTGATTAAATTACCTGTCTGATTGCATGTATATTGACAAACATTACATTGATATAGCTTTTCGCCTGTTTATATTATTTTGTGTATTAAACTACCGTTCTCTTTGCATGCATATTCACAAACATCACATTGATAAGGCTTTTCTCCTGTATGTATTCTTTGGTGTATTATTAGTCTACCGTTCTCTTTGCATGCAAATTCACAATCATCACATTGATAAGGCTCCTCTCCTGTATGTATTTTTTGGTGTCTGAATAAAGCACCTATCTGTTTGCATGTATATTAACAAACATCACATTGATATTGCCTTTCTCCTCCAATGTGTATCTTAGGTGGTTGATTAAATTACCTTTCCTTTTGCATGAATATTGACAAACATCCCATTGATAAAGTTTTTCTCCCCTACGTTTTCTGCTGTGGTTGATTAGATTACCTTTCTGTATGCATGCATAATCACAAACATTACATTGATAAGACTTTTTTCTCCAGTTTGTCTATGAGTTCTAATTTGTCTGATTAAATCACCTTTCCCTTTGCATGCACATTAACAAACATCACACTGACAAAGCTTTTCTCCAAGTTGTTTTATCTTGTGTTTAAATAAACTACTGTTATCTTTGCACGAATAATCACAAACATCACATTGATAGGGCTTTTCGCCTGTAAGTTTTCTTTTGTGTATTATTAATCTACCTCTCTCTCTTTGCATGCATATTTACAAACATCACATTGATAAAGCATTTCTCCTGTATGTTTTCTTTTGTGTATTATTAATCTACCTCGCTCTTTGCATGCATATTCACAAACATCATATTGCTAAGGCATTTCTCCTGTATGTATTCTTTGGTGTTTGAAAAAATGGCCTTTCTGTTTGCATGTATATTGACAAACATCACATTGATAAGGCTTTTCTTCTGTATGTGATTAAACTATCTTTCTGTTTGCTTTTATATTCACAAACATCACATTGCTAAGGCTTTACTCCTGTATGTATTCTTTGGTGTTTGATTAAAGCACATTTCTGTTTGCATGCGTAATCACAAACATCACACTGACAGGGCGTTTCTCCTGTATGTTTTCTTTGGTGTCTGATTAAATGAGCTTTCTGATTGCATGTATATTGACAAGCATCACATTGATAGGGCTTTTCTCCTGTATGTATTCTTTGGTGGTTTAATAAGTGACATTTGTGTTTGCATGTATATTCACAAACATCACATTGATAAGTATGTTTTCTTTGGTGTCTGATTAAATGACTGCTATCTTTACATGCATAATCACAAACATTACATTGATAAGGCTTTTCTCCTGTATGTATTCTTTGGTGTGTGATTAAATGACTCCTATCTGTGCATGCATAATCACAAACATCACATTGATAAGGTTTTTCTCCTGTATGTGTTCTTTGGTGTCTGATTAAATGAGCTTTCTGTTTGCATGTATATTCACAAACATAACATTGATAGGGCTTTTCTCCTGTATGTATTCTTTGGTGGATGATTAAGCTACCTTTCTCTTTGCATGCATATTCACAAACATCACATTGATAAGGTTTTTCTCCTGTATGTGTTCTTTGGTGTCTGATTAAATGAGCTTTCTGTTTGCATGTATATTCACAAACATCACATTGATAGGGCTTTTCTCCTGTATGTATTCTTTGGTGGCTGATTAAGTTACCTTTCTCTTTGCATGCATATTCACAAACATCACATTGATAAGGTTTTACTCCTGTATGTGTTCTTTGGTGTCTTATTAAATGAGCTTTCTGTTTGCATGTATATTCACAAACATCACATTGATAGGGCTTTTCTCCTGTATGTATTCTTTGGTGGCTGATTAAGCTACCTTTCTCTTTGCATTCATATTCACACACATTACATTGATAGGGCTTTTCTCCTGTACGTATTCTTTGGTGTTTGATGAAGTTACCTTTCTCTTTGCATGCATATTCACAAACATCACATTGATAGGGCTTTTCTCCTGTATGTATTCTTTGGTGTTTGGTGAAGTTACCTTTCTCTTTGCATGCATATTCACAAACATCACATTGATAGGGCTTTTCTCCTGTATGTATTCTTTGGTGTTTGATGAAGTTACCTTTGTCTTTGCATGTATATTCACAAACATCACATTGATAAGGCTCGTCTCCTGTATGCATTCTTTGGTGGCTGATTAAGTTATCTTTCCTTTTGCATGCATATTGACAAACATCACATTGATAGGGCTTTTCTCCTGTATGTATTCTTTGGTGTGTGATTAAGTTACCTTTCTGTTTGCATGCATATTCACAAACATCACATTGATAGGGCTTGTCTCCTGTATGTATTCTTTGGTGGCTGATTGAGCTACCTTTTAACTTTGTATGTATATTGACAAACATCACATTGATAAGGTTTTTCTCCGGAATTAAATATCTTGTTTTACTTAACCTTTATTTCTTTTTTTTGTGGAAAAATAGGTCTTTTGGATTATGGCGTTATATAAAATAATCACATTTATTTGCTATTTCTATAGTATATATGTTTTCTAGAAGCTATGATCAAACTAGTTTTGTCTGCAGTTTCTGCATTCATAAGGTTTCTCTGTAGTAAGTATACTCATATGTTTGTTTTAATCCCCCTTCAGACAGCATCTTCATAATGTTTCTTTGCAGTATGTATTTTCTTGTACTGAAAAGAAGACAAGACTAGTGATATATTGAGATAAAGCACACACACACACATACTACTTTGGAACATACCATTTCTAAGAAGACCTACAAGACATATTTGGCGTTTGCTTTTGTCTTTTACTATGCATACTAACTTTTGATTTGAGTTTCCCCTAATCCATAAAGCTGTCTGTTTACGGATCTTATCCATCTGATACAGAGAGTTTACAGCTACTCAACTAGTAATGGGACTATTGACCCTTTCACACTGTCTATTCTAGGTTTCGAAAACAAAGGGGAATTCAATCGGAAAAAGTATTTTATGAACAAATTTAGACATTTTTCTTTTATGTCAATGTCAAGAAATAACCTTTTCCATACAATTTACGGGGAAAATATTCAAAATGTGTCAGAATAAGCATGACCAAGGGTCACTCAAGAAGGAGTAACTTTCGAATTAATGGTATAAGCGGAGAGCTAAATGAAAATGTGGACATATGTGAGATTTACAGATCAACAAAAAAGCACAATTATTGTCAAATTCCCTCACTATAAAGATTGTCAAATTATTTTGAAGGCCGCTAGCAACACATTTTCAAGGGACTCTCAATATAAGGTTCAGCAAGATAACACGGAACATGTTAAGCAAGAAAGCCATCATGGCCCTGGAATCGCTCACCTGAATTATGCAAAGTGATTTTTCCTGCCTCCTGGTGGCCATGTTATTGTTACCAATAACCATGACTGGAAGGAATTTCAAAGAGGATCATCCAGGTAACATTTCTACAATTTTTTTTTGAAAATCAATCAGATACTTTCGACACTTTGGGAGGAGAAGATTTACAATCTTTCACTTTAGCCATATAAGGCAAAACAGGCCTACAGCCTGGTGGCCATGATTTTTGACGAATTAACATGCCTTGTAGGAATCTAAATGAGGGTCACCCAAGAAATATTTCTACAAAACTATTTGAAAATCAGCCAGAGAAGATTTTCGGAGTGCTTCAATGTCTACCTCGACAGACAAAAGTCAACGAAACTATCGTGGACTTCATTGACGTTGGCAGATTGACAACTGAATGAAGAAGCATCGCCAACCGAGTTTTCGAAAGAACACGTGTGTCGCCAGCCAGCAATAACAAGAAGCTGACGTAATGACTCGATTTGGAACTGATCCAGGCATTAACTTGTCCAAGATATCATTAAAACAATGATTCTGACAGGTTATATAAATAGATGGTCACTAAATTATCTAAATAACAAACAAGCGTTCCCATCTGATTGGATTTCAGTGTTGTCATTTTGCTCCTTTTTCTGATGCTACCCGGTCAATACATTTCTTAACCATTCACTATGGCGGGAATAACGTTTGTAGAGGATCGTCAAAGAAACAATGTTAACGAATTTTCTTCGAATCGGATAAGCCGATTTAGAGCAGAAGAATTTTAAGGTTTTGGCATTTGTCCTCCTTTCTGATGACCCAGCAAATAAGTTAAATTAAAATCTTTGAACAAAATCGAAAGAGGACCACAAAGGGAACACTCCTGTGAGGTTTCGTTGATATTGAACCAGGGTTTGGGAAGGGATGTTGTTTGAAGCTAAACTTTAATGGTGACGACCGACAGACAGTAATCAGAATATATCACATGGAGCCTTTGGATCAGGTGATTTAAAACTGACTATATAGGTTACAATACACCAGAACAATTCCTTCTTCGTTTCCATGTAAATCGCCCAGTTTCAGTCCTCGATTGTCACACTTTCTAAGCATTTCTCATGTAAAACACCATATATATCATTGAAAAGAGTTACCTCCTAGCTTTAAAACAATCCAAAGAAAATGTGGGGTCATGCATTATGCAAGAAAGAACTCACCAGGCGAAAATGGTTACCGTCATTTTGGATCAAATCGGGCCCGGACAAAACCGGTGTTTAGCATTCTCTACTTTCACTTTCAAACAAGGTCAAAATACTAAATTTATTTATTTATTTATTGGGGTTTTATGCCGCTTTCAACATTATTTCAGTTATATCACGGCGACAGTTCACTTATTCATGATCCCTGGGTTAACAAACCAGAACTAGGCTAGAAAATGTGCCTTGCCCAAGGGCTCTCCACCATGACCGTATTGCAGCGACTGGGGATCGAACCCGGGACACCCGGTTTCGAAATCCCCGACGCTAACCACTCGACCACAGTGGATTCCTCAAAATACTAAAAGTGATCAAATCAATAATTTCCAGTGCATCCTATACACATTAACAATGCGTTTAAACTCAATACTTTCTGGTGATGGTATACACTCATTTCTACGCAAACAAAGGGTTTTTTAGGGACTGTAGTACTGTAAATCAGCAAGTCAGCGGATGTATTTAGCGTAATTTGACCTTTAAGACAAAAAAACTGTTCTTATGTATATGTTTTTTTCTAATTATTTACAAAGTATGATATAAAATAAAATCACATAAGCAAATATTAGGTCAATTAAGTAGTTATTAATATAATCAAAGAAAATTAAATTCTATATCCAAATTTAGTTTTTTCGGCTAAATCGGCCAAGTTTTATGCTTTCGCGCAATACATAGGTTTTCGCAAAGGAAAAATAAGAAAAAACATCACATATTTGGTTTTACTGTGTCAAATGTTCATAAAGATGATCAAACTTTAGATTTATGCACTAGTTTCAAACATTTTAGGCAACCAGTATCATTATTTTCAACCAGTTTGACTGTATCCAAACATTTTGCAGGCAACACAAAATTGACCTGTCATTTTTCTTGGAATCTGAAGCTCCTTTAGACACTTTCTTTGCCCTCAGAAATCTGGTTTTTGTGTAAATTTACAGAGATTGATATAAAATGAAAGCAAAATAGCAAATATTAGGACAATTAGACAATTATTTTCAAAGAAATGTCAAAATTCCTATGCAACCCAAACTTAGGTTTCGCGACTTGAGTCCGGCAAGTTTTATGTGCTCGCGCATCATACAGGTCTCCAAGACAAAAAAAGCATAAACACATAACATTTTTAGGTTTTACTGTGCCCCATGTTTAAAGAAATTACTAAACTTTAAGGTTTTGCCTATTAACCAATCAAAGAAAATTTTAAATAGCTTAAAAAACATCATTTTTTGTGGAAAAATGTCAAAAAGGCTATTACCTAATGGCTGGATACATTCATGAGCCTTAATTACACTCCAGGCACCCAGTTTCATCATTTTTCAAGTAAATTGACTGAATCCCACCCCGTAAAGTACCCTAGAATGCTTCAATATGTGCAGCTGACACAAAATTGACTTTTGATATATTCCACTCAAAAGCTCTATAAGAATGTTATTTTATAATTATTATATAGTCAATATCTCCAAAGGTCGGTTTTCGCGTGTAATAATTCAAGTGACACAAACAATTGATTAGATCATGTACGAATTAATGTATTTGTTGTATATGTACATGTATACCAGGGGAGTATGTATTTGTTGTATATGTACATGTATACCAGGGGAGTATGTATTTGTTGTATATGTACATGTATACCAGGGGAGTATGTATTTGTTGTATATGTACATGTATACCAGGGGAGTATGTATTTGTTGTATATGTACATGTATACCAGGGTGTATTCATATTTCACTGTTAGTACAGTTTTTGCCATTTCGAGGGACATAAGTGTGTAGTGACTAAGATAACGTGGTAAGTTATCGAACTTGTCTAAGATATTATGCCAATATACATTCTGACCAAATTTGGTGATGATTATTGGACAAAGGCTTCTAAAGTTATTGAGCTGACAAGACCAATTTTAGGTAATTTCTATAATTAAAGGGCGATAACTCTCGATTGACTAAAGCAATATGGCTAGTTATCGAACTTGTCCGAGATATTTTGGCAATACACATTCTGACCAAATTTGGTGATAATTGGACAAAGGCTTCTAAAGATATTGAGCTGAAAATCCCAATTTTAGGTTATTTCTTTTATAAAAGGGTGATAACTCTCAAATGACTTAAGCGATATGGCTAGTTATCAAACTTGTCCGAGATAGTATGCTAATACACATTCTGACCAAATTTGGTGATGATTGGACAAAGGCTTCTAAAGTTATTGAGCTGACAAGACTAATTTTCGGTAATTTCTATAATTAAAGGGCAATAACTCTTGATTGACTATAGCGGAATGGATAGTTATCGGTCTTGTCCGAGATATTATGCCAATACAAATTCTGACTAAATGTGGTGATGATTACACAAAAGCTTCTAAAGTTATTGAGCTTACAAGACCAAATTTAGGTAATTTCTTTAATAAAAGGGCAATAACTCTTGATTGACTAAAGCGATATGGCTAGTTATCAAATTTGTCCGAGATATTATCCCAATACACATTCTGACCAAATTTGGTGACGATTGGACAAAGGCTTCTTTAGTTATTGAGCTGACAACATACTGGACGCTGCCCGCCAGGCTGTACGCCGCAGGTAAAACTATAATACGATCCGTTTTTTCAAAACGAGCCTTTTTCAAAACGGGCGTATAAAAACGTGTAACGCCTTTCAACAATTGTTAAGTTGCATTATTGCGTCCGTCCACACATACTTATTTTCGGATGACGATATTACATAACAGAAAAGGTAGCGGTAGTGACCTAGTTTTTAAACAGACATGACCAAAATTCGAACTTGGCCTACATATCATCAAGACAAACATTCTGACATGCTCAAATTAAAAATGCAGCCTCCAGGGCTTTTTCCTTCAATTTGGCTTAGTGATCTAGTTTCTGACCCAACATGACCCATATTTATTAAAGCCAGAGTTATGTGACTTGGTATAGACATGCATATTGTTCCCAGCAACATGTGTATCAAGTTTAATTTGAAAATATTGAACGGTTTTGAGGTATATGGTAAGGTTTAAAATTTTGTGACGAGGTAGACGCCAAGGGTATCACAAGGGTGTCACAATAGCCCAACTTTGTTTCTTTGAAAAACAGACAAGCTAAAAATATAATCATTACCTTATAAAGAACAACAAGAGAGTCGTGAGACACTGGAGTGCTTCCCTGAGAAAAAACCTTTTGACAAGATCAAAATTTACAGGATATTAAATCATTCTAAGCCATTATACTTCATCTTTCACACTCAGAGTGCTTTCTACAATATGATTCATGCAGTGTAACATTTCCTAATCCATAGGGGCCTTGTGATTATTTAAATGATTTTAAAACACTTTGTTGTGGGTCACTTTCAGAAAATGTCTACAGAATTATCACACATGTCTGCATGAAACCTGCATAATCATTATCTGCAATAAGATAATGTAACATTCTAAAAATTACACAAAACTCACGTTATCACAAAACAAGAGAGCCATGATGGCACCGGATTGCTCCCCGAGTTATGCCAACTACATAATAATAAGCAATTACAATAACTCATTTTGTGGTCAGGTAAGCTAAAACTAGTGTTAACAAGTTTTCCCTTTATTGATCCATATGCAAACTTGACCTAAATACATGTATCATCAAGACATCATTCTGACACAATTTTAACATGCTGAAGTTAAATATACAGCTTCCAGAGTATTAACAAGACTTTTTTTACAATTTGACCTAGTAGCCTACTTTTGTTGGCCCGAGATGACAAATGTTCACACTTGGCCTTGATATCATCAAGACAATCATTCTGATAAAATTTCGCCGAGCCCCGATAGCTCAGTCGGTAGTGACGCGGGCTGTCAATCAAGGGGTTGCGAGTTCAAACCACAGCTCGGCCAACATTCTTTTTGACATTTGACAAAAGTCATTGTGACATGCGTCATTCATCTTCCACCAATGGGCTATCAGTCTATATGGAAAAGCAGCCAGTTGCTTGGAAGGAATGTTGTATAAAGTACTGGTGTGAGAAAGCCAAGAAACATATGAGAAGGTGAACTGGCCGCCATGATATGACTGAATTTTTTTTTGAAAACGGCGTTAAACCCCTATCAATCAACTGATAAAATGTCAAGCTGTTGAACTTAAAATGAGGTCTTTAAGAGTATTAACAAGGTTTTTTTCACAAGGCTTTTTGACTGGATATGACCTATATTCGAACAGAGCTTAGATATTATCCAGATAGTATTGTAGTTGCATGCAAAACATTAACCAGAATTTCTTAAAGCCTATAGGGTAACAATTTGTATTATATGCAGGATAGAGTTATTTAACTTGATTATTTTCATAGGTGTGATGGTTGGGAAGGTTTTATTTTTTCAATGGAATGCATCAAGTAGTTTCTAAGATATGGACTCTTAATGTAGTTGCACACAAACCTTTAACCATAATTTCTAAGTAAAACAAGAGTACCGCGTACGGCACAGACGCTCGACTGATAGGGAGAAAAAAAATAAAACAAGACCTCGGGCTGAGGGTGTCTCGCCCTTCTAAGAAAATCAGATATTAAATGGTATCACTATGCAAAAATAAAGTAAAGTTGATAAAATGTGAAAAAGTAAGTGTCTGTCAATGCATTGTTATCAACATGTCATGATAAATAATAAACTCACTACATGTGTATATATCTTAATATATTTATTCACACATGAAGTAAAGAGTGATCAATAATACTACATTAAATTTTGATGTTGACGGATGTCCCATGACCTAACAATACATCTGACAAAGTTTCAGAAAAATTCCAGCAGGGGTTGCTGAGATATAAGAAAGTTTAGGTTTTGAGGTTAAGTTACCTAACAAAGGTCAAATTCTGCACAATTATGACCTCGACCCTGAAAATTTTGATGTTGACACGGATGTCCCATGAACAAACAATACATCTGACAAAGTTTCAGAAAAATTCCAGCAAGGGTTGCCGAGATATAAGAAAGGTTAAAGGTTAAGTTTTGAGGTTAAGTTATCTAACAAACATCAAGTTCAGCAGGGGTTGCTGAGATATAAGAAAATTTAGGTTTTGAGGTTAATTTACCTAACAAAGGTCAAATTCTGCACAATTATGACCTTGACCCTGAAAATGTTGACATTCATGGATGACCCATGACCAAACAATACATCTGACAAAGTTTCAGAAAAATTCCAGCAGGGATTGCTGAGATATAAAAAAGGGTCAAGTTCTGCACAATTATGACCTTGACCCTGAAAATTATGACATTGACAGATGTCCCATGACCAAACAATACATCTGACAAGGTTTCAGAAAAATTCAAGCAGGGGTTGCTGAGATATAAAAAAGGGTCAAGTTCTGCACAATTATGACGTTGACCCTGAAAATTATGAAGTTGACAGATGTATCATGACCAAACAATACATCTGACAATGTTTCAGAAAAATTCAAGCAGAGGTTGCTGAGATATAAGAAAGGTTAAGTTTTGAGGTTAAGTTACCTAACAAAGGTCAAGTTCTGCACAATTATGACCTTGACCCTGAACATTTTGACGTTGACAGATGTCCCATGACCAAACAATACATCTGACAAAGTTTCAGAAAAATTCAAGCAGAGGTTGCTGAGATATAAGAAAGGTTAAGTTTTGAGGTTAAGTTACCTAACAAAGGTCAAGTTCTACACAATTATGACGTTGACAGAATGTATCATGACCAAACAATACATCTGACAATGTTTCAGAAAAATTCAAGCAGGGGTTGCTGAGATGTAAGAAAGGTTAAGTTTTGAGGTTAAGTTACCTAACAAAGGTCAAGTTCTGCACAATTATGACCTTGACCCTGAAATTTTGACGTTGACAGATGTCCCATGACCAAACAATACAGCTAACAAAGTTTCAGAAAAATTCAAGCAGGGGTTGCCGAGATATAGCTTTTTGTAAAAGCGGCCGCCGTCGCCGGAAAAGTGACTGCTATGTTTCACTCCACTATCGTGGGCGAGACAAAAATGAGCTAAACAAAAAAACTCAAACGGACGACGACGCCAGGGTCATGAGAATAGCTGTCGTTTTTTTTCAAAAGTCGAGCTAATAAAAAACCTTAACCGGATGACAACACCTTCAGTGTAGATTTTCTAAGTCCAAAAGGGGGGATAATTTGGTCAATAATAAGTTCAGGGTTATGGAACTTGTTGTATCAAGTTATGTTAAGACATTGAATAAGTTTAGGAAGTTTCAAAGCTATAGGTTAAATTGTGTTTCAGTTATCACTATTTTTCTCCCTTCAAAGTAGATTTTCTAAATCGAAATGGGGAGATAATTTTGTCAATACTATTTACAGAGTTATGAAACTTGTTATATAAGGTCAACTTAAGACACTCAGCAAGTTTGTGAAGTTTCAAGCAAAAAAAAAGAAAAGTTTTTAAGATATGAAAAATCATGAGTAAAAAATTGTCAAAAACCTGAGCTAAACAAAAAGTGAAACAAATAAAGATTTCCAGCTATATACTTTTATTATTTAACATATTATGATTATGTTTATGAAGTTTAGTGACTTTAACAGTAGTATTTTGTTAGAAAACAGAAAAAAAGGCTGAGCTGAACAAAAAACCTTAACCGGACGAATACGCCGCCACCGCCGCCGACGACGACGCCAGGGTCATGACAATAGCTCTCGTTTCAAAAGTTGAGCTAAAAAGGGTAACAATTTACAACATATGCAGGATATAGTTATCTTAATTGGTTGTGTATATTGAAAGTGGGGGGTTACATGTACAAAGTTTCAATACAATGCTTCAAGTAGTTACTGAGATATGGACTTTTAATGTAGTTGTACACATAACTTTAATCAGATTTTTTAAGTGGTTTGGGTGGCATAGGAAATTTGAAAATTCTTTGAAAATAATTGTCTAATAATTAAATTGTCCTAATATTTGCCATTTTGCTTTCATTCTATATCAAACTCTGTAAATTTACAAAAAAAACAGATCTCTGAGGGGAACAAAAGTTTCTAAAGGAGCTTCAGAGTTAAAAAATTTAAAAGGTCAATTTTGTTTTGTCTGCAAAAATGGTTAGACAGACAGTCAAACTGGTTGAAAATGATGGCACTGGTCTGAGAATAAATATCTAATTTTATCATTTCTATAAATATTTGACACAGTAAAACCTTAATATGTATGTGATATTTTTTCTTATTTTTCCTTTGCAAAGACCTATGTATTGCGTGAAGCATAAAACTTGGCTTGGGTGGTATAGAAAGTTTGAATCTTCTTTGATATATTACTTTATTGACCTAATATTTGTGTTTTCATTTCATATCATTCTTTGTAAATAAGTAAATAAAACATATATCAATAAGAACATTTTTTGTCTTAACAAGAATTACCTTCAATTTTACCTTGTGACCTAGTTTAAGACCTTACATGACCCAGTTTTGGACATGGCCATCATGGATGTATGTTCTGATAAACATTCATGAAGATTAGATGCAGAATTTTGTCTGAAGAATGTTCACAGGGCACTTGTTGACTAAAAAAATGTTAACAAAATAGTTAAAGCATGGTTTCCTGGATAAACAGTTTCCTGGATAAACAAACCAGTATTAGGCTAGTAAAATGTATGTGCCTTGCTCAAGGGCACTCTACTATAACTGCTGTGACATGACTTGTATGTGCCTTGCTCAAGGGCACTCCACTATAACCGCTGTGACACGACTTGTATGTGCCTTGCTCAAGGGCACTCCACTATAACCACTGTGACACGACTTGTATGTGCCTTGCTCAAGGGCACTCCACTATAACCACTGTGACACGACTTGTACGTGCCTTGCTCAAGGGCACTCTACTATAACCACTGTGACACGACTTGGGATTGAGCCGGGATCAAAGTATCGTGACACTCATCTTCTTCAACATACAAAGTGAAAGGGAGTATGATGAGGAATCCTGTTTCCGCCATCGAATTATCAACCTTAAAGCAACGTGACAACTTCATATAAGGCATCTTATTTCGCTTTGTCAGGCTGAATAAAAAGTATGTGTATGTGAGCCATAATATGTTGTCTGGGAATTTGTGTTACATCACAGTCATGATTTATTCTCCTTTATTTGAAGAACTATGTGATATATAGTTTAACCCTTTCCCTCAAACGACAATTCTGCAGCAGACGAATTTGAACATATTTTGTCAAAAAATAGAAAATCTCTATAATTGAAAGGATAACCTATGACTAAAAAGTGGAAAACATTGTGGCAAAAGGTGAAATTGCTCGTTTTTAAAAAGCCATCTGCTGCAGAGGCGTCAGAAAGCGTCTATATGAGGGAAAGTGTTAACAGCATGTCATAAACTGTTAGAAACAACTAAATATATTAAATGATATGCCATTGGCTTTTAAAAGAACTATTAATTTCATTTAAGGATGTAATGAACTGAGGTTTTGAAATTACAAAAAAAACTTAAATCTTCTTATTTTGTTGTCAATTAAAACCTGTTTAGTCATTATACCTTTTTATAATTCTTCAAAATTTAAAAAAAAAGTGGATAAAATTTGCTTGAGATAAAGGGCCTATTTTTTTCATGAGCCTTCAATTTTTGTGAGACGCTGTCCAGTTGCCGTGTTTGATTAAGAAATAAAACTGGGCAAAAAGAACATAATAGTCCATGTATATAAATTTTAATCTAGAACTTGAATAGTATCATATTGTTTTGAAAAAAAGTAGAAAATATTGGAAAACTTTTTAGCCATTCAAAGATATGTTTGAAAAATTAATAAATATATATTCATATTTTAACATTTTTTAGCCATTCAAAGAAGAAAAACTGAAAATATTGCCCGATGACATATACTTTTTTTATTAAAATCTGATAAATGATAGTAATTGAAATAACTTAGAGAAGCTTCAGAAAAAGTTAAATATTATAAATATGTTTTTTCCTTATTTAAAAGTTTTGAAATTGTCTATTTTTAAATCTGACAAATATGGATTTTCATTAGTGTCGAATAGTGTCTATTTGTTAGCTTTAACTACAATGTATCGCATGAACTTCCAAAGATATGGATAAAATACCTTCAGAATGAGATTAAAACCACATGAAGATAAACAATTAGCATATCATCTTTCAAATATCGGCAATTTACGTGAATTTTGTTTTTGCATGGGCTGAAATAGCAAAAAAAAGCTCATCATAAGGCTTTTATGAATTGATCTAGCAAAAAAAAAAAGCCCACTACCATACTTTTTTTTTTTTTAATTTAACATATATCCAACTTTCAACAAGAGCTGTCGGATGACAGCGCGCTCGACTTTACAGCGCTTATTCACTTAAGCACTATTTCAGTATATTGCCTTTAAGTACTATTAAATAATATATACTCTATATGTAAAAGCAACTGAATAGATACATACATTTAAATATATATAATTTAAAAAATCAAACTTCCTAAGTCAATCAAGAGATTGTTAGGATACAATGGAGTTATGTGACCTAATTGTGTGATGGTCCTTAACAAATGTATGAAGTATGAAGTATGAAGACTTCAAGTGATTTGAATGAAGAATATTGGAGTTATATATGAAAATACCAGCTTGCCATAAAACATTAACCGGACACCGACACCGGGGCAAGTAGTAAAGTCCTCATAGTCGAGTCCAAAAATAGCAAATGTTTGACACCAAAACCTGTCTGATATGATGAAGAATTATATTTGATAAATGAATGATCACAATTAGAAAGGAATGTAACCAAAAATTATGAATTTATCTCAAATTCTCAAAATCAACAAATATCATGTTTTTTACCCCAAAACGTCACACTCAGCATTTTCAACATACAATGTGAAGAAAGGTAGTATATGTAATTATATTCCAAATATGAAAGCCCTAGCACAAGGACTTATTGAGAAAAAATAAAAAATTAAATAAAATTACAACTTGCCCTAAAACTTTAACCACCCAAAACCATGATTTTTACCCCAAAAAGGTCAAACTCAGCATCTTCAGCTTACAATATGAAGAAAGGTATTATATGTAATTATATTCCAAATATGAAAGCCCTAGCACAAGTACTTATTGAGAAAAATAAAATAAAATTCCAACTTGCCCTAAAACTTTAACCACCCAAAATCATGTTTTTTACCCCAAAAAGAAGGTCAAACTCAGCATCTTCAGCTTAGTTGCTTGCTTACAATATGAAGAAAGGTATTAGATGTAATTATATTCCAAATATAAAAGCCCTAGCACAAGTACTTATTGGGGAAAATTAAAATAAAATTCCAACCTGCCCTAAAACTTTAACTCTTTAACTACCCAAAATCATGTTTTTTACCCCAAAAAGAAGGTCATACTCAGCATCTTCAGCTTACAATATGAAGAAAGGTATTAGATGTAATTATATTCCAAATATGAAAGCCCTAGCTGAGTACTTATTGAGAAAAATTAAAAAATAATTTAAAATTTCAACGTGCCCTAAAAGTTTAACCATCTCATAGCTTAGTTGCTTACAATATGAAGAAAGGTATTAGATGTAATTATATTCCAAATATAAAAGCCCTAGCACAAGTACTTATTGGGGAAAATTAAAATAAAATTCCAACTTGCCCTAAAACTTTAACTCTTTAACTACCCAAAATCATGTTTTTTACCCCAAAAAGAAGGTCATACTCAGCATCTTCAGCTTACAATATGAAGAAAGGTATTAGATGTAATTATATTCCAAATATGAAAGCCCTAGCTGAGTACTTATTGAGAAAAATTAAAAAATAATTTAAAATTCCAACATGCCCTAAAAGTTTAACCATCTCATATCATGTTTTTTTACCATAAAAAAGAATGTCAAACTCAGCATCTTCAGCATACAATATGAAGAAAGGTATTAGATGTAATTGTATTCCAAAAATGAAAGCCCTAGCACAAGTACTTATTGAGAAATATTAACAAAAATTAAATAAAATTCCAACATGCCCTACAACTTTAACCATCCAAAATCATGTTTTTTACCCAAGGTCAAACTCAGCATCTTCAGCAGTCAATGTAAGGAAAGGTATTATATGTATTTATATTTCAAATATGAAAGCCCTAACACAAGAACTTATTGAGATAAATTAAAAAATAAAATAAAATTCCAACTTGCCCTAAAACTTTAACCACCCAAAAAAGAAGGTCAAACTCAGCATCTTCAGCATTCAATGTGAAGAAAGGTATAATATGTAACTATATTCCAAATATGAAAGCCCTAACACAAATACTTATGAATGAAAATGCCAACTTTCCCTAAAACTTTAACCGGACGCCGACGCCGGGGCGAGTAGTAAAGCTCTCATATTCTTCGAATAGTCGAGCTAAAAAACAAAATATTACAACAAAAGTTAAATATTATGAAAAATCCACTTTTCAGTTCAGTACATCCTTAATTTATACTTTTCTTGAGCTTTTTTGAAGTGTCCTTCCCAACAAATATATGGGAGGGCTTTTTGAAAACCAAAACAAACTGTTTTTCTTTTTATTTAAAGCCTGCAAAATTTTATGTGTGAAATGATAATTTAATCAATTATTTGAAAATATAACTTTTAATAAGATTTAATATAGCGACGTAAATACAATTTTGATTCTAAATAAAATTTTGGAAAGTGTAACGCATGTGTCCACCCAGTTACATGACGTATAAATAGCAACAAAACTCGAAACCTGGACCAATAACCATATTTTCATTGCAATTCCAATCATGTGATCACTATGTACAGTTCTTTGTTAATGTTGTAAACTTGTTGTTCTTGGACCAATATATTGAATTTGACTCAGTCAAAATATCATGTATGAAAATGGTGTCTTTTTTGTTACGTATCATTATCTTGTTATAATTAACAAATGCTGCGTCTATCACCTATGAGGAAACATAAAATTGGCTGTTCTATTTGCGAAATTAGCTATCGCAACAATTCACAACAGTTCAGTCACTGGATTTCTTCAGACATGATAAAATTTACAAAATTATCATTTGTGAGAATGTTGTTATAAATTTTATTTACTTTGAACGATTTTGAAAGTACGAACATCCCTCAGAAGTTTCAATAAAATTGGCCAAGCAGTTTAGAAGGAGAAGTTGTTTACGGGAAATTGTGAACACACAGACATCGCAGCCGACGACAAAATTTAATGGTCACGAAAGCTTATTAAACTCATTTTTTAATTATTCAAAGGGCCGGTGCAAATATCAGAAAGTTTCAAACTGATCATTTCTGGAAGTCAGAGAGCCGATGCAAAAAAAAAGGCTAACGCTGTAGCATGCAGATGTTTATGAATATGATTATTTACTTCAGTAAACATTATTTCTTCTGTGTATTGATTTAAACTATAACCGGGGACATGATTACACACTGATTAAAGTAGGTCTGGTTCTCAGTATCAATCTTTAGTTCTAAATAATTTCTGGCATTTAAGCTGGTAAAACCAGGGACCGTGTATTATATATTGACCCTGGTAAAACTTGTCCTAGTAATTCATGATGAAGATGTCAACCAAAGTAACTTACTTGTTGACATGTATTTCCACCGAATAACTTTCACTTATCGACTAGATGGAACCAGTGCGTAGAACTCTTTTATTACATTCCCAGTAATATGATCTTGCATATTATATATTGGCAAAACTGTTTATTGAATTGTCTAAATCAAATTAATGTATAATTAATCTTTGTCAATGATCATTTGTCACTAATAAGGTAACAAACAAGAGCTGTCGGAGGACAGCGCGCTCGACTATATGCCTCTTATTCACATAAAGCACTATTTCATTATATTGCACTTAAGTACTTTTAAATTATATATATACTCTATATGTAAAAGCAACTGAATAGATACATACATTTAAAAGTCAATAAAGAGCATTAACTCCATATTAAAGTTAAAAATCATGAATGAAAGGTATTAGATGTAATTATATTCCAAATATGAAAGCCCTAGCACAAGTACTTATTGAGAAAAATTAAAAATTAAAATAAAATTCCAACTTGCCCTAAAACTTTAACCACCCAAAAGCATGTTTTTTACCCCAAAAAGAAGGTCATACTCAGCATCTTCAGCATTCAATGTGAAGAAAGGTATTATATGTAATTATATTCCAAATATGAAAGCCCTAGCACAAGTACTTATTGAGAAAAATTAAAAATTAAAATAAAATTCCAACTTGCCCTAAAACTTTAACCATCCAAAATCATGTTTTTTACCCCAAAAAGAAGGTTAAACTCAACATCTTCATCATTCAATGTGAAGAAAGGTATTATATGTAATTATATACCAAATATGAAAGCCCTAGCACAAGTACTTATTGAGAAAAATTAAAAATTAAAATAAAATTCCAACTTGCCCTAAAACTTTAACCATCCAAAATCATGTTTTTTACCCCAAAAAGAAGGTTAAACTCAACATCTTCATCATTCAATGTGAAGAAAGGTATTATATGTAATTATATACCAAATATGAAAGCCCTAGCACAAGTACTTATTGAGAAAAATTAAAAATTAAAATAAAATTCCAACTTGCCCTAAAACTTTAACCACACAAAATCATGTTTTTTACCCCAAAAAGAAGGTCAAACTCAGCATCTTCAGCATTCAATGTGAAGAAAGGTATAAGATGTAACTATATTCCAAATATGAAAGCCCTAGCACAAATAATTATGAATGAAAATGCCAACTTGCCCTAAAACTTTAACCGGACGCCGACGCCGGGGCGAGTAGTAAAGCTCTCATATTCTTCGAATAGTCGAGCTAAAAACATGTATAATTTTATAATCTATGTGATATAAACTCTTTGGACAAATTGTACAAAGTCTCCTGATACGATAACGCAGTGGTACGAAGTCTCCGTATTTTCGCCCTGATTTATTACCGGATTTATATTTATTTTTTTAATTAAATGAACATTTGATGAAAAATTGGACATTTTTCCACTCGATTGTTCAAATGTACATCATCAGACATAACATGTTCACACCAAAAACTATGTGTGAATGTTGTGTTAAACAACTCATTAACAAACACAATTATATGGTGTCGCATGTTTTAGAGAATTGTTTTCAAAAATACTGGTTCAGTGGATGTTGATACGTTTAGCGATTTGCCTGTGTGCCTCATTTAATTTCTTCCAGCAATATATCTTATTCTGCAAACATCTGTAAGCTAATAGGAGAAATGCTTACCTGCTATTTCAGACGGCAATGGACTTTAATAGTGACTAACAAAAACTTTAAAAACACGAGCCAAATATCCCGTCGTACAAATGGCGGAGTTTTGGCAAGGGGAGGTAACTAATCCCTACTAGGATGATTGGGGGATTCGTCTAACTACCAGTTCGTCCAACTTATACTATACAGTATATATATATATATATATATATATAGTAAATTGGGGTAAATATTTTGTATAGTATAAGTTAGAGTAAATGTTTTGTCAAACTGATCGATACTATATACATTGATGTCTAAGAATATCGATTTGATGTTTAAGTAAGTTAAAGACAAAAAACAATTCAAATAAATTAAGAAATTTTAGTAATTTAATAGATATGTTTCATGGTTACTTGATTATTTACAATAAATTGTCATTGCATTTCTTTTAAATTATGACCAATTTTTTTCTTTCTCCAAAATAATTACAGAATTCGTTTTCAAAGTCTTTCTTTTGCTTTCATGTTTAATTTCCGTACGATTTTAAGATAAACTTAATATTTAAACATGTTGAACAAAACATAACAACATGAATCAGGGACTAATGAAGCCTTTTTCAAAAGTCGTCTGTTGCGTTTTTTTTTCTTTTTTTTAAGTTTTTATTTTCACGATCGTTTGACGGCCGCCGAACGAAAACCTGTGATAACAGCTTAAGTACATTGCGTCACCTTAGTGCAAAAACTCAATAAGTCCATTTTTTCACAAAATCACTTTTTTGCATAAAATGATTTAAGATATAAAGATACATGTCCTCAAAAAGAATTAAAACCAAATTCAACCTCAAAATATGCTTTTATAAGAAAGAGGCATAAAGTGATAAGTACGCTGATATTATTTTGTTGTGCAAAAAAACAATATGTGCACATAGTGATGTATTGCACCACATCATTTTAATTTTTCAAACAACTATTTGGTGCAAGAAAGATATATGTCCATATTTGTATACAAAATAGCTGAATAAATAACACTAATTTCTGTTTCTTCATTCTTTCCATAATATATACAACTTTTGACACCTGTAGCAAACAATTTTCAGAAATATTGCAGAAAAGGGAAATAATGCTCATGTCTAAAAAAAAAAATTTAAATTTTTATCAGATTTTTTAAAAAGTTTCATTTTGTCAGACTTCACATTTTCTTCTAAGATCTCT
Organism: Serripes groenlandicus; assembly: GCA_031761405.1. Taxonomy (NCBI): domain Eukaryota; kingdom Metazoa; phylum Mollusca; class Bivalvia; order Cardiida; family Cardiidae; genus Serripes; species Serripes groenlandicus. The sequence continues at coordinate 18,427,759 of JASEVX010000014.1, forward strand.
CCATTTTAAAGAGAATTATACATAATAGGATTTAAATATGGCCTTGACAAAATAAAACTGGATGGTCGGTCAAATGATGAGAAAACCTAGTCTCCCTGGCTACCTGATTGGGAACATATTACTTATTAGTCCCTATAACCGGTCGGAGATTTGTTTGGGGACTATAGGTTTGCTCCTGTCCATCACCCAGATCTGGCGCCAGCATACACTTTGCATTCCTAAACCAAGAATAGAATTTTACAGAAAATCTTTGACATACTCTGGACCAAAAATATGGAATCCACTGCATATCAGGAACTGCGAAAAATGATACTATGCTGGTGGTCATCAGTTAATTACATAAATTATTCCCATAACGGTGCTTCTATCTTGAATATATAATAAAGTTTATTATTATTATTATTATTAAACTGAGGCAACTCTTATTTATTCTAAATCTAAATTTACAATATATAAGCTTATTGTTTTAATTTGATTGAATTTTAGTCTTGATTCAGTTGTATTTCAGATTTATCAAAGCATTTCTTAGGTTACCATAGAACAGAGTAAATATTAACCCTTTACCTCATATAAACGCTTTCGGACGCCTCTGCAGCAGACGGCTTTTTGAAAACATAGTAACAAAAGAAGAAATTGCACAAAACATGCAATTTCTCATTTTGCCACAATGTTTTCCACTTTTAGTCATAGGTTATCCATTCAATTATGGAGATTTTCTATGTTTTGACAAAATATGTTCAAAGTCTTCTGCTGCAGAATTGTCATATGATGAAAAGGGTTAATATCAATCTTGTAATAATAAATCAATATTTGTCTATCTGTTCACATCTAGTAAAGGATAAATGGCACTTATGTAGTTTTTGCTCCAAAATATCAAGTGCAATAAAGTGATAGGTGCACTTATAATTTTATTACACCAAACAAGTTCAGTGAAATATAAACATATAAGTGCATTTTTTCCAAATATCTCTTTTATTACAAATCTTTTTCAGAAAATATTATTTGGACTATTTCGTTTCTTTGTTTTTAAATAAAAACTATAAAAAAAAATTAAAATCAAGTGTCATTTCTCTAAGAAAATCAGTTTAAATGCTCTCCTGTAAAATTACAAAAACGTACTTATTGAGTTTTTGCACTAAGGTGACGATTGCATGTTAAGTGAGAACACGAGCAGATAACAGTCAAATTAGTCAATAATTAGTACGGCTTACAGAGTGGTATATTGTCTCCCCCCCCCCCCCCCCCCCCCCTTTTTTTTTATCACACGACGGGCATTGTGCCATATGGTTTGACGGCCGCCGAACGAAAACCTGCTTTAAATGGCGCATCCAATATAATGTTATATAACAATGAGGAATATTGTCTTAGCTTTCAAATGGTATAGAATATGTTTAAATCGATTAAGTAATGTGTGAAATTAACGTCTTCAAAAAAAGAGGAAGGTTTCATTTTTTTTTAATATGTGATTAACAGTCGTGTCCTAAATGTTTATCCATCATAATGAAAGATATTGGCTACGCTTTTAAATGATATATCAAATGTTTGAATCGATGGATTTTTTTGTGACATATACGTTTCCAAATGGAAAAAAAATCAGGTGTTTTTGCTTATTTAACTATATAGTGTGACTGCCAACTCAACTTAAATCTGTGATAACGTTATAATCCTTAATATTCTTTCACCAGAATGAAGCATATTGTCCAAACTTTGATATTTAAAATCGGTAAAGTCATTTGTGAGAGTTACGCCATCAAAGCTTTTGATATTTTTTTGTTTTGTTTTAAATAAAAACAAATCTGCTCAATGATTTTAGTAATATCACAGAAATAATTTAGTCTAGACTAGATAAACTCCTTAGATCTGCTGATATGATAGCGTCTGTTAAAACCGTTATAGCAAGAAAAACTCAAACACAGGTGCATGGAAATACCGGAATAGGTTAGATAATGCGCATGCATCGAATATGGCAGGTCGATAACATTTCGGTGGGACGAAAAATATTTAAAATGAGTGGAAAAACGATCGAAATAGATAGCATTGGTAACCATAAACATTGAGACAAGTGCAGCTGTATGTAGTAGAACCTTGTGACAATTTAATCAATAGGAGTTTGATAACAGATATGGATCAGAGGAGAATCGATCTGAATTGCAACAAACCTTAAAGGAATCTGATAAAGGTTAATGAAGGAACATTTCTACAAAACTATTTGGAAAAGGACAGATACATGTACTTTAAAAGAAGTAGTTTTCACTAAGTTTTCAATCAGGCAAAACAGCACTGCACCCTGGTGGCCATGTGTTTCTCAACGAACCAACATGGTTTGTAAGAATTTGATTTAGGAGAGGACATTGAGAGGATGATAACCTGTGACGTTTCATGCGGATTCGCAAGGCAATTACAGATGAGAAAGTGTTCGAAGCAAAATGTTGACGTACTCGCAGACGCACGCTGGCACGACGAACAACTCGACATGACATAAGCTCGACTGGCTTTGAGCCAGTCTAACTTATCATCATATCTATCCATCGCATAATTAATAGTAGTTTATTTTGCAACTAAATGGAATGGGTCATGATGGTGTATCTGTCGGCAACCAGGGGTTACTGCTTATGTATGTGTCACATACTTATTGAGTGAATCTATGAATCATTGTATTGCTATCCCCGTATATGTATCATTGTATTGCTATCCCTGTTTATGTATCATTGTATTGCTATCCCCGTCTATGTATCATAGTATTGCTATTCTCGGCTAGGTATCATTGTATTGCTATCCCTGTCTATGTATCATTGTATTGCGATTACCGTCTATGTATCATTGTATTGCTATCCCCGTCTATGTATATGATATTGCTATCCTCGTCTATGTATAATTGTATTGCTATCCTCGTATATGTATCATTGTATTGTTATCCTCATCTATGTATCATTGAATTGCTATCCTCGTCTATGTATCATTGTATTGCTACCCTATTTTATGTACCATTGTATTGCTATCCTTGTCTTTGTATCATTGTATTGCTATCCCCGTCTATGTATCCTAATATTGTTATCCTCGTGTATGTATCATTGTATTGATATCCTCGTCTATGTATCATTGTATTGCTGTCTTCGTATATGTATCATTGTATGGCTATCCCGTCTATGAAACATTGTACTGCTATCCCCGTCTGCGTATCCTGGTATTGCTATCCTCGTCTATGTATCATTGTATTGCTATCCCCGTCTATGTATCCTAGTATTGTTATCCTCGTGTATGTATCATTGTCTTGCTATCCTCGTCTATATATCATTGTATTGCTGTCTTCGTCTATGTATCATTGTATTGCTACCCCGTCTATGAAACATTGTACTGCTATCCCCGCCTGTGAATCCTGGTATTGCTATCCTGCTATATGTATCATTGTATTGTCTCCTCGTCTATGTATCACTGTATTGTATCATCGTCTATGTTTCATTGTATTGCTATCCTCATATATGTATCATTGTATTGCTATCCTCGTCTATGTATCATTGTATTGCTATCCCCGTCAATGTATCATTGTATTGCTACCCTCGTTTATGTACCATTGTATTGCTATCCTTGTCTTTGTATTATTGTATTGCTATCCCCGTATATGTATCCTAATATTGTTATCCTCGTGTATGTATCATTGTATTGATATCCTCGTCTATGTATCATTGTATTGCTGTCTTCGTCTATGTATCATTGTATGGCTATCCCGTCTATGAAACATTGTACTGCTATCCCCGTCTGCGTATCCTGGTATTGCTATCCTCGTCTATGTATCATTGTATTGCTATCCCCGTCTATGTATCCTAGTATTGTTATCCTCGTGTATGTATCATTGTATTGCTATCCTCGTCTATATATCATTGTATTGCTGTCTTCGTCTATGTATATTTGTATTGCTATCCCGTCTATGAAACATTGTACTGCTATCCCCGCCTGTGTATCCTGGTATTGCTATCCTGCTATATGTATCATTGTATTGTCTCCTCGTCTATGTATCACTGTATTGTATCATCGTCTATGTTTCATTGTATTGCTATCCTCATATATGTATCATTGTATTGATATCCTCGTCTATGTATCATTGTATTGCTATCCTCCTATATGTATCATTGTATTGCTATCCCCGTCAATGTATCATTGTATTGATATCCTCGTCTATGTATTATTGTATTGCTGTCTTCGTCTATGTATCATTGTATTGCTATCCAGTCTATGAAACATTGTATTGCTATCCTCCTATATGTATCATTGTATTGCTATCCCCGTCAATGTATCATTGTATTGATATCCTCGTCTATGTATCATTGTATTGCTGTCTTCGTCTATGTATCATTGTATTGCTATCCCCGTCAATGTATCATTGTATTGATATCCTCGTCTATGTATCATTGTATTGCTGTCTTCGTCTATGTATCATTGTATTGCTATCCAGTCTATGAAACATTGTATTGCTATCCCCGTCTGTGTATCCTGGTATTGCTATCCTCGTTTATGTATCATTGTATTGCCATCCTCGTCTATGTATCATTGTATTGCTATCCCCACCTATGTAACATTGTATTGCTATCCTCGTATATGTATCATTGTATTGTATCCTCGTCTATATAGCATTGTATTGTATTCTCGTCTATCTATCATTGTATTGCTATCCTCATATATGTTTCATTGTATTGCTATCCTCGTCTATGTATCATTGTATTGCTATACTCCTATATGTATCATTGAATTGCTATCCCCGTCGATGTATCATTGTATTGCTATCCCTGTCGATGTATCATTGTACTTCTATCCCCGTCGATGTATCATTGTTTTGCTATCCCCATGTATGTATCATTGTATTGTTATCCCCGTCGATGTATCATTATACTTCTATCCCCGTCTATGTATCATTGAATTGCTATCCCCGCCGATGTATCATTGTATTGCTATGCTCGTCGATGTATTATTGTATTGCTATCCCCGTCGATGTATCATTGTATTGCTATCCCCGTCTATGTATCATTGTATTGCTATCCCCGTTGATGTATCATTGTATTTATATACCCGTCAATGTATCATTGTATTGTTATCTCTGTCACTGTATCATTGTATTGCTATCCTCGTCGATGTATCATTGTATTGCTATCCTCATCAATGTATCCTGGTTTTGCTATCGTCATCAATGTATCATTGTATTGCTATCCTCCTATATGTATCATTGTATTGCTATGCTCGTCAATGTATCATTGTATTGCTATCCCCGTCGATGTATCATGGTATTGCTATCTTCGTCGATGCATCATTGTATTGCTATACCCGTCAATGTATCATTGTATTGCTATCCCCGTCGATGTATCATTGTATTGCTATCTCCGTCGATGTGTCATTGTATTGCTATCCCCGTCGATGTATCATTGTATTGTTATCCCTGTCGAGGTATCATTGTATTGCTATCCCCGTCGATGTATCATTGTATTGCTATCCTCATATATGTATCATTGTATTGATATCCTCGTCTATGTATCATTGTATTGCTATCCTCCTATATGTATCATTGTATTGCTATCCCCGTCAATGTATCATTGTATTGATATCCTCGTCTATGTATTATTGTATTGCTGTCTTCGTCTATGTATCATTGTATTGCTATCCAGTCTATGAAACATTGTATTGCTATCCTCCTATATGTATCATTGTATTGCTATCCCCGTCAATGTATCATTGTATTGATATCCTCGTCTATGTATCATTGTATTGCTGTCTTCGTCTATGTATCATTGTATTGCTATCCCCGTCAATGTATCATTGTATTGATATCCTCGTCTATGTATCATTGTATTGCTGTCTTCGTCTATGTATCATTGTATTGCTATCCAGTCTATGAAACATTGTATTGCTATCCCCGTCTGTGTATCCTGGTATTGCTATCCTCGTTTATGTATCATTGTATTGCCATCCTCGTCTATGTATCATTGTATTGCTATCCCCACCTATGTAACATTGTATTGCTATCCTCGTATATGTATCATTGTATTGTATCCTCGTCTATATAGCATTGTATTGTATTCTCGTCTATCTATCATTGTATTGCTATCCTCATATATGTTTCATTGTATTGCTATCCTCGTCTATGTATCATTGTATTGCTATACTCCTATATGTATCATTGAATTGCTATCCCCGTCGATGTATCATTGTATTGCTATCCCTGTCGATGTATCATTGTACTTCTATCCCCGTCGATGTATCATTGTTTTGCTATCCCCATGTATGTATCATTGTATTGTTATCCCCGTCGATGTATCATTATACTTCTATCCCCGTCTATGTATCATTGAATTGCTATCCCCGCCGATGTATCATTGTATTGCTATGCTCGTCGATGTATTATTGTATTGCTATCCCCGTCGATGTATCATTGTATTGCTATCCCCGTCTATGTATCATTGTATTGCTATCCCCGTTGATGTATCATTGTATTTATATACCCGTCAATGTATCATTGTATTGTTATCTCTGTCACTGTATCATTGTATTGCTATCCTCGTCGATGTATCATTGTATTGCTATCCTCATCAATGTATCCTGGTTTTGCTATCGTCATCAATGTATCATTGTATTGCTATCCTCCTATATGTATCATTGTATTGCTATGCTCGTCAATGTATCATTGTATTGCTATCCCCGTCGATGTATCATGGTATTGCTATCTTCGTCGATGCATCATTGTATTGCTATACCCGTCAATGTATCATTGTATTGCTATCCCCGTCGATGTATCATTGTATTGCTATCTCCGTCGATGTGTCATTGTATTGCTATCCCCGTCGATGTATCATTGTATTGTTATCCCTGTCGAGGTATCATTGTATTGCTATCCCCGTCGATGTATCATTGTATTGCTATCCCCGTCGATGTGTCATTATATTGCTATCCCCGTCAATGTATAATTGTATTGCTATCCCCGTCGATGTATCATTGTATTGCTATCCCCGCCGATGTATCATTGTATTGCTATGCTCGTCGATGTATTATTGTATTGCTATCCACGTCAATGTTTCATTGTATTGCTATCCCCGTCTATGTATCATTGTATTGCTATCCCCGTCAATGTATCATGAAATGCTATCCCTGTCGATGTATCATTGTATTGCTATCCCTGTCGATGTATCATTGTATTGCTATCTCCGTCGATGTATCATTGTATTGCTATCCCCGTCGATGTATCCTGGTATTGCTATCATCGTCGATGTATCCTTGTATTGCTATTCCTGTCGATGTATCATTGTATTGCTATCCCCGTCGATGTATCATTGTATTGCTATGCTCGTAGATGTATCATGAAAGCAAAGCTCGCACTATTCTAAGAAATGTTTAGCAGCGAGGTACTTCTGTCAAGTTGAAATGAAAAGAAAAGAGCCCGTTGATGGCACTTAAGGAGAATTTTATTTTTATCTAAACCCTAAATATCATAAACAAAGTTTTTTGAAACCTTCTATGACTAATTGCCGAACAGTGTCCTAGCTGATGTGGCTCTACAGATGTCGCAAATGCATTTCGGTGGGTTTCTGCAGATTGTTTAAAGTAATATCTTGAATTGTGTTTGTTGTAAGAAAGTAATTGCTCAAAAATGTAAAACAGTATGAGGCGCCGTTTTACTATTTATCCCTTATTTTTTTATATCAAATATTCGAATTCCTGATATCAAAAAATCGAATTTTTGATATCAGAAAATCGATTTCTTGATATCAAGAAATAAAGAGTATTTTTTGATATCAGAAAATCAATTTTTTGATATCAGAAAATCAATTTTTTGATATCAGAAAATCAATTTTTTGATATCAGGAATTCGATTTATTGATATCAGAAAATATTCACTATTTTCTGATATCAAGAAATTGATATCCTGATATCAAAAAATGATGTTCTGATATCAAAAAATCGAATTCCTGATATCAAAAAATCTATTTTTGATATCAAGAAATATGCTCTATTTTTTTATATCAGAAAATAAGGAAAAAATAAGGATGGCTCCCTTACGTGCACATGCGTACTAGCTGAACGGGTGCATTTCAAATATTCACTGCGGATATGTTAAGGGAGGGGTAGGGAGTAATTATTTTTCGAAATCTATTTTGACATTAAAATTCGATTTTCTGATATCAAGAATTCGAATTCCTGATATCAGAAAATGAATATTTGATATCAGAAAATGTATTTCTTGATATCAGAAAATCGTCAGTATTTTTTGATATCAGAAAATAGATTATTTGATATCAGAAAATGGATTTCTTGATATCAGAAAATGATTTTCTGATATCAAAAAATGGAATTTCTGATATCAAGAAATATAAATGATTTTCTGATATCAAGAAATCGACAAGAAATCGAATTTTTGATATAAAAAAATACTGACGATTTTCTGATATCAAATATTCATTTTCTGATATCAGGAATTCGAATTCTTGATATCAAAAAAACATTTAGATTTCTTGATATCAAAAAAACATTTAGATTTCTTGATATCAAAAATTCCATTTCTTGATATCAGAAAATCAATTTTTTGATATCAGGAATTCGATTTTTTGATATCAGAAAATCATTTTTTGATATCAGGAAATCAATTTCTTGATATCAGGAAATCAATTTCTTGATATCAGGAAATCAATTTCTTGATATCAGAAAATAGTGAATATTTTCTGATATCAATAAATCGAATTTCTGATATCAAAACATTGATTTTCTGATATCAAAAAATCGATTTTCTGATATCAAAAAAATACTCTTTATTTCTTGAATCAAGAAATCGATTTTCTGATATCAAAAACTCGATTTTTTGATATCAAAAAATAAGGGATAAATAGTAAAACGGCGCCTCATAAAAATAGAGCATACTTCTTGATATTTTTTGATATCAGGAATTAGATTTTTTGATATCAGAAAATCATTTTTTGATATCAGGAAATCATTTTTTGATATCAGGAAATCAATTTCTTGATATCAGAAAATCATCTGATAAGGTATCATCTTCAAATTGGCCTGATGCAGATTTGTTGTAAGTCGAATAGGGTAAGAGTTTTACTATTTATTCCTTATTTTTTGATATCAGGAATTCGATTTTCTGATATCAGATAATACTCCTTATTTCTTGATATCAAGAAATCGATATTCTGATATCAAAAAATGATTTTCTGATATCAAAAAATCGAATTCCTGATATCAAAATATAAGGAATAAATAGTAAAACGGTGCCTCTTACCCTATTCGACTTACAACAAATCTGCATCAGGCCAATTTGAAGAAAACAATTCAATTCAATGGCGTCCAGGCAAAATGCAAGAAATCCTCTTCAAATGCAAGTTTAATTAGTGATTAGAGTTGAAAACATTGGGGACAAATGAATAAATTGCTCATGTTTTCAAAAATAAATTGTCTGCAGCCGATGCGCCAAAATGCAGGTCAATGTTTATGCTACTTGCAACATTTTTAATTTATCATTATGCTATCCCACTATTTCATGAAAGCCAAGAAGGGAATAGTCATGTACTACCTCCATGTTTAGCGAAACTTTGATATTACACGGCTACGGATCAGACGTGTCTTTTTGTTTGTTTCATTAGGTTTGACGCCATTTTCATCGTTATTTCAATTATATCAAAGTGAGAGTTCTCTTATTCAGGATCCCTAAACCGACCAGTTCTAGGCCAGGAAACGTGGTTGCCTAAGGACACTATACCGTAATCACCGCGAGTAAAGATCAAACTCGGGTCAACAGTTCCAAATACCCATCTCTAACCACTCAGCCAACGCACTGAAACCCAGATATATAAATCATAAAGAGGATACTCTAAGCAATACACCATTGAACATATCTTGGCAAAAACATGGAAATATCTTTCAACAAGAGATGCATGCGGAACAGTATGCCCCAGCTGAGCGTCACATTGTGAGGAACATGTGGAAGATTGAATAAAATATGCATGACCCGAACTTGGAGCCAATTGAGGTATTAATGGTCAATCAGTCATGCCTTTTGAAATCAAAGTCACGTTGACCACTGTCAGGATGATCTTAAAATCAAAATAGGTCGCTTTCCGGTAATGACCAACATTCCTGTCAAATTAAGGACCCTTGGGCTAACATATTCTGCAGTTATCAATCGGATAAGTTTAGTTGTGTTTAAGGTTACGGTGGCCTTGACACATTATGTCCTCAACATCAACAAGGGTCATCTTCTGATCATGTCCAACGTCCCTGCCAAGTTCGTATACTGTAAGTACAAGTATTATCCATTGTCAATCGGACACAAATTGGTCTACTGTAGGACAGACCGACATGTGCAAAGCAATTTGTACTCCATCTTCTCCCAAGGGTGTGTGTGTGTGTGGGGGGGGGGGGGGGGGGGGGGGGGGGGGTATTAAAAGGATTATTATTGTAAACAGTGTAATATAGGGAGAAGTTGAAAACATGATGGACGATTTCTCTGCTGAAGTCGCCTGCTGCAGATTCGACAAAACGTGTCTGAATATGGTAAAGGTGAAGAAAAGAACAGAGACGATATATCTTTAAAAAGATTAACCTACTTTTATGTTCAGTTGAAACGTAATACAACCCAATACACAAACATACAACAATTTAATGTTCAGTTGAAACGTAACACATCACAATACACAAACATACAACAATTTAATTAAACAAGATGACCATCAATCAGGATAGTGAGTATCATAACACCTCAGTTCAAATACGAATACCAATAAGATCGTCTTCAGGATGATCAACTGAACGATATTTGAACTTGGCCTATATATTATATTTACTAACATTCTAAGTTTCTGCGAGCCCAAATTAAAATGTGCGGTTTCTACAGTTTTAACAATATTATACTCTTCAATTTGGCATAGTGAACTAGCTTTTGAAATGTCATGGCCCATGTTAAAGTTTGGCTTAGATATCATCAAGATCACGACAAAGTTTCAAGCTGCTAATCAGTTTACATGGTTTTACTCAAATTTTGCCCAGTTTGCCACTAACATGACCTATATTTAAACTTAGCCCACATATATTATCAAAACAAATATTACATGCTAAATATTCCTAAAATTTCAACTGGTGACCTAGCATTTGACCTGACATGAGCCATGTTTAAACTTGATATATATATGTCACCAAGATAGGCATTCTGAAGAGATTCAACCTGATCATGTAAACAAGAGGGCCATGATGGCCCTGGATCGCTCACCTTAATCATACAATCTACTACAATGCAAAACACATCAAGACAATTATTCTGAATGCAACCTCCACAGTGTTAACTAGAACTATCACTGATTGTGATTAATACCCCCGAACGCCGCCCCGATAGGAAAGGTTGTGAAATATTTAGAAACCCCACCTTAAAAGGACAATGCTATGGATCGGGTTATTCTTGTTTTGTTCATTTTTGGATAACAAAGGGCAATAACTCTGTAATTATGTAAAGTAGAGTTATGGTTCTTGTACAGTGCACTTCCTCTCATTATACTCTACCATTGTATGTAGTTTTATTAGATTCCATCTGTTAGTAATTAAGTAATTCTCCGGACAAGAAAAAGTAACAAAGGGCAATTACTCTGTATTTAGGTAAAATAGAGTTATGGTTCCTGTACACCGCACTTCCTCTCAATGTGTTGTATCATCCTATGAAGTTTTATTAAATTCCAACAATTAGTTTTAAAGTTATGCTCCGGACAAGACTCTACGAACAAGAAAAAGTAACAAAAGGGCAATAACTCTGCAATTATGTAAATTAGAGTTGTGGTTCTTGTACACTGCACTTCCTCTCATTATGCTCTACCATTGTATGTAGTTTTATTAGATTTCATCAGTTAGTTATTAAGTAATTCTCCGGACAAGAAAAAGTAACAAAGGGCAATAACTCTGTATTAATATAAAATAGAGTTATGGTTCCTGTACACCGCACTTCCTCTCAATGTGTTGTATCATCCTATGAAGTTTTATTACATTCCAACAATTTGTTTCAAAGTTATGCTCCGGACAAGACTCTACGAATAAGAAAAAGTAACAAAGGGCAATAACTCTGTAATTATGTAAATTAGAGTTATGGTTCTTGTATACTGCACTTCCTCCCATTATGCTCTACCATTATATGTAGTTTTATTAGATTCCATCTGTTAGTTATTAAGTAATTCTCCGGACAAGAAAAAGAAACAAAGGGCAATAACTCTGTATTTAGGTAAAATAGAGTTATGGTTCCTGTACACCGCACTTCCTCTCAATGTGTTGTATCATCCTATGAAGTTTTATTAAATTCCAACAATTAGTTTTAAAGTTATGCTCCGGACAAGGAAAATCGCAACGGACCAACCGACCGACCGACCGACCAACCAACCAACCACAGGGTGACTCCAATATACCCCCTCTAAACTTCGTTTATCGAGGGTAGAACAAGATTTTCCTTCATTTGGCCTATTGACCTTTTTTTTCCCGCCTGATATGACCCATATTCCAACATGGACTAGGTATCATCAAGACAACATTCTGACAAATTGTCAACTTGCTCAAAGTAAAAATGCGGCCTCCGGAGTTTGAACAATATTTTCCTTTATTGACGTTGTTTCTGACCCAATATGACCCATATTCAAACTTTACTTAGATATAATTCAGACAAACATTCTGACTAAATTTCAAGCTGCTGAAGCAAAAAATGCGGCATCCAAAGTGTTAACAAGATTTTCCTTCAATTTGGCCTAGTGACCTAGTTTTTGACCCTACATGATCCATATTCGAACTTGGCTTAGATATCATTTAGATAAACATTCTCATAAAATGTCAAGCTGCTGTAGCACAAAATGCGTCTTCTACAGAGTTAACAAGATGTCCCTTCAATTTGGCCTAGTGACCTAGTTTCTGACCCAATATGACCCATATTCAAATTTTACCTAGATATCTTTAAGACAAACATTCTGGCAAAATTTCAATTTTCTGAAGCAAAAAATGCGGCCTCTAGAGTGTTAACAAGATTTTCCTTCAATTTGAACTAGTGACCTATTTTTTTACCAAACAAGACCCTTGATCGAACTTGACTTACATATCATCCAGAAAAACATTCTGATAAAGTTTCATCATGCTAAATTTAAAAATGGAGTATCCAGAGTGTTAACAAGATTACCCTTCAATTTGGCCTAGTGACCTAGTTTTTAACCCGGCATGACACATATTCGAACTTGGCCTAGATATCATTTAGACAAACATTCTGACCAAATTTCATGCGGCTTCTAGAGTTAACAAGATTTTCCTTCAATTTGGCCTAGTGACCTAGTTTCTGACCCAATATGACCCATATTTAAACTTGACCTAGATATCTTTAAGACAAACATTCTGACAAAATTTCAACATGCTCAAGTTGAAAATGTGGCCTCTACAGTGTTAACAAGATTACCCTTCAATTTGGCCTAGTGACCTAGTTTCTGACCCGATATGACCCATATTCAAACTTGACCTAGATATTTTAAGACAAACATTCTGACAAAATTTCAAACTGCTGAAGCAAAAATTGCGGCCTCTGGAGTGTTAACAAGATTGTCCTTCAATTTGACCTAGTGACCTACTTTTTGACCCAACATGACCCATGCTCGAACTTGACCTACATATCATCAACACAAACATTCTGATAAAGTTTCAACATGCTCAAGTTGAAAATGTGGCCTCCAGAGTGTTAACAAGATTTCGCCTCAATTTGACCTAGTGACCTCGTTTTGACCTCATGTGGCCCAGTTTCGAACTTGTCCAAGATTTAATGGAGATGAATGTTCTGATACACTTTCATGAAGATTGGATGCAAAATGTAGCCTGTAGAGTGTTAACACGCTGAACTGTTGACGACGCACGCCTAAATTATTGACTTGGATCAGCCTTCGCCAACTGCGTAGGCTGATCTGATCGATACATTTCGCAGAGGCCATTTTTTTTTTTTAAGGAACGGCTCAACTGTTGTTGCTATAATGAAGGACAATTGACAAATTGTCTGAAAGAAAATCGGTCTAAGAAATGAATCAAACTATTGGACCCCACAGCCTTAACTGTAACTGATAGATTCATTGCTTGGTGTTTTAAGCCGCTTTCAGCAATTTGTCAGTTATATCACCATGTTATCTTGGTTAGTTTTACTTAATGCCATTTTCAAAAGAATTCCAATCATATCACAGCGTGACCTTAGTACAAAACCAGTACTACACGTAAGCATACCCTGACACTAGTGCATCAATCGTGAACCTACACCTGCAATCTAGAGCACGTAAAATGGAAGCCGCTAATACCATTGGTATGGTGCAATCAATGGGATCTCATCCTGCTGTCCGAGTCCGACACTGAAAGACTGGGAACCAATACTACTTATAAGCTTATCTGGACACTTGTGCATCAATAGTAATTCCACCAATACAATCTTGAGCACAAATAATGCCATTATACCATTTCTTGAGTCATTGGTATTACACAATAGGGGATCGAAGGGGAGGCCATTAATACCATTTTAAAGTCTTTGGACAACCGGAGATCCAGCCCTGCTGTCCGACTCTGAATGGGCTATTCCTACCACTACACCACTGAGGTGGTCTCATAATTGTGTATATATATATATAACATTGTTTGACACATCGTCTGTCCGGAAATGTGTCTAATTGAAGTGTCCTTTCATATGTACAATCAAATCATCTTTCGCAATACACACATATCCACAAAAGTCACAGTGATACAGCTCCTCAATAACATGCATTTTATGATGTCCCTTTAAACGTTCTTTACCAAAGACACAATTATAAAAAGTCTTCGGCTTACATGCATCATTCATCTTGTCGTCGATTGATTCACCTTTACATTTGCATTCATCTTCACAAACATCACATTTAAAAGGGTGTTTTCCAGTATGTATTATTTTGTGTCTAGTTAAGGATATTTTCCGATTGCCTGAATATTCAAAAGTATTACATTGGTACGGTTTATCTCCTGTATGGATGGTCTTGTGTTTCATTAAATTACTTTTCTTGTTGGATGCATATTCACAAACATCACATTGATAAGGCTTTTCTCCAGTATGAATTCTTTGGTGTGTGGTTAAAACATTTTTCTGTTTGCATGCATATTCACAAACATCACATTGATAATGCGTTTCTCCAGTATGAATTCTCTTGTGTATTGCTAAACTACCTTTCTGTTTGCATGAATATTCACGAACATTACATTGATAAGGTTTTTCTCCAGTATGAATTTTCTTGTGTTGTATTAAATTACTTTTCTGGTTGCATGCATATTCACAAACATCACATTTATAAGGCTTTTCTCCAGTATGAATTTTCTTGTGTTGGATTAAATTACTTTTCTGGTTGCCTGAATATTCACAAACATCACATTGATAAGGCTTTTCTCCAGTATGAATTCTCTTGTGTTGGATTAAATTACTTTTCTGGTTGCATGAATATTCACAAACATCACATTTATGAGGCTTTTCTTCAGAATGAATTTGCTTGTGTATGATTAAACTGCGTTTTACTTTGCATGAATATTCACAAGCATCACATTGATAAGGCGTTTCTCCAGTATGAATTCTCTTGTGTATTGCTAAAGTACCTTTCTGTTTGCATGAATATTCACAAACATCACATTGATAAGGCTTTTCTCCAGTATGAATTCTCTTGTGTTGGATTAAAGTACTTTTCTCTTTGCATGAATATTCACAAGCATCACATTGATAAGGCTTTTCTCCAGTATGAATTCTCTTGTGTTGGATTAAATTACTTTTCTGGTTGCATGAATATTCACAAACATCACATTTATAAGGCTTTTCTCCAGTATGAATTCTCTTGTGTTGGATTAAATTACCTTTCTCTTTGCATGAATATTCACAAGCATCACATTGATAAGGCTTTTCTCCAGTATGAATCTGCTTGTGTATGATTAAAGTACCTTTCTGGTGGCATGCATATTCACAAACATCACATTTATAAGGCTTTTCTCCAGTATGAATTCTCTTGTGTTGGATTAAAGTACTTTTCTCTTTGCATGAATATTCACAAACATCACATTGATAAGGCTTTTCTCCAGTATGAATTCTCTTGTGTTGGATTAAATTACTTTTCTGGTTGCATGAATATTCACAAACATCACATTTATAAGGCTTTTCTCCAGTATGAATTATCTTGTGTTGGATTAAATTACCTTTCTCTTTGCATGAATATTCACAAACATCACATTGATAAGGCTTTTCTCCAGTATGAATTCTCTTGTGTTGGATTAAATTACTTTTCTGGTTGCATGAATATTCACAAACATCACATTTATAAGGCTTTTCTCCAGTATGAATTATCTTGTGTTGGATTAAATTACCTTTCTCTTTGCATGAATATTCACAAGCATCACATTGATAAGGCTTTTCTCCAGTATGAATCTGCTTGTGTATGATTAAAGTACCTTTCTGGTGGCATGCATATTCACAAACATTACATTGATATGGTTTTTTTCCAGTATGAATTTTCTTGTGTTGGATTAAGTTACTTTTCTGGTTGCATGCATATTCACAAACATCACATTCATAAGGCTTTTCTCCGGTATGAATTCTCTTGTGTTGGATTAAATTACCTTTCTCTTTGCATGCATATTCACAAACATCACATTGATAAGGCTTTTCTCCAGTATGAATTCTCTTGTGTTTAGTTAAACTACCAATCTGTTTGCATGCATATTCACAAAATTCGCATTGGTAAGGCTTTTCTCCAGTATGAATTCGTTGGTGTGTGATTAAATTATTTTTCTGTATGCAGGCATATTGACAAACATCACATTGATACGGCTTTTCTCCTGTATGTTTTCTTTGGTGTGTAATTAAGCTACCTTTCTTTTTGCATGCATATTCACAAACATTACATTGATAAGTCATGTCTACATTATGCATTTTCTTGTGTTTGATGAAAGTATCTTTCTGTTTACATGCATGGGCTTTTTCCAGTATACATCCTCTTGTGTTTGATAGAAGTGTCTTTCTGTACATCTTACCTCACATTGTTGTACATCTTACAAACATCACATTGTTGTACATATTACAAACATCACATTTCTGTACATCTTACAAACATCACATTTCTGTACATCTTACAAACATCACATTGATAAGCTTTATCTCCACTGTCCTTGTGGTAAGAAAATAAGGTTTTTGGATCACTTTGTTATATAAAGAGATCCCATGTTTTGTCTGCACTTTACCTCTCCCTAACATGGCAGTTATAGTGTTTCTCTGAAGTATTTCAAATCAAATGTTCGTTTAACTTCCCCTTAATAATATTTCTTTTCTTGCAGTTTGTACTGAAAAGAAAACAAGGCTGGTGATAAATTGAGATAAAGCACACACAAACATATAACTTTGGAACATACTGTATAAGTGGCTATATTTGTGTGTCCAAAAGTTTGTGAATTGCCGATTTCTGACTTTTCGCGTGCGGAAATGTTTGCGAATCACAGAAACTTGTGTGTTCGTAATTTTGCATGTAACGAATATTTCTTCAACGGAGTCGTGCATAAAATCTACATGTCGTGAAAACGTATGGATAATTATCAAAAATATGTGTTGACACGTCGATACAATGCGACCCGATGTATGTTTGCTGTTTGACAATTAGGTGTTAAAAACTTTCTAGCGGTTTTGTTTCCTTACACAAAACCGCTAGAAAGATTTTAACACCTAATTGTTTGTTTCCTTACACATTTGCTCGCCAAATGGCTGAATGCCGATAGGCGAGGGTAAACAACCCCATATGAAGAAGTTTCCTTACACAGGTGTAACCAGATGGCTATGGCCATTTTTGACGTTTTTTAAAGCACACCGCAGTCAGACCTAAACAAAAGATTGACTAACGTTCCATTGCAATAAAACTGATTAATGCCAAGTGGCTAATGAAAGTCCATGATGTTCTTACTTCCAACTTCCAAACCAGAAATGATCAAGTCGGCGTTTGACAAATGTGGCATTTAAACAATGTATGGTTTAACCTGTTCACCCCTGATGTTCACAAAGTAGATTCTTCAGAGTTTTATACCGGACCGGTGATGGGCAACTTCTAAATATGTTAAATGTATTGCTGCAAATGTTTTGACGAAGTTCAACAACACACAATTAAAATCAAAGTATGTTAGATATCTTTAGTCATCAGTCTCTTGCTGTTTCATTTGGAGTGAGTCGCAATTCTCAGGTAAGACGATGTGAATCAAAATACCAGCTGGACGTTGCGTAGATAATATAATATACATCGAAAAAAATGATAAGTTGGATATTTTTGCGAAATAAGTGTATTCGCAAAATTAGCAAACATTTCCACAGTGCGAACTGTACTACTTGTACAGTACCATTTCTAAGAAGGACTACATAAACAAATATACATAATATTTATTTATACATATAAAATTTCTTTCGAGTTATTTATTTGGGTTATTAGTGATGTCGAATCAAATCAATTTTCGGCTTCATATGTTAACAAGTTACCGCATTTTGACTTTTAGACAGGAACTATTGGCGGTACGAGATGACCAACATGGGTATTAGCTGGCAACAGTCATTTCATTTTTAACAAAATATTCCACAAATCATCCACTTTCATTGACATTATGTACGATCTGCAACCACCAATACATCTATATGAAGTCGAGATGGTGTTCAGAAACGGAGAGCTGATGTAGAAAGACAGATGTGAAGTAATTCAATGCCGATATCGTAAAACGCCTGTCTAGATTCCAGTCTCAAAATGATGCGTCGTTTCGAAAATCAGCTACTATAGCAATTGGCTCTAACGAGCCCCTTGCTAAAACAAGAGGGCCATGATGGCCCTGGATCGCTCACCTTAATTATACAATGTACTGCAATGTAAAACACATCAAGACAATTATTCTGAATGCAACCTCCTTAGTGTTAACAAGATTTTCCTTCATTTGGCTAGTGATCTATATTTTTTTACCTGATATGACCCATATCCCAACATGGACTAGATATCATCAAGAGAACATACTGACAATTGTTCAACTTGCTCAAAGTAAAAATGCGGCCTCCGGAGTTTGAACAATATTTTCCTTTATTGACCTTGTTTCTGACCCAATATGACCCATATTCGAACTTGATCTAGATATAATTCAGACAAACATTCTGACCAAATTTCAAGCTGCTGGAGCAAAAAGTACGGCATCCAAAGTGTTAACAAGATTTACCTTCAATTTGGCCTAGTGACCTAGTTTTTGACCCTATATGATCTATATTTGATCTTGGCTTAGATATCATTCAGATAAACATTCTCATTAAATGTCAAGCTGCTGTAGCAAAAAATGCGGCCTCTAGAGAGTTTACAAGATTTTCCTTAAATTTGACCTAGTGACCTATTTTTTAGACCCAACATGACCCTTGATCGAACTTGACTTACATATCATCAAGGAAAACATTCTGATAAAGTTTCATCATGCTCAAGTTAAAAATGCAGTATCAAGAGTGTTAACAAGATTACCCTTCAATTTGGCCTAGTGACCTAGTTTTTAACCCCGCATGACCCATATTCAAACTTGGCCTAAATATCATTTAGACAAACATTCTGACCAAATTTCAAGCTGCTTAAGCAAAACATGTGGCATCCAAGGTGTTATCAAGATTTTCCTTCAATTTGGCCTAGTGACCTAGTTTCTGACCCAATATGACCCATATTTACACTTGACCTAGATATCTTTAAGACAAACATTCTGACAATATTTCAACATGCTCAAGTTGAAAATGTGGCCTCTACAGTGTTAACAAGATTAACCTTGAATTTGGCCTAGTGACCTAGTTTCTGACCCAATGACCCATATTTGAACTTGACCTAGATATTTTTAAGACAAATGTTCGGACAAAATTTCAAACTGCTGAAGCAAAAATTGCGACCTCTGGAGTGTTAACAAGATTTTTCTTCAATTTGACCTAGTGACCTACTTTTTGACCCAACATGACCCATTTTCGAACTTGACCTACATATCATAAAGACAAACATTTTGATAAAGTTTATACATGCTCAAGTTGAAAATGTGGCCTCCAGAGTGTTAACAAGATTTCGCTTCAATTTGACCTAGTGACCTCGTTTTTGACCTCATATGGCCCGGTTTCGTACTTGTCCAAGATTTGATGGAGATGAATGTTCTGATACACTTTCATGAAGAATGGATGCAAAGTGTAGCCTGTAGAGTGTTAACAAGCTGAAATGTTGACGATGCACGACGCACGACGGACGACGGACGAACGCCGGGCAAAATGTGATCACAATAGCTCACCTTGCACTTCGTGCATAGGTGAGCTAAAAACAATACATTTCGTTTTACTGTGTTTTTTTATACCCTTTATCCGTTGATTATTTTTTTAATTGGCCTTCAAAGTTGGCTCAAACTGTTTTATTTTGGCTCCTTTTTTTTCTATTTGGCGAAAGAAAACAAGAGGGCCATGATGGCCCTATGTCGCTAACCTGATTAAGAACTTCAATAGTTTTCAAAGTTTTATACCCTATACATATAAGGAAAACAAGCAACCCTCCTTGGTGGCCATGTTTTTCAACGGATCGGGTTTATTTGAACATCCTTGGTAGAAAGTCACCCAAGGAACATTTGTGCCAAATAATTTTTAAATCAGGCAGGTGCTTTTGGACAAGAAGATTTTAAAAGATATTACAATGCACATATTAGGAAAACAAGCCCTGCCCCTGGCGGCCAAGTTTGTCAATGGTCAGATTAATTTGAACAATCTTGGTAGAAGGTCCCCCAAGGAACATTTGTGCAAAATTATCTTTAAATCGGGCTAATACTTTTGGACAAGAAGATTTTTAAAGATTTTACAATGCACATATAAGGACAAGCTCCGCCCCCTGGCGGCCATGTTTTTCAACGGATCGGAAATATTTGAACAGTCTTTGTAAAGGGTACCCCACGGAACATTTGTGCAAAATAATTTTCAAATCGGGCGAGTACTTTTGGACAAGAAGATTTTTAAAATTTAACAATGCACATACAAGGAAAACAAGCTCCGCCCCCTGGCGGCCATGTTTTTCAACGGATTGGAAATATTTGAACAATCTTGGTAAAGGGTGCCCCAAGGAACATTTGTGCAAAATAATTTTTAAATCGGGCCAGTACTAATGGACGTGAAGATTTTTAAAGTTTTAACAATGCACATATAAGGAAAACAAGCTCTGGCCCCTGGCGGCCATGTTTTTCAACGGATCGGAAATATTTGAACAATCTTGGTAGAGGGTACCCCAAGGAACATTTATGCAAAATAATTTTTCGGGCCAGTACTTTTGGACAAAAAGATTTTTTAAGATTTGGCAATTTTCCCCTTTTCTGATGCCGCAGCAACCAAATTTCTATGTGGAATTAAATTCTTTGAACAACTTTTAAAGAGGACCACCTAAGGACCATTCCTGTGAAGTTATTTTGAAATCTGTCAATTGGTTTGGTAGGAGAAGTCATTTGTAGGAAATTGTTAACAGACACCGACGACGACGAAGACGCCGGACGGTGAGTGATCACAACAGCTCACCTTGCACTTTGTGCTTAGGTGAGCTAAATTATAGCCAGGAGAGGCACTGAGGTTGACTGGCCTCCACCTCCTATCACTCGGCCGGACAATATTATCTAAGCTACAAACCATTTACTTGATGGGATATTTCTCTAGATATCTGTTAAAACACTTTCGAACATACAAGTCTGCAGCAGACAACTTTGAACAAATCTAAAACAAGGGCACCGCAAAGCGGATGCATCCCCTCGGCTTTCAATCATCACATTGAGTTCTCTTGTGATCTAAATATTTAAGTCCAATTTTTGACTTCGATCTTTGACCTATGACCTTGAATCAATAGGCTTCAAAATATTGTCACAAACTAACTTTATGCCAAGTTTGGATAAGATCTGTCAAGGAATGGTCAGTGTAGAGTGGTGACGAGGTTGCCACAGCTGAGATATATTGTAAGTTCAATCAAGTTCAATTTTGGGCATGACCTTTGACCTATGACCTTGAAAACCAATAGGCTTCAAGACATATCATAAACTAACTGTATAATAAGTTTTATTAAGATCGGTCAATGAATGGTCAGTGTAGAGTTGTGACAAGGCTGCCACAGCTGAAAATATTGTAAGTCCAATTTTGGGCTTGACCTTTGACCTATGACCTTGAAAATCAAAAGGCTTCAAGATGTTACCATATACTTACTTTATACCAAGTTTGGTTAAGATCTGTCAAGAAATGGTTAGTGTAGAGTGATGACAAGGTTTGTTACGGACAGAAAATATTGCAAGTCCAATTT
This sequence comes from Serripes groenlandicus, assembly GCA_031761405.1. Classification (NCBI taxonomy): domain Eukaryota; kingdom Metazoa; phylum Mollusca; class Bivalvia; order Cardiida; family Cardiidae; genus Serripes; species Serripes groenlandicus. Next base: position 18,450,108 of record JASEVX010000014.1, read on the forward strand.
TGGGCTTGACCTTTGACCTATGACCTTGAAAATCAATAGGCTTCAAGATGTTACCATATACTTACTTTATACCAAGTTTGGTTAAGATCTGTCAAGAAATGGTTAGTGTAGAGTGATGACAAGGTTTGTTACGGATGGAAGGACACACATACATACATACGGACGGTCCCGTTACTATATCCCTTTCTCGCTTACTTCGTAACCGAGGGGATAACAAGAGGGTCATGATGGTCCCTAATCATTCACCCGAGTTATGCAATGTGACTTGTCATGTCAAGTTTGTTTTTCGCCCAATCAACATGGCTTGAAGTTATCTCGTAGACGGTCACCAAAGGAACATTTCCGCAAAATTATTTGCAAATCGTCAAGTCCTTTCGGAGGAGAAGATTTTTTTAAAGAGTTGACTATAGCCATATAATGCAAAACAGCCTAGACCCCTCAAACCGTGCTTTTTCGACCAATCTACATGGCTTGAAGGAATATGATCGAGGATCACACAAGGAATATTTATATAAATATATGTTTGGAAATCGGCCGGATACTTTCGGAGAAGAAGATTTTTAAAGTGTTACCTATAGAAGGCCATATTAGGAAAAACAACCCCGCCCCCTAGCAGCCATGTTTTCCTTCCAACCAACATGGCTTGAAGGAATCTGACAAAGGGTCACCCCAAAGGATCATTTCTACAAAATTATTTGCAGAATAGGCCAACTACTTTAGGAGGAGAAGATTTTGCAAGATTTCATATAATGCAAAACAGGCCGTCCCCTGTTACTGTTAGCCCTGTTTTTCAACCAATCAGCATGGCACGAAATGATACTGTAGAGGGTTACCCAATTGACATTTAAACGAAATCATTTAAACAAGAGGACCATGATGGTCCTATATCACTCACCTGATTTAATCAAACTTAAAAAGTTTTCATTGTTCTTTGTCTATACATATATACGGAAAACAAGCAACACCCCCTGGTGGCCATGTTTATCATCCTATCAAAATAATTTGAAGTCTTAGTAGAGGGGCAAGATCTTGGTAGAGGTCCACTAGATGATGCTACATACCCAATATCAATTTTAAGTTTTTTCCCTATACATGTCTATGTGAAACAAGTGACTCCCAGGGAAGGGGTCATTTTTTACCCCATGGCTATAATTTGAACAATCTTGGTAGAGGTCCACTAGATGATGCTACATACCAAATATCAAAGGCCGGGGCCCTCTACTTCCAGATTTTTTTTTTTTTAATTTTTTCTCTATATGAGTCTATGTAAAACAATAGACCCCCAGGGGAGGGGTAATTTTTTGTCCCCAGGGCTATAATTTGAACAATCTTGGTAGAGGTCCACTAGATGATGCTACATACCAAATATTGTAAGCCTGGACCCTCTACTCTTAGACAAGAAGATTTTTAAAGGTTTTTTCCCTATATGAATCTATGAACAAGCTCCGCCACCTGGCGGCCATGTTTTTCAACGGATCGGAAATATTTGAACAATCTTGTCAAAGGGTGCCCAAAGGAACATTTGTGCAAAATAATTTTCAAATCGGGCCAGTACTTTTGGACAAGAAGATTTTTAAAGTTTTAACAATGCACATATAAGGAAAACAAGCTCCGCCCTCTGGCGGCCATGTTTTTCAACGGATCGGAAATATTTGAACAATCTTGGTAAAGGGTGCCCCAAGAAACATTTGTGTGAAATAATTTTCAAATCGGGCCGGTACTCTTAGACAAGAAGATTTTTATAGGTTTTTCCCTATATGAGTCTATGAACAAGCTCCGCCCCTGGCGGCCATGTTTTTCAGCGGATCGGAAATATTTGAACTATCTTGTCAAAGGGTGCCCCAAGGAACATTTGTGCAAAATAATTTTCAAATCAGGCCAGTACTTTCGGACAAGAGGATTTTTTAAAGTTTTAACAATGCACATATAAGGAAAACAAGCTCCGCCCTTTGGCGGCCATGTTTTTCAACGGATCGGAAATATTTGAACAATCTTGGTAAAGGGTGCCCCAAGAAACATTTGTGTGAAATAATTTGCAAAACGGGCCGGTACTCTTAGACAAGAAGATTTTTAAAGGTTTTTCCCTATATGAGTCTATGAACAAGCTCCGCCACCTGGTGGCCATGTTTTTCAACAGATCGGAAATATTTGAACTATCTTGTCGAAGGGTGCCCCAAGGAACATTTGTGCAAAATAATTTTCAAATCGGGCCAGTACTTTCGGACAAGAAGATTTTTTAAAGTTTTAACAATGCACATATAAGGAAAACAAGCTCCGCCCTTTGGCGGCCATGTTTTTCAACGGATCGGAAATATTTGAACAATCTTGGTAAAGGGTGCCCCAAGAAACATTTGTGTGAAATAATTTGCAAAACGGGCCGGTACTCTTAGACAAGAAGATTTTTAAAGGTTTTTCCCTATATGAGTCTATGAACAAGCTCCGCCCCCTGGCAGCCATGTTTTTCAACGGATCGGAAATATTTGAACAATCTTGTCAAAGGGCGCCCCAAGGAACATTTGCGCAAAATAATTTTCAAATCAGGCCAGTACTTTTGGACAAGAAGATTTTTAAAGTTTTAACAATGCACATATAAGGAAAACAAGCTCCGCCCTCTGGCGGCCATGTTTTTCAATGGATCGGAAATATTTGAACAATCTTCGTAAAGGGTGCCCTAAGGAACATTTGTGTGAAATAATTTTCAAATCGGGCCGGTACTCTTAGACAAGAAGATTTTTAAACGTTTTTCCCTATATGAGTCTATGAACAAGCTCCGCCACCTGGCAGCCATGTTTTTCAACGGATCGGAAATATTTGAACAATCTTGTCAAAGGGTGCCCCAAGGAACATTTGTGCAAAATAATTTTCAAATCGGGCGAGTTTGGACAACAAGATTTTTAAAGTTTTAACAATGCACATATAATGAAAATAGGCTCCGCCCCCAGGCGGCCATGTTTTTCAACGGATCGGAAATATTTGAACAATCTTGGTAGAAGGTACCCCAAGGAACATTTGTGCAAAATAATTTTCAAATCGGGCCGGTACTTTTGGACAAGAAGATTTTTAAAGTTTTAACAATGCACATATAAGGAAAACAAGCTCCGCCCCTGGCGGCCATGTTTTTGAACGGATCGGAAATATTTGAACAATCTTGGTAGAAGGTACCCCAAGGAACATTTGTGCAAAATAATTTTCAAATCGGGCCCGTACTTTTGGACAAGAAGGTTTTTAAAGTTTTAACAATGCACATATAATGAAAATAGGCTCCGCCCCCTGGCGGCCATGTTTTTCAACGGATCGGAAATATTTGAACAATCTTGGTAGAAGGTACCCCAAGGAACATTTGTGCAAAATAATTTTCAAATCGGGCCAGTACTTTTGGACAAGAAGATTTTTTAAGTTTTGGTTAATTTTCCCTTTTTTGTTGCCGTGGCAACCAAAGTTCTGCATGAAATAGAATTCTTTGAACAAGTTTGAAAGAGATCCACCCAAGGAACATTCCTGTAAAATTATTTTGAATTTGGTTAATTGGTTTAGGAGGAGAAGTCGTTTGTAGGAAAATGTGAACGGACGGACGACGACGCGGGACGACGACGCGGGACGACGACGCGGGACGACGACGCGGGACGACGACGCGGGACGACGACGACGACGGACTGTGAGCGATCACAAAAGCTCACCTTGCACTTTGTGCATAGGTGAGCTAAAAACAGCCAACTAGTTAAGGAGGAGAAATTTATTCCAAGTTTTCACTGAAGCCATATAAGACTAACAGCCCTGGTGGCCGTGTTTTTTAAACAATTAACAAGGTTTAAAATAATCTGAAAAAGACTCACCTTAGGACAATTTTCACTTAAGCAATAATAATATAAGGTAAATCTGCACCGCCCACAATTTTTGGAACGCAGCTTCATTTACATTAATGAATAATTCACAATAGGGGTCATTTACTGGTCACCCCAAGCCTCCATGTTAAGTTTTAGGTTCATGGGTGCATGCAATGTCAAGTTATCACTCGGACAAAATGTCGCGTTCAAGGTCAGTGACCTTGACGTTTGACCTGATGACCTAACAATCAATAGGAGTCATCTACTGGTCATCCCAACCTCCATGTCAAGTTTGAGGGCCAAGGGTGCAGCCAATGTCGAGTTATCACACGGACAAGCTTTTCGCGTTCAGGGTCACTGTAATATATATCCTAAGCAATGCTATACAATGCTGAAACGTCATGAAGACATTGGCAGAATGAATTGGGCGTCAGAAGTAACAGACTATCTATTTATATAATGGATATGGATATGCTTGGATATCACAAGAAATTGGTAAAGTTCAACATTTTGTCAATTTATTTAAGCAGAGATTAATAGATAACTTTTCTCAGGATTGGCATGGTGATGTAAATTTATCAAGTCGATGTCACCACTATAAACATTTTGAATCATTGCTTCATGTTGAAAAATACTTAGTTTTAGATCTACCATATAAATATAAAAGAGCCTTTTCTAAGTTAAGATGTTTTAACCATTGATTGGGTATTGAAATTGGTAGACATACCAACATTCCTATAGAAAGAAGAATATGCGTACATTGTCAGTCAATGACCAACAAAGAGGTTATTGACTGTGAAAATCATGCTATCTTCAATTGTCTAAAATGTTCTATTGTGCGTGAGGAATTTCTTTTAAGTTGGTATAAAAAGGGAACATCTTTAGACGACTTTTATTTTCTTATGAGCTCTGACTCCGAGACGACTGTTAGTCTAAAGAATATTTTTATTTTTGTATATCATGTCTTTTACATAAATTTGAATATGCATATAGCACAATAGGGGACACAAAATGTATTATAATTATATAACAAAATATTTTGGGCCGGAGGCCTTTATTATCAATGAAGTTAATTACTTGACTCGACTAGACCACTAAAGGAAATTCCTGTGAAACTATTTTGAAATTGGTCACCTGGTTTGAAATGGTCTGTAGTTAAATGTAAATTAATGGACAGATTAAAATATTTATTTGGGTTTAACGCCGTTTTCAAAAAAAATCAATCATATCACGGCGGCCAGTTCACCTACTCATCAATTCCTGGTTTTCTCACACCATACTTTCCAAGCAACTGGCTGCTTTTTCACATAGACTGTTAGCCCATTGGTAAAAGACGAATGACGAAAATGATGGACAGACAACAACTACAGTGAGTGATCCCAATAACTCAACCCACACTTTGTGCTCAGGACGACATAGTTGGCAGTTATAATTTCGAGTTGTCGCAGTAAATAAATAACAGGTCGACAATTTGAAATAAGAGCAATAATATCAACCAAAAAACTTGAAGACTTTTCGAGTTGCGGGAAATTAATGAATTATATTCAAATAAACATGTTTTCGAATTCAAAATTATTCCAGAATGAACTAATCTTATCAAACCCAAAAAATGCTATAACTAGAGATTGCTTTTTTGAAAAAGCGCTTGTCTCCCCATTTGTGTGGTCGTAGGGGAGGAAAAGAAATGATGGAGATGAATTTTGTAGTTTTGGACTGGAGATGAAGCAACAGTGACAATCCTCAGTTATTGAGCGGAAACCATTTTTCAGCAGAAGGTTACCATGACCTTGGCCTTTGACCTCAAAATAAATAGGGGTCATTTGCTGGTGGTATCAAACCTGCACACCGAGTATGAAGTTCCTGTGCCCAAGCAATCTTCAGGTATTGAGCGTAAACCATTTTACAGCCCAAGGTCACTGGGACCTTGACCTTTGACCTCCTGGCATCAAAATCAATAGGGGTCATCTACAAGTTAGAAACAACCTGCACACCAAGTAATAAGTTCCTGGGCATAAGCGTTCTTGAGTAAAAAACAATTTTCAGCTGAAGGTTACCGTGACCTTGACATTTGACCTTGTGACCTCTACTGGTTAGGACCAACCTGTACACCAGGTATGAAGTTCCTCGACATAAGCATTCTTTAGTTATTGAGCGGAAACCATTATCAGCTGAAGGTTACCATGACCTTGACCTTTGAGCTAGTGACCTCAATATCAATAGTGGTCATCTACTGGTGGTGACCAACCTGCACGCCAAGTATTACCTTCCATGGCCAAAGCATTCTACAGTTATTAAGCAAAAACAATGTTTCAGCTCATTGTTACTGTGACCTTGACCTTTGACATTGTGACCTCAAAATCAAACAAAAAATCAACAAGTAACTGGATTGCAAGCAATACCATAGTCCCCTACCGGTTTGCACTAAGTCCAAACAGGGGCATAACTCATTAAAAAATTGACGAAATCCCAGGAAACGCGAACTTGATCTGTGACACATGATTACAAAGGCATATACAAAATTTCAGCTCAATACCTCAAAGCATGTAGAAAAAAAGTGCGGAAAACTGATTTGCCGGACTGACTGACTGACTGACAGATGGACGGACGGAGTGCAAACCTAAGAGTCCCCTTCGGCACGCCGGTAGGGGACTAATAAGGGTCATCTACTGGTTAGGACCAACCTGCACACCAGGTATGAAGTTCCTCGACATAAGCATTCTTTAGTTATAGAGCGGAAGCCATTGTTCAGCTGAAGGTAACCATGTCCTTGACCTTTAACATAGTGACCTCAAAATCAATAGGGGTCAGCTGCTGGTGATGACCAACCTGCACACCATGTATTAACTGTCATGGCCAAAGCATTCTACAGTTATTAAGCAAAAACAATTTTTCAGCTCATTCTCACTGTGAACTTGACTTTGACCTCAAAATCAAACAAAATCAATAAGGGGTCTTCTACTGGCCATGGCCAACCTGCATACCAAGTATGGAGTTCCTCGGCCCAAGCGTTCTTCAGTTATTGAGCGGAAACCATTTTTTACCTCACAAGGTCACAATGACCTTGACCTTTGACCTTCTGACATCAAAATTAATAGGGGTCATCTACTGGCCATGACCAACCTGCATACCAAGTATGAAGTTCCTATGCCTAAGCGTTCTTCGGTTTTTGAGCGGAAACAAGTGTGACGGATGTGACTTGACCACTGTGACCTTTGACCTAGTGACCTTAAAATTAATAGGTCATTTGCTGGTGGTGACCAACCTGCACACCAGGTATGAAGTTCCTGGGCCCAAGCAAAAACAATTTTTCAGCTCATTGTCACTGTGACCTTTCAGATCAAGGTCACTGTGACCTTGACTTTAGACGTACTGACCTCAAAATCAATAGGGGTCTTCTACTGGGCATGGCCAACCTGCATACCAAGTATGGAGTTCCTTGGCCAAAGCGTTTTTCAGTTATTGAGCGGAAACCATATTTTACCTCACAAGGTCACAATGACCTTGACCTTTGACCTTCTGTTATCAAAATCAATAGGGGTCAGCTACTGGTCATGACCAACCTGCATACCAAGTATGAAGTTCCAACGCCCAAGCGTTCTTCAGTTATTGAGTGGAAACAAGTGTGACAGACGGAAGGTTAGAAGGACGTACGGAACGGACAAAAACAACATGTCACCCCCATGTATGGGGAAGACATAATAACGTTGTCCATAAATGACCTAGTCTTTGATTGCTAAGTCACCTTCAACTGGGAAAAGTTAAGTCAAAGAAATAGCCGAGCACATGAAGTCACAAAATTACATGGCACCTGTTCTTATGTCATATTGACCTAATCCCTGGATGTAGTCAATCCGTGATCTAAAATATGTGTTCGTATTTAATCGCAGTGATCACCTGCGATAAGAAATATTTGTCCATTGTGGTATAGTGAAAAATGTGTTTTTCACTATACTGCAATTAACAGGAATATTAAATAAAATTATCATTAATTGATCAAAGACAAATTATAAACAGCTACTGAGATATGGACTATATTGTAGTATTACAAAGGTACGTGTATGCTGGTTGGGAAGGGTTGTATAACGTTTCAATGCAATGCATTCACTAGTTACTAGGATATGGACTCTTAATGTAGTTTAACACAAAACTTTACCCAGCATTTCCCAGTGAAAAAAAAAGGGTCATAATTTGAGTTGTATGCAGGAATTAGTTATCTTACTTGATTATGTAAGTAGGTGTGATCGTTGGGAAGGGTTTTTATAAAGTTGCAATGCAATGCATCAAGTAGTTACTAAGATATGGACTCTGGATGGAGTTGCATACACAACTTTAACCAGAATTGCTAAGTAAACAAGAGCTGTCAGAGGAGGACAGCATGCTTGACTTTTTTGTGCTTGCCAATAAAACAAAACATTTTTGGGTGATAGTCGAAAAGGAGTCATAATGTCTACAAAAACCTTTACTGAATCATTCACTCTTGGCTGTTGGTGGATGTTATGATGGTAAAAAGGTTTTTGTAAGTGTTAAACCTATATCTCTAATCATTTTGAAAAACTTTGATTTGGTTTGAATAACTTAACCAAAAATATAAATCGAAAAGGGCCATAATTTTTAAACAAATCTTGACAGAGTTATGTACTCTTGTCTGTTGATGGAGTTAATAATGGTGAATAAGTGTTGTAAGTTTCGAAGCCATATCTGTAATGGTTTTGAAAATAAGTAAATTGGTACAAAAAACTTAACCAAAATTCTAAGTAAAAAAAGGGCAATAATTCATACAAAAACCTTGACAGAGTTATGTACTCTTGTCTGTTGATGGAGGGAATGATGGTGAAAAGGTATTGTAAGTTTCAAAGCAATATCTGAAGTGGTTTTGAAAAAACGTAAATTGGTACAAAAAACCTTAACCCAAAATTCTAAGTAAAACAAGAGGGCCAAGATGGCCCTAAATCGATCACCTAATTGATAGTAAATTAGTAGCAAATATTTAACTGCAAATATCTGGAAATTTTTATCAGGGAGTGCAAATGAAACTGAAAGGAGTGGACACTTCTCAAGAAACAGCTTATCAGTAAAGGCCATTTATATCTTGAAATCTAACAAGAACTTTAATAAGAATGGAATTATAAAGTTTTTGTCATTTTGCACCTTTCCTGATGCCGCCTTGCTGCCCTGTTTTTCAACAAAATCAATATGGCTTCAACAGTTTATTTAGAGGGTCACTTAAGAAACATTTCTACCAAATTATCTTGCAATCGCACAAGTAGATTATGTAGGAAAAGGATTTTAAAATTTGGGTATTTTTCTCACTTTCTGATGCCGCAGCAACCAAAGTTCTCAATGGAATTTAAATCTTTGAACAATTTTGAAAGAGGACCACCAAAGGAACATTCTTGTGATGTTTTGTGGAAATTGGTCTATTGGAATGGTAGGAGTTGGTTGTCATTTGTAGCTAAAAGTTCAATTTACCCTTTTTGTGATGACGCCTGGTTGATATGATTGTGTAACCAATCAAAACGGCTTAAACAAATTAAAATGAGGATCATTACAGTAAGATTCGTATTATATTTTCTTAAAATCAGACAAACACTTTCATAAAAATGGAATTTTCAAATTTTGTCATTTTGCCCCTTTTCTGATGCCGCCTGACTGCCATGTTTTTTGACCAATCAGTATGGCTTGAACAATTTTTATAGAGGGTCACCCAAGGAACATTTCTACCAAATTATATTTGAATCTGACAGGCAGATTCAGAGGAGAAGATTTTTAAAGTTTGGACATTTTGTCCGCTTTCTGATGCCACAGCAACCAAAGTTCTCATTGGAATTTTAATCTTTGAACAATTTTGAAAGAGGACCACCAAAGGAACATTCCTGTGATGTTTTGTGGTAATTGGTCTATTGGAATGGTAGGAGATGGTTGTCATTTGTAGCTAAAAGTTCAATTTACCCCTTTTGTGATGACGCCTGGTTGCTATGATTGTGTAACCAATCAAAACGGCTTAAACAAATTAAAAAGAGGATCATTACAGTAAGATTCATATTATATTTTCTTTAAATCAAACAAGCATTTGCATAAAAATGGAATTTTCAAATTTTGTCATTTTGCCCCTTTTTTGATGCCACCTAACTGCCATGTTTTTCGACCAATCAGTATGGCTTGAACAATTTTTATAGAGGGTCACCCAATGAACATTTCTACAAAATTATATTTGAATCTGACAGGCAGATTCGGAGGAGAAGATTTTTAAAGTTTGGACCTTTTGCCCCCTTTCTGATGCCGCAGCAACCAAAGTTCTCAATGGAATTTAAATCTTTGAACAACTTTGAAAGAGGCCAACCAGAGGAACAGTCCTGTGATGTTTCACGGAAATTGTCCTTGGAGTTTGGGAGGAGATGATGTTTAAAGCTAAAAGTTAACGCCGGACGGACGACGGACAAAAAGTGATAGGAATAGCTCACCTGAGCCTTCGGCTCTGGTGATCTAAAAAGGGCCATAATCCTTACAAAAACTTCGACAGAGTTATGTACTCTTGTCTGTTGATGGAGGTTATGATGGTGAATAAGTGTTGTAAGTTTTAAAGCAATATCTGTCATGGTTTTGACAACAAGAGCTGTCGGAGGAAAGCGCGCTCGACTTTACAACGCTTATTCACTTAAGCACTATTTCAGTATATTGCCTTTAAGTACTATTAAATCATATATACTCTATATGTAAAAGCAACTGAATAGATACATACATTTAAATATATATAATTTAAAAAATCAAACTTCCTAAGTCAATCAAGAGCCATATCTCCATAGTTATGATACAATGGAGTTATGTGACCTACTTGTGTGATGGTCCTTAACAAATGTATGAAGTATGAAGTGATTTGAATGAAGGGTATTGGAGTTTATATATGAAAATACCAGCTTGCCATAAAACATTAACCGGACACCGACACCAGGGCAAGTGGTAAAGTCCACATTTGATATGTTGAAGAATTATATTTGATAAATGAATGATCGCAATTAGAAAGGAATGTAACCAAAAATTATGAATTTATCTCAAATTCTCAAAATCAACAAAAATCATGTTTTTTACACCAAAAAGTCAGCATCTTCAGCATTCAATGTGATGAAAGGTATTATATGTAATTATATTCCAAATATTAAAGCCCTAGCACAAGTACCTAATGAGAAAAAATAAAATAAAATTCCAACTTGCCCTAAAACTTTAACCACCCTAAATAATGTGTTATACCCCAAAAAGAAGGTCAAACTCAGCATCTTCTGCATTCAATGTGAAGAAAGGTATTAGATGTAATTATATTCTAAATATGAAAGCCCTAGCACAAGTACTTATTGAGAAAAATTAAAAATCAAAATAAAATTCCAACTTGCCCTAAAACTTTAACCATTCAAAATCATGTTTTTTACCCCAAAAAGAAGGTCAAACACAACATCTTCAGCATTCAATGTGAAGAAAGGTATTATATGTAATTAAATTTCTAAATATGAAAGCCCTAGCACAAGTACTTATTGAGAAAAATTAAAAAAAATAAATAAAATTCCAACTTGCCCTAAAACTTTAACCACCCAAAATCATGTTTTTTACCCCAAAAAGAGATCAAACTCAGCATCTTCAGCTTACAATATGAAGAAAGGTATTAGATGTAATTGTATTTCAAAAATGAAAGCCCTAGCACAAGTACTTATTGAGAAATATTAAAAAGTAAAATAAAATTCCAACTTGCCCTAAAACTTTAACCATCCAAAATCATGTTTTTTACCCCAAAAAGAAGGTCAAACTCAGCATCTTCTGCATTCAATGTGAAGAAAGGTATTATATGTATTTAAATTCCAAATATGAAAGCCCTAGCACAAGTACTTATTGAGAAAAATTAAAAAATAAAATAAAATTTCAACTTGCCCTAAAACTTTAACCCGCCCAAAATCATGTTTTTTACTCAAAAAAGAAGGTCAAACTCAGCACATTCAGCATTCAATGTGAAGAAAGGTATAAGATGTAACTATATTCCAAATATGAAAGCCCTAACACAAATACTTATGAATGAAAATGCCAACTTGCCCTAAAACTTTAACCGGACGCCGACGCCGGGGCGAGTAGTAAAGCTCTCATATTCTTCGAATAGTCGAGCTAAAAAAGGGAATTGGTGCAAAAACCTTAACTAAAGTGTGACACCATGCAACGCCGACGCCAGGGCGAGTAGTATAGCTAGCCTTTTCTTTGAAAAGTCGAGCTAAAAAAGGCCATCATATATATATATAGTGTGCATTATATGCAGCGTACAGTTATCTCACTTGATTGTGTATGTAGGTGTGAGGATTGGGAAGGATTGTATACAGTTTAAATACAATGCTTCATGAAATGTGAAGAAGGGTATGAGATTAACAAGTTTCCAAAGTTTCAAAGTATTAGGTTTGATAGTTTCCATGTAATGACCGAAACGCAAAACTTAACCAACGCCGCCAACAACGAACAATAAAGTGACAGCTAAAGATTCAATGAGATGCATCAAGTAGTTACTAAGTAAAACAAGAGGGCCATGATGGCCCTAGTTCGCTCACCTTAATTATAAAATATACTGCAATGTAAAACACATCAAGACAATTATTCTGAATGCAATCTCCACAGTGTTAACAAGATTTTCCTTCATTTGGCCTAGTGATCTATATTTTTTTACCTGATATGACCCATATTCCAACATGGACTAGATATCATCAAGACAACATTCTGACAAAGTTTCAACTTGCTCAAAGTCAAAATGCAGCTTCCGGAGTATGAACAATATTTTCCTATATATTCTGAGACAAATACCATATATGTTATCGTGTCAATAATCAATCAAAACATGTCAAATTTAAACAGAAGAATTTGCGAAAGAGACAGCAGTAAACAAATCAATTATGTAAACCGGCTTTGTTTCCATAGAAGATGCGCATGCACTTACGGGTTATTCCCAATAGAGCTATTTATAACACCGATTGCTGTACAATTATTATGAATTGATGAAATCCCTTTATAAAATCATAAGCGGCGTTTAAAAGAAATAACTAACACACATAATTTGTAATTTTTACATCGAAACATATAAATAGTATAAACAGTCACTGTAATGTGAATATTGAAAATTTTAATTTGATAACGACATCCGTAAAACAAGAGGCCCATGAGGGCCTATGCTCTACTGGTATGGTTCTTTGGTCATTTTCAATCCAGAGCATGTATGTATGGTGAAGATCGGATAGTAAATGGAGACTCTTTTGTGTTCACAAGCTGTATTATAGCAATTTTTACAATTTCATGGGCCATAATCCAGTCTTGCATGGGCGGATCTAGCTGGTTTTCAAAAGGAACCAAGCTCTCATCAATATTTAACTACTATCTAAGTTTGGTGAAGATCAGATAGTAAACGGAGCCTCTATTGTGTTCACATGCTCAATTATAGCAATTTGGACAATTTCAAGGGCCATAATCCAGTCTTGCATGGGCGGATCTGGCTGGTTTACGAAAGGAACCGAGCTCTCATGAATATCTTACTACTGTATAAGTTTGGTTGAGATACAATCAAAAGTGAAGACTGTATCGTGTTAACAAGCTCTTTTATAGCAATTTTGACCATTTCAAGGGCCATAATCCAGTCATGCATGGGCGGATCTGGCTGGTTTTCAAAAAAAAAACAAGCTCTCATGGATATCTAACTACTGTATAAGTTTGGTTGAGATACAATCAAACGTGAAGACTGTATCGTGTTAACAAGCTCTTTTATAGCAGCAATTTTGACCATTTCAATGGTCATAATCCAGTCATGCATGGGCGGGTCTGGCTGGTTTTCGAAAGGAACCAAGCTCTCATAGATATCTAACTACTGTATAAGTTTGGTTGAGATACAATCAAAAGTGAAGACTGTATCGTGTTAACAAGCTCTTTTATAGCAATTTTGACCATTTCAAGGGCCATAATCCAGTCATGCATTGGCGGATCTGGCTGTATCGTGTTAACAAGAAATTGTTTACGGACGCACGCACGGACGACGGACAAATCGCCACGACATAAGCCCTTCTGGCCTTTGGCCAGTAGAGCTAAAAACTACTACATCCGGTTTACGATTGTTAATGTATGATACTCTCTGAGGATCGCAAAATGCCAAACCTGTTCAAATTTGTTTTCACTTCTAGATCAAAGGAGATGGAACGACAGTCTCCAGATAAGAGTGAATCAAATGTCACTAAAAATGCAGAAATAAACCATGCGATCTTAAAATAAAGCGTGGTGTTCTACCCAAATGGCTGAAAGTACATTAGTGGAGCAGGCCCTACGCTTTGAAGAATCGCTACACGCCATGTTTTGCATGACATGTAGAAGTTTGGAGACGATAAAATTTCGTCTTTTGTCACTCACTGTACAACTTTTCCTGTTAAAACAGTCAACAGTCATGCGATAAGTATATATTACATGTGTCTGAAAGAAAAACAGAAAATTGTCGTCTGCTATTACACTTGCAAAACTGTCAATTCATGTCAGTCTGCTCTGTGAACAGCTCGTGTGAATTTTCTTAAAACAAATAAAGTTTATATGATTAAAACTCTTTAATAATCAAATTTTCGACCACTTGGTCTTTATCAAGATTAAATAAATACAACAGAAATTTATGTGCAGTCCATCTTTGTTTCAAATATATAAAGTTGTGATGAGGAGACGTCGTCAGGACAATATGATGTCAGTTCCATCGCGGTGTCATACAATTCCCGTACTTTTCCATCTGCTGAAATGCGGCACTCTATGGACAAAATATCTTCCCTTCCAAAGATGGACTGCACATAAATTTCTGTTGTATTTATTTAATCTTGATAAAGACCAAGTGGTCGAAAATTCGATTATTAAAGAGTTTTAATCATATAAAGTGTTTTACTGACTTTCTTCCCTTTGGAAGACTTAATATACAAAATAAAGTTTAGTTTTGGGTTATTTGAGTTATTCTTTCTTATTTGAATGGATAGCATGTTTATCATAAAACATTCGGATAAGTTGTATTTGAGCCTGGGCAAGTAAATTTTCAAAATACTTGTCCTACTGGGCAAGTAGGTTCAAAATTTAATGTAGAGGAATGGCTTTTGGTAATGATTTCGTGCATCTGATTAGCTGTTGGTTTTTTAGGGAATTTCTATAGGTCACGTGACCTTTGTAACCTTTCAAGATGGCGACAGTGGCATAGAAAAATATATATTTACGAAACGTTTCGTAAAAATAAATATACCACTGAAAATATAGGGCAGAAGTTTAAACTTAATTTCATTTCATTTGTCTTTCAATACATTGGTGAAAGGGCTCAACACAATTAACTTGCGATGTTCAAAAAGTCAAATGACCAGCTTGGCAAACCAAATAAGGTTGACAAATAGAACCGGTTTAAACCGGTTCATAATTACTCACATGAGTAATTTACTTATAGTCAATGTCACTCAAAATAATTTAGACTTTCGGTTGCTCATCTGTCATTTATTGGTCAACCGAAGTCTAAACATTATGTTCATATTTTCCATAGCATTTATCAGACCGACTCGATCAACGTTATTATGCCGTTTACTTCCTTGACAGCTATCGCAACCATAAAATAACGCTATTCATAATTATTATTAAATTGAACCTAAAACGTATGCAGCTGACCTCTTTATCACTTTAATGTATGAAAATTTAAAATCTTCAACAATTTTATTTCCAAAAATGACCCATTTCTATGTTATTTTTTTAGTCCTTATAATAACATCCTTATTATTTTTTTTTTTTTTTTGGAGTTTAACGCCGCTTTCAACAGCTTTGGTCATATCACGGCGGTCAGTGCACCTACCCATGTTTTCCTGGCTTTCCAACACCAGTACTTACACAACATTTTTTCGAAGCCACTGACTACTTTCTCACATAGATCAGAGGTGAGAGGCAATGGAAAACATCGCCCTAAAGAATGTCGCCGCAACCGGGTTACAGGGTATCGAACCCGTGACCTCCAGATCACGAGTCAGATACGCTACCAAATTAACCAATTGAGCTACCCGGCAGACATGTGATATCTCCTGATATCGGCGGAAGCTCCCGATTTGAAGCCTCATCTAACGCTGCTCCCGCTCAGTCTCCCGCCGAAAATTAAAAAAAATTATATATATTCATATTATTGTTACAACAGATGATCGTTAATTATGTATGCATGCATGTAAACAACATGTTCACAGTCATGACCCTTAGCTAATGTCAATTTAAAGGTTGAAAAGTGTCTATTTTAGCATCAAATGAAAAGTATATTGCAGAAAATCTTGCCGCGAAAAAAGCTCCCTATTTGGGACCCCAATCTCCCTACCAAAAATACCAAATCTCCCTATTTGGCTTTAGGAAAATATCACATGTCTGCTACCCGGCCAGGCCCTTAATTTTTGTAACACAGTATATGATTTAGAAGTTTAAAAATAGCATATGTTAAAATGTATAACCACCACAAACATACAGGCCAAAAAAACAAAAAACATTTTTTAGAATTTTGGTCCTTAATTTCTTCCATGTTTTCTATAGTCCAGAAAACTTCACGGAATGTAATCATGTGATCACAATTCCTATGATGTCATAAGCAGTTGATACACAACATGTTCAAATCACAGGTACCCGGCGTGTAGTTTTTCCCACACTATCGTACAATATACACTACCGTACTATAAATACATAATATAGTAAAGGTATAGCACTCTTGGGTCAAAACATGACAAAAAAATACACAAGCCTTTTTCAACAAGGCCGTGTGTTCGTAATTTATTTTCGATTCTCAAAAACTTGGTCTTGTTCGTCGAAGCAATAATTGGTGTATAACGTATCGCCTGAAATAAGTTCACATAAAGCTCTCGCTAAATACAGCGAAGCAATAAACTTCCAAAATGTTTGTCTCGACTCCGATGTGACCGAAGTAAAATTCGTTCGTTTAAGAACAAAATTCTTTAACGGTTCGTGTTGCCCGGCCAAGAACAACGTGATTCAACAGACAATTTATTTTGTAACTACTTGCCTTTCATGAATTTATAACAGCGAGGTATATATCCCACTACGCGTGTATTTTCCACAAACCTGATTGCTTTGAATACGGCGAAACCATTTTGACAGATTTGACCCGGAAGTGCTTGTTTCAATTTCCGTATGATTCCGAGTGATTCCGAACGATTCCGGTGAGCTCCGAAAAGGTAAGTGTCTATTATTGGTTAAAATGCGGAGGTGTGTCGACCTTCGCCTTTGGTCCCCAGCCTTTACTCTCATCTCCATTTAAATTGTAGAAACCAAATTTATAACAACAATTACAATACAAATATATTGACAATTAGCCGTCCACGGTAAATTAACTCGCAAGATGACAATCCTCACTTGGTAATAAATAGTTTAGTATAACTTTTCGATACCTTATATTGTAGATATATATTATGTAAATTGTTTTTATTACATGAACCGAGTCAAATGCTGAAAGATTTAATACCTATTTAAATACCTACTGTTGCGGCGGCATCTGAAATGGGGAAATGTAAATTAATAAATGTTATTTTTCTCTGAATGTTCTCATCTTTTTTGTAAGATTTTTGCAAGAAATGTTTGTTATGTTACCCTCTACAAAAACTGTTCAAGACACGTTGATTGGTTCAAAGACTGGCAGTCAGGCGTCATAAAAAAAGAGGCAAAATGATAACAACAAAATTCTTCTACCCTGATAAAGTCTGTTTAATTTTATGATAATTTTGCATAAATTATCCTTTATTGTTTATGTCCAGAGTTTCTTAAATTGAAGATGTATTGTTTGTTGAAAAAACAGAGCCACCAGGCAGCATTTTGAGCAATTCCTCCTTTTGCCACATTGTTTGACAATGATTATCATGTAATATTTCTCCTTTGCCACTTTGTTTTCATCAGTCATCTGCTGCAGATGAGGGAAAGTTTAAAATGAATATGATAATTGAAATTAGTTGAAAAGATTAAGACAAATGGATAAATTGGTCATTAACACCAATTTATCTTTTTCTCTGAATGTTTCAAAAGACATCTTCTACAGATGTATTTAATTACATAATGTAAGTAAAAAAAGCAGTAAACACTAACATATAAGATGAGGGAATGTTGAAATAAAGATATGATCATTAAATTAAGTTGAAAAGATTGTGACAAAAGGAGAAATTGGTCATTAACAGTAATTTCTCTTATTGTCTCAATGTTACAAAATATATCTTCTACAGATGCATTAAATTATGTAATGTGCCAATCATTTTATATTAAGCATTTTAATTCAAATATGTTCTACCCTTTCCCCCATACATCTTTTTTATGCATCTTCTGCAGATAAAATTTGAAAAACATTTTGGCAAAGGGAGAAATGGCTTATAATGAGCAATTACTCTTTTTGCCACAATGTTTCAACTGTTTTTAATAATTAAAACTATATTTTTAGAGGTTTTCCATATTTTGTCTATATGTTTTCAAAGTTATGAGCTGCAAATATGTTGTATTTGTGATAGTGTTAGAAAAAAATACAGGACTAACATTCAAAAAGTGGCATTACCAGATGGTACTACTCACATTCCCAACAAAAGTATTTAGAAGACTTTTTCTGGTATTTTTTCCACTTCATGTGATGCCTTAGCCCTGCACAATTTCTATGTAGCCAAGAATTACAACTTTCACATTGTATCCACAATGTTTCCTTCTCAGCTGTATCGCAAACCTTACATTTAATCTCATCTGAATCGGAATTAGAGTCACATATGGTACTGAAAGTTGAATGCAAAATTGTATTATCAACCTCATGTTGAGTTGATGTACCTGGTTGTGGTTCAGTTTCCAGATCATCAGATGTTTGTACATGGTCAACACTAGGTTCTGTTTCTTTAGACTGGTTTGGTGACTTGCTTTGTGTTTTCTTTTGTTTTCTGCCTTTAATTGGACCATTTGAGGTAATTTTTTTACAGTCTGAAGAAACAGATACCCTTAATTGTTTCCTGTGTGCCATCTTTTTCCCAATTTGAAAGCTATCTAAGGTATCCTTTCTAAATTGGTTAAACATAACCATTAGGTGATATTTAATTATATGATGAAAGATACTTTCTATCATAGAAACCTGCAATGTCATGAAACTTATTAAATATTTGAAAGGGTCTTCCTCAAATTCTGTGTAGGTTTCTTGTGGTCTACTGCATAGCTGAACAAACTTTTCATACAGATCAGATGTTTCCAAAATTGTTTGACACTCAGTGAACATTTTACCACTCATTTCATTTAAATTGTCGTTTGTTAAAATATCTAAACACTTTTCAGTTAATTGAATGAAAAATTTGAAAACACAGTCTTCAATGTTTGTTAGTCCTCTATTTAAATTTTGTCTTCTAGAAATATCTAAAAGGGAGTCAGGCTCGTCTGTTTTTTCAAATACACTTTGTTCTCCTTGTTTAAGACGGTTTAAGATATCAATTGCACACTTTGCTTTTTCGTACTCCTGACTATCTTTTTTTTTTAAGGAAAATCTATGGGTAGCCTTTTTTGTAACAAACTTGTGTCTTACTTTAGCTATGCAGTAACCCCCTACATATCTTATTCGTGCCCTTGATGCTTCTGTTACTGTTCTTTTATTAATTGGCTTGATTGGGGTGTCAACATGTTTTGCCTTACTTTGTATCACATATTCCCTAATACCAACAAGAATATTACATGATATCCTCTGGTGTATGAAGGTATATCTGTCTTCATAGTCAAATAATTGAAAACATTGCATTTTGAACTCTGAGCCAACAGTATATGTGTGTTGTTTTGTGTAAAAGTCACCAAGGTCTTTAGACACTATTTTACCAGTTTCTGAGCATTTACATTCATTGAGCAAAGATGTGATTTTACTGTATTGCTGTTTAGCAAAAACTTCCACCTTTGCCCAAATCATTCTTGACAGTATTTCATTGTTTTCATATTGGTATGGAGACACAACAATTGGTGCTCTTATTTTGGAAATTATTTCTTTAATATTTAAATCTTCTGGTAAAATAATGTCTTTGCACTGTTCATCATCAGATATTGAAGCAATCACTTCATTAAAATCATCATCTAAATCATCTTCAGAATCTGACTGACAGTAAGTATCCTGGATTACAAATATATCTTGTAGATCCTCCACTGTAAAAATTGTTTCATCAGTCTTGTGCCTAGAAATAGAATATTAAAAATTTAGTTATCCTTGTGGAGTAATGTATCAGAAATACTTACACAACCTTAGCCTTTCCTACTAACAGACACATTTTGCATCTGCAGAAGATGTCTTTTGAAAATATTGTGGCAAAATGATTGATTGGGGTTTAACGCCGTTTTTAACAATTTCTCAGTTACATCACGGTGGCCAGTTCACCTACTCATGCATTTCATGGTGTTCTCACACCAGTACTCCACACAACAATCTTCCCAAGCAACTGGCTGCTTTTCCACATAGACTTAGCCCTTTGGTGGAAGACGAATGACGCATGTCGCATTGACTTTTGTAAATCGTCGGAAAGAAAGTTGGCCGAGCCGGGATTCGAACTCACAACCCGTGGATTGACAGCCCGCGTCGCTACCGACTGAGCTACCGGGGCTCGGCTGTGGCAAAAGAATACATTATTAAAAACAGCAATTTTTCCTTTTCGCCACAACGTTTTCAACTGTTTTTAAACCTTACCCTCATATAAACACTTTCTGACGTCTCTGCAGCAGTCAGCTTTTTGAAAACATGGCAACAAAAGAAGACATTGCTCAAAACAAGCAATTGCTCCTTTTGTTACCATGTTTTCAACTCTATTCAATTATTGTACTTTCATTTAAAGAGAGTTTCCAATTTTGTGTGGTGTATGTTTACAAAGTCGTCTGCTGCAGATTAGTTGTATGTGGGTAATGGTTAATATTTAAACTGTCATTTATGGAAATCTTTACATTGCCAAGTAATTAGATATGTTCCTATTATTTACACATACAATTTATTTTTCAGGATGTTAACCAGACTTCATGAAGATGCTGACTATGCAGTTGAAGGAAAGATGCTGTTTGAAATGTTTGACCTTGAAACAAAAATAGAAGGAATTCCCTGGAACAATAAAAGTAGAGTTTTTTATGAATTTCTCACAAAGGTATTTCCCAATGCAGTAAAGCATAGAAAATCAACAGCACATGAAACTAAAACTCTTTATAAGGGCATCAACACAACTCCCCCTAACTTGGACAATTTTACAGAATTTCAAACATTAGCTGATGTGAAGCACCACTTACCAAATGATTTTGTGATAGAGGATGAAAATGAAAATTCAGTCAGTTTGAAACACTTTACTGGGTACTGTATTGATGATCATCAAGTATTTAAAGAAATAGAGCTATGCAAAGATGGATCATGGAAACTGAAAATGTGTGGGAAACTTATTAATCTTTCTAGTCTGTATGTATCGGAAAAATTTCAATATACCAAAGAGAGTATTGCTATTGTTTGCAGAACGGTGAAAATTTTGAAATTATGTGCTGGTGTAACAATAAATAGCTCTGTAATTGTGACACGATTCCACCTTTATCAACGGATCGAAGAAAGTAATGGAATTAAAAAAAGAGTAGTGAGATCTATTTTATGTGATCAAATTGTTGCTTTGAACACTATTAAAGAAACATGCAAGAAATGCCTTAAGATGACACTTCACCATCCAGAAAAAGAAAGTAATAAAACTGGTAAATGTGAAACTCTGAAAACTATTTCACCGCGCAAAAGTAAAAGTGATTTACCAATTCCGAAGAAAACCATCTCACGATCCGATCTAAAAAGCCTTATTCCAGATATTACAGATGAAATGATGGAACTATTTTTAAGTCAAGCTGACAACATAGCTTGTGATCCTCGGGGTAGAAGATGGTCTCAAAAGATTATTACTGCATGCCTGCAATGGTATTGTAGAAGTCCTCAGGCATACCAAGCATTTAGAGCAACAAAACTTCTAATCTTGCCATCTCCCTCAACATTAGTTTTATATAAAAATAAAGTTAAGCAAGAAGTTGGATTTGATGGACGAATTTTGGAGTGGATGCATGCAGAAGCGGTTAGGAAAGGACTACATGAAGATGGATGGATGGGAGGTATAGTTATTGATGAAATGGCAATACAAGCTGACCTGCAGATAGCAAAGAATGGTGATGTAGTTGAACTGTGCGGTTTTACTGATGTTGGGGGTGAGGGGAACAATTGTACTATTCTTCGTACAGGCAAAAATGAAAAAAATCTAGGTACATATGCAATGCAATTTGTTTTCTTGGGACTGACAGGTTTTCGCTTCCCATTTGCTCATTTTATCACAAATGGAGTGCAAGCTACAGAGCTTTACACTTTATTTTGGAAAGCAGTCGATGAACTCCAGATGTTCGGATTCAAAGTATTATACACAAGCTTAGATGGAGCCCAAAGTAACAGAAATTTTGTGAAATACAATCTTTGTGGTCAATTCAGTAAACCTTTCATTACCAAGAATCCATATAATTGCAGTGTAGTTGTTTTTATAATGGATGTATCACATGTTGTAAAAAAAATAAGAAACAGTATTTATTCAAGTGGCAATAATGAAAAGCACACCAGACTCCTCACCCTTTCTTCTAATGACACTATTCAGTGGCAAATGTTCATTGACTGTTTTCAATGGGACAAAGGGAATTCATTCCAACTTCATCAAAGATTAACAAATGAACATGTAAACCTTTCCTGTCATTCCAAGATGCGCAATCACCTTGCTGAAGACATCCTTAATTCCGAAATGTTGCACTGCATGTCACAATACCAATTATATCTTGGTCCAAAAGGGAGTGTTTTAAATGGTACCATAGAATTATTGAAGCATACTTCCAAACTTATTGATATTTTTAGGGACATGAGACCCATTATGCACTTGAAAGATAACAGATTACTTGACTTGCATGAAATTAGTGTCTGGTTTGAAAAATGGAAAATAGACAGTAAAGACAACCCAAAAATGTGCATGTCTTTCCAATGCCACGAGGATTTACAATCATGCATATTAGG